>CM019168.2:44085704-44544312 GCA_009739505.2 Apolygus lucorum | reverse complement strand
TTTAATTCAAGAAACCATTTCACATTTAACCGACGGAAAACACTCAATAATTTGCCAAAGACACCACAACTTTTTTTGCCCAGAATTCGCCACTTTTAGTGGAATCAGCCTAATATGTACCTCCACCACTCATGTCATGGGTATGTAGGACGTAGGCTGTGAACAGGTAGGCTAGAACTGAACGCGCCCTAGTTAAACGGTAGGGAACATCTAGACATCCACGTTGAAGTGGCAAAACACTAAGTTTATCAAAACAGGAATCTCAAGAAAGCTCCAATTGGTTCGGTTGACCACCAATATCACTGCAATAGCTCCCTTCACAAAAATGTGGGCTTAGCTGAGCCATTCGCTGCAATGAAAGCCAAGCCATTTAGTGTCAGAGAACTGCGAAATATCTGGAAAATTGAACTTACCGGGGATTTGACATCTGGAGGAGCCATGTCGCGGTGCAAGCATATTTGAGACACTTTGATAACATGTTCAAGTTTTCTAGGCTGCTCCTCCACTTTGGCAGCTAAGAATAGCGCGGCCGACGCCATATGGTTCCGATGAAATTGCGTGAACGAGTGGAACATGTAGAAGCGATGCATGTACACGATGGCTGTGTTGATGCATAATTGCGTACTGTGAAAGCTAGTTAAGGAAATACTGGAGAAATTGGAATCATGAACATCAAGAATGCAAGGTTTGATACGTACATGAAAATAAAATTGTTACATTTACAGCAAATCAACTTTATAAAACAACCCCCTCAAGAGTCAGTCTCCCTTGCCATCGCCACTAAGTGGCGATAAGGATGGCGATAAGTGGCCACTAAGGATAAGTCTTATCCTGTTTATTTCGTCTTAGACCTTGGAACCATCCATAGTTGGTTTCTTCAGTAGAATTAATTGCTTGTCTCTCTTACATACTGCTCTTTTGAAATTTGAATGAACAGTAGAGAACTACTACAAAATTGAGTGCATCTATTTTACGATTCAAGAACAAGGAATTTAAAAATATTCATTGCCAAAACTACACCTAATTTTCATTAAAAATACACATACAAATAAAGTCGTAAAGTAGGTACTTGAAAATACTACGGACCTTAGATGAACGAAGAACTCATTGTAATCGGAAGGGCACAAGATGAAAGCGAAAAAAAACTCAAGAGTTTACTCAGCTGATAGTGGGTTGTCAAATTTCCACATCGTAGGGAGAACAGGACCGGAAATCGCCTCGAAGTTCACCATTCGATCTCAGTCGTCTCAAAGAGACTCTGTCGCATTTCGACACCACAATACAGTAACCGAAGGAATACCCAGGAACACCAGGAATACCCAAGGAAAAAAATAGTGTAGAATAAAATGGCTAAACAAGCGAAGCCTCTGTCAAAAAACACAGCGAAGATCGAGAGAAACTGATTACGTCACTCCCTGGGGTTCCCCCTGGAAAACTATGCACTGGCGAAGCGTCAAAGGAGTTTCGGTAAATAGTGTCAGAGAATGTCAACAGGTAGAGTTGTAGGTGCCCTCGTGACCACATGAAACAATCCACTCAAATAATCTGATTCAAATATCAAAACTAACTAATACAGAAACTAAATAAGAGACGGTGAAGACTAATAAGGCTTGATGAACTAATGGGTAGAATCGTATTGTAAAAAAAATGAGCAATTTTAATTATAATTGCGTCTTTTGGTCATTTTTGTGTCTGGGTTCTTTCTGCCATTTTAATAAAAACGGAGTTGAGTTGAACGTTGTCTATTTCCACGAAAATAGTGAGTTACAAGTTGAATCGATTTTGACGGTTAGGTCATCATCAGTAACACACAATAACTGAAGGTACATCACACAGAGCATAGCTTATATAGTCACAAGTGAAAGGGACCTTGAATCCCATTGGTCGAGAAAGTGAAAGTCATACCCAATCAGATAAGTGAAAGGAGAATCCTATTGGCTCAGAGAATTGAAGGGACCTGGGAGGATCATCAAATACCAATCAAGGCAGACAAAGTGAAAGGGAGCTCAAACATTGGTGAGGGTAACATTGTGAAGGGGAGAACAAGCTATTGTAGGAAGGAACCTATCAACGGTCAAACATGTTGAGGGACCACCTCATCCAGACATTTACCAGACCTATCACTCTTAAGAATCTCGAACTTTTCAAGCACATCCAACATACCTCCCTTCGGGCAAAAATGTTACAATGTTACCCTCACCAATGTTTGAGCTCCCTTTCACTTTGTCTGCCTTGATTGGTATTTGATGATCCTCCCAGGTCCCTTCACTTCTCCGAGCCAATAGGATTCTCCTTTCACTTATCTGATTGGGTATGACTTTCACTTTCTCGACCAATGGGATTCAAGCTCCCTTTCACTTGTGACTATATAAGCTATGCTCTGTGTTATGTACCTTCAGTTATTGTTTGTTACTGATGATGACCTAACCGTCGAAATCGATTTAACTTGTAACTCATTATTTTCGTGGAAATAGACAATGTTCAACTCAACTCCTTTTTTATTAAAATGGTTTTCCACAATCTCATCGTGAGTAATTTTATTTGTATCTGTCTGCCAGTTTGCAGCGCACTCTTGTGTTCGATCATGTAAGCTAATGGTTTCATGTGCGCTTTCAGAGGTAGAGCTACTGTCATAAGGGGAAACTCATCACGTCAGACGTGTACATTACAAATTTCAATCTTCCTTAAATTCTCTAAATTTTTTGGATGCGTTTTCGAGCAACACACTATGGTTTTCTTCCACATTAATGGACCCTCTTTCAAAAAAAAAAAAAAAAAAAAAAAAAAAAAAAGTGAGGCAAATTAATTCCCTGTTGACCCAGAAACAATCGCTGTAAAATTTCAACATCGTTAGAGGAATAGCACAATTAGTATAGCTGATCCATTGGCCGGCCAATTGTTTTCATTTATTGAAAAATGATTCTTGTAATTTCTTCATTATATTTGGAATGTAAGAAAATAGCGTCAAGAGAAATCGAGCGTATAATTTATTCAACGATCAAAAGTAAATTATAAATAAATTTGTCCAAGGCCCGAACATATCAACTTGATGTGATGTTGATCGCTGTTACCAAAAACGTTTAATAAATGCGAAATTCCACGTTAAACCTCGAAGTAGAACAAAATCATAATTATTGAGAAAGGTTCATCGTATATTTCTACCAAAGGAGTTTTGAAGTCAGAAGATTTGTGTTGGTCGAGGAGTGGTGAAGGGTTGGCTCAAAATCTTTTGCAAAATCAATAAAGCGAGAAATGATGCTAGATTTTTAAATTTTAAAAATGACTAACAATGTACAACTTTTATGGACGTTTTGAGCCTCAAGCAGAATTTAGCAAAATTTGACTTCTTGAAGAATTATCCTGCCAAAACCTAGTTGTAATCAGGTAGACCCCAAGCCTAATTTTAAAAAAATGTAGATAGCTTATTACTTCAACTGAAAGTTACAAATTTAACCATTAATAGATAACTTTTGAATTTAAATGTAAAATATAATAGTTAATTTAGGGGTAACTAAAGGCTGCTCAGTGGAATCTGCCCTGTATTCATTAATCCTCAATAAATTTTACTTACATTTTGTTGAACTATATTAATCATTAAATGAATCTGAACCAAATTAAACATCATTGAATGAATGAATTGAATCTTTTAAACCTACTTCATTAAGATTTAAATTTTCTGGCTGATTTTAGCATGGAACATACTATAGCCTTCACCTAACTGGGCAAAAACGTGGAACGAAAGTAGCGCGGGATTTTGTAATGATTTTCACTTACAACCGACCCGTTTCTAGGGAAATGTATCGCCGTTAATTTTCATCTCACGAAAATCGTTCGCCGCTCGTTGAAAAGCCCTCAATTTATGCGTAAATCATATACTGCCAAAACAGCTGTAAATATGGACGAAGCTGAGATATACCTCTGATTTGAAAGAACTGTAAACAACATTTGCGGTAAAAACCAACATCGATTTAGCGGATTAGATTGATGTTGTTGGTTGGGTTGGTTTTTACGAACGTAATTAAAGGATCTTGAAACCTAGGCGAGATTTTGTTGTGTGCTCATTGAAAGACTGATAAATTACAAGGAATTTCGAAGAAAACTGCTACAGTGAAACGTAAACAGGATGGGAGTATCGAAAGATGGAAAGCTCGTTTGGTCGCGAGAGGCTTTAGTCAAGAAGCTGGAATAGACTACAATGAAACGTACAGCCCAGTAGTACGTTTTGATTCTATTCGTACTATTTTGTCAATAGCAGCAATGGAAAATTTAGTAATGAAGCAGTTTGATGTAAGAACAGCGTTCCTTTATGGTGAGTTGAAGGAAGAAATTTTTATGATTCAGCCGGAAGGATTTGACGACAATTCAGGAAGAGTTTGCAAGTTGCAAAGAAGTCTATACGGCCTGAAGCAAGCACCGCGGTGCTGGAATGAAAAACTGGTCTCATATTTAAAAGAACTCAATTTCATTGAAAATGCAGGCAATTCTTGTGTTTTCATGAGTCAAACAGAGTCAACCAAACTGATAGTCGCCATATACGTTGATGACGGGATAATAGCAGCTACCAATGCTAATTTAATAACAGTTTTTCTAGATCGACTGAAAATGAAATCACAGTGATGGAGCCCAACTACTACCTTGGTTTGGAAATACTTCGCTGGAAAGATGGTTCAATTTTCATTTCACAAGAGGGATATGTAAAGAGGATTTGAAGAAATTCAATCTGGAGGAAGCTAATCCCGTTTCAATCCCCATGGAACAAATGCCAGAAATACAAGACGAACTGAACCTAGTATATGCGCCGTACAGAGAAGCGATTGGCAGCTTGATGTATCTAGCGATTGGAAGCAGGCCAGATATTTGCTTCGCTGTCAACACGTTGAGCCAACACTGTGTACGTCCCAGCGAAACACATTGGAGAGCTTTGAAGAGAGTTATGCCATACGTGAAAGGTACAAGGAACTACGGAATTTTATATAAAAGCCAACAAATGTCAGAACTGATCGGCTATAGTGACGCAGACTTTGCAGGAGACACAAAAACTTGGAACTGGAGCAGTCTCATGGTGTTCGATGAAACAGAGATCTATGAGTCTGTCAACTACAGAGTCCGAGTACATAGCAGGTTCAGAAGCAGTGAAGAAGCTTGTATGGCTACAACGACTTCTAGAAAGTTTTGGAATTCAGTTCAGAAGTCCGAAACTTTACATGGATAACATGAGTGCCATCAAATTAGTGAAAAATCCAGAATTTCACAAGCGAACGATAGATGTTCGCTACCACTACATCCGCGAGAAGCATACTGAAGGTTCAATTGATCTGCAATATATCTCCAGCAAACAGCAAGTTGCAGACATCTTCACAAAGGCCTTGCAGAAAGCTACTCTCATGGATCTGAGGAATCAGCTTGGGGTGTTCTCAAGAGACACTCTCGGAGTTCGTCTTTAGGGGGAGTATTGGATATTTTTATTGTTCTAAATTCAAAATCCTCAAGTTATGATAATCACCAGGCTGTTAAAAATGTTACCATACGGTTGTTGTTGATTCCAAAAGTTCTGTTCTCTCAAAAAAAATATATTCCTCTCAAAACGATCTTCAGACCACTGTCCATTTTTAAGTGTTTTCAAGTGCGCTAAATTCGAATCTGAGGCGAAACGTATGAAATTCCGATTCATGCAACTACCCCTATGAAAGAAACTGAACGAGAATACAGTGTACCTATGCCAAGAACCTCTTTTCGAGGAAGATCAGTCCACATCCCTGTTCGTACAATACTATTCTGGGGATCAGTTGTGGTGATTTCACTCTAAATTATTTTTCTTTTCTTCTTTCATTTTTTAGTTGATTGTGTTCAACTTTCTTAAAATACACGATAAAGATTTTTTCTTATACCAAGTAGTGTCTTTTATATTTTTTATCAAAAAATAAAATTCAAAGTACCCAAACCTTCAATCTGATCTGACAGTCATGTTTCTTTCCCGCACGATAATATAATTAAATTGTCATTGATTTCGATCCTCCTCAGTGAAAGACGGAATTTGTGGAAAGTCAATGACGTCAGAAGTAGGTTTCAGCTGAGCAGTCACTTTGTTAGTTCCGTTGTTCACAATCAGACGTGAGGAGAATCAGCGAGCGGGTCGTGTGTGTCATCTGACTGGCCTAGTTAGGGAGAGTTTGCCACCCTCGACAACCTTCAATGGCCCATTCGGTACTTTAGACATTGGATTTTCACGTAGACGAATACAAAAAACGTCTTAGAGATTCGCAAACCTTCAAACATTTAATTATCAAGTTTAATTTGATGTTCTATCACAATTCTCGCAGTGAATAAACCAACGAAAACAATCATTTAATACCCCAAAAATCAGATTCCTGGAATTTGGATTCTTTATGAGGAAAAAAAATCAATAATTGCATTTTCAACAACAATAGTTTGAGGAAATGAATTTGGATAAGGACTAATAACCAATAATAAAGAACGAAGAGCTGAACGTAGTAGGTACGTACAGTGAAGAACGAAGTACGAAAAGGTGACAAAAGTTCGGCCAAACCTTCTATCAAACATGATAAAACAAATAAACCAGAAGACTCCTTTTTATACAAACCGGAAAAAGGTCGAACCATAACATGTTCTAAGGTGGGTGGACAGAATAGCCTCCTCACACGAATCACAAGGACACTAAAAATTACTGCCTGTATTCCTCAGCACAAAACTTATTTTTCACCATCATGTTGATGGTTTTCCAAGATGACAAACAGCAACACGATTGAGAAGTTGTTGACGATTATGATCGTGAATGATAATCTTCAATTTCATTCGTTAATCTCATTTTTGTTGTGATTCTAATCCAGTGGGTTTTCACCCGATGATTGTGTTACTTCAAGGATACTGTTCTGTATTTACCTGTATCTTTGAATAAAAGTTAGTCGTTCACGAAATCTCAAACTTGTAGTTTTTTTCTATCACACTTATTTTCAACTATATAATTCTACTGCACACTTTGCATATATCTCTGCTAGTTCATTTAGTTTCAATTGGTTATGTTGCCCAGAGTTCGTGAGTAGTAGTTGAAAACAGTAGTAGAATTTTGAGATTAGGTACGAAAGTAGTAGGTTCGCCGATTTTGTACCATGGCTGATGGTGACGGGAGAATACCTATACCTCCTTCTTTACCTGGCTCAAGTGGACCACATCAAGCTCCAATGTTACCGGTATCCAGATCTAGTGGTGGTTTGCCCGCTGCTGATAAACTTCGAGGTATTGAAAATTACAATGATTGGAAATTCTCAATGAAAATGTGTCTCATCCATGATCAGCTTTGGGACTGTGTTACTGGATTAGGAGTAGTAGATCCAATTAGAGACCAAGTTGCCCTTTCAAAAATTTGTCTAAGCGTATTACCCTGTACTTTTGCGCATTTACGAAATGCAAATTCTGCAAAAGAGGCTTGGCAAAATTTGGCAAAGGCATATGAGGACAAAGGTTTGTGTCGAAGACTTAGTTTATTGAGAAGCCTATTCAACATGAAATTGGACCATTTCCAGTCTATGGAACATTATGTAACCGAAGTCATATCAATTGCACAGAAATTGGCTGATATAAATGCTCCAATTGATGATGAATTTGTTGGTGTCATCATGCTCAGTGGTCTGCCTTCACATTATGATCCAATGATCATGGCCATAGAAAATTCGAATGTTGAGATAAGTTCACAGTTTGTCAAGACTAAACTACTTCAGAAGGATTCCAAAAAAGTTTGAATCAAATTCTTCTGATAGTGCTTTGGCTAGCAAAGATTCTCAAAAGTCTTTCAAATATACTAGTAAGAAAGTCATAAAATGCCATCACTGCCACAAAGAAGGTCACATTCGGCCCAAATGTCCTGATTTGAAGAAACGACCATCGAATGATCATCGAGCAAATAATGTTTCAACTTCCGATGCTTTATTTTTTGCAGCAGCTCTTGGCACTTCTTCTCATTTCAATGATTCTGACTGGTTTGTTGATTCCGGAGCCACTTCTCACATGACTATGAGAAATGATTGGCTGGATTCATTGAAAAATTGTGATGACCAAGAAGTAAGCGTAGCCAATAATGAGAAACTGTACTGTAATAGTATTGGAAATGTTGATATAGTTGCTGATGGGAAAAAGAAAACTATTACTAATGTGATGTACGTTCCTGGTCTCGCTACGAATTTAATATCAGTTAGTAGACTTGTCGAAAAAGGTTTAACTGTAATTTTTGATGCGGATGGTTGCAAGATGTTCAGAAAATGTACTATCCAAGGAGTAGCTGATGTTACTGCGTCAAATGTTGGAGGTGTTTATCGTTTGAATTTGAACAATCGTTCAATGAATACAACTCATCAAAGATCCTCAGCTCTAATGTTGTCACACGAATTATGGCACAGGAGATTAGGACATTTAAATCGTAGAGGAATGAGAACGTTACAAAATCTTGTTACAGGAGTCAATGTTACTGTACCATCTGAAAAAGTGCCTTGTGTTAGGTGTTTGGAAGGTAAACAAACTAAAAAGCCTTTCAACAAAAGTATCAAGGGAGCTAGAGCAGCAGATGTATTAGAACTTGTTCACTCGGACATTGCTGGTCCAATGAGTGAGACGACCTGGGGTGGTGCTAGGTACCTCATGATTATGGTTGATGACTATACTAGAAAAACATTCGGAATTTTGCTAAAATCTAAGGATCACGCCTTTGAAGAATTTAAGGCATTCAAGATAGCTGTTGAAAAAGAAACCGGCAAATGTATCAAGAAATTGAGGACAGATAATGGTTCTGAATACACCAATAAAGTTTTTCAGGAATACTTGAAGTCAGAAGGAATCAGACACCAGACGACTGTTCCTTACACTCCCGAACAGAATGGAGTTGCTGAAAGGACGATAAGAACTGTGACTGAAAAGGCTAGAAGTATGCTTTTGGATTCTGGACTTTCTCGTAAGTTTTGGGGTGAAGCTGTCAGTACAGCAATATTTTTGAAGAATCGTTCCCCAACATGTGCTGTGAATGATAAGGTTCCTGAAGAAGCTTGGACTGGACGAAAACCAGATTTGAGCAATCTGAGAGTGTTCGGATGTAGAGCATTCATGCATGTTCCAGACCAGAAAAGAACTAAATGGGATGCTAAATCCAGAGAATTGATTTTCATTGGGTATTGCGAAAATACCAAGGGTTATCGATTGTTCGATAAGAATTACCCTGGAAAAGTTGTAAAAGCCAGAGATGTTGAATTCCTTGAAAATGAATATAAGGAAATCAAGTCTGAAGTGAATAACATAGAAATCAGTGAAAGTCAAGAATCGCCCAATACTATTTATTATGATCCTCGTGTTCCTCAAAATATTAGTGACCAATCAATGACTTCTGATAATGGAAACTATCCTAATCAAAATGTAGAAGATTCAATTGAGGGAGAGTCAAATAATGTTGAAATTAATATAAACCAGGAAGAAAGACGATATCCACTACGCGAGAGGAGACAACCGGAACGCTTCGGAGATTATGTTTTCTATTCGCCAATGGAAACTGGAGATTCACCGAAATCTGTGAAAGAAGCGCTCTCAGGGCCTGATAAACTCAATGGAATTTTAGAGGAGGAAGTTTATATGCGACAACCAGAAAATTTTGAAGTAAAAGGGAGAGAAGATATGGTGTGCAAACTGAATAAGGCACTTTATGGCCTAAAACAAGCCTCAAGAGCTTGGAATATGGAAGTCAACAAAGTATTGGCAAGGATTGGGTACACACAATCCAAAAATGACTGTAGTGTTTACTACAAAATTTCTGGCAAGTCGATGGTAATTGCAGGTCTATAGGTTGACGATTTTCTGATATTTTATAACAATGATAAATTTATGTTACAATTGAAAACGGATCTGATGAAACATTTTAAAATGAAAGATTTGAAATCTGTGTTAATGAACTACGTTTGAAGACTCAAAGCGAGAGTTGAAAACCCAGGATTAAGGGAGAGTGTTGTGATTCTAATCCAGTGGGTTTTCACCCGATGATTGTGTTACTTCAAGGATACTGTTCTGTATTTACCTGTATCTTTGAATAAAAGTTAGTCGTTCACGAAATCTCAAACTTGTAGTTTTTTTCTATCACACTTATTTTCAACTATATAATTCTACTGCACACTTTGCATATATCTCTGCTAGTTCATTTAGTTTCAATTATTTTCAACTACTTTCTTTTGATTAAATTTTTTTAAAGAGAGAAAAAAAAACACTTGATTGATTCATTATTCATGTCGGTATGCACAGTAAATTCGGGTTCCAGCTTCTAGCGGCTGAACGGTTAGACAAAAAAAATTACAAGAAAAATTTATTCAACTTTTTAGAAAGTGGTCTTGTAGAAAAAAAAACTTCCATACTGAGAGATGGAGAAAAACTAATAAAGTAGGAAACCAAAATGTGTGCAAAAAGTGCAAATTCAAGAAATTTACAGCAAACTGGCTTGAAAGCCCTCAGATTCATGTTCAGCGACCCACAAAAACATAAGACAAAAACGTCTGCCAAGTGGGTGTGGCACATAGCTTCCTCATTTCCATAACCCGATTATATAGATGATCCGATGCATAGTAGTTAATCTCAAAACACCAATCACTAAGTACCTTTCACTACCCTCATAGGGGACCATCTACACGCTAATCTGGACAATCCTAGAAAATTTCATCAAATTCGGATGAAAAATGTAAATGTTATGGCTGTTACAAGGATTTTACGTATGCGCATGCGCAGAGGCTTCTGTAAATTTTAAGGCCTTGATTTTCATTGGGGACTATCTACAACCTAATCTGCGTAATCCCTAAAAATGTAATCGAAATCGGGTAGAAAATGTGTAAGTTATGGCTGTTACAAGGAATTCCGAAGGTGATGATTTTCATAGGGGACCATCTAAATATCTCGAACTAATCTGTAACATCCCTGAAAATTTCATTGAAATCGGATGGAAAATGTGTAAGTTATGGCTGTTACAAGGAATTCCGAAGGTGATGATTTTCATAGGGGACCATCTAAATATCTCGAACTAATGTGTAACATCCCTGAAAATTTCATTGAAATCGGATGGAAAATGTAGAAGTTATGGCCGTTACAAGGAATTCACGTTTGCGCATGCGCAGTTGCTTCTATCAGTCCGAGGATGACGATTTTCTTAGGGGACCGTCTACACACCAACCCGCACAATCCCTGGAAATTTCATAGAAATCGGACAATAACTTCGTATAGTTATACGCGTTACAAGGATTTCATGACAGACGGACAGACAGACACACACACAGACAGACAGACACACAGACACGGAACCAAAATTGTTCAGAAAGGTCTAAAACGCAAAACGCGAGTGAAAATTTTGATTTTGAAAAACTTTTTTTTTCGTTTTTGAAAAGTGAAAACAAAGCTTCCGCTACCTTGGTAGACTCGGAAGCAAAAGTAACGAAATTTCCAGTGTTAGAAAATTAGTCTATCTAATCAGGCACGCTCTTCCGGCGAAACAGTTGGTCGTACAGATGAATAATGTTACATAATATCCAAAATGTAGAAAATGTCTATTTCAGTTTTTTTGGAAAGTAGAAAAAGTGCTCCCTTTCATACAATTTAGGTGACAAACTTGGAAAAAAAATTGCCAAAATTTGGAGGAAAGCTAAATTTAAATTTTGTGCGAAAAATTGTCTCAAAGTTTAGTACTGTAGTTAGTACTACGTTTTAAACTATCAAATTTCCAATGTTCAAAAATTAGTTGTTTTTTTGGTTCGCTCTTGCGGCGGAATAGTTTGTAGTACAAATCGCCGCACCCTGGCGAGAAAAATTACACTTCTGCTAAATTGTCGATTTTGAGTCAGGGCTTGAATAAGAGATCTTGGACTGCTTTCTAGCGGTTAGGAATGGAATTATTTTGATATTTTCAAAAACAAACGCGAAAAACCTTAAAGCTGGACTCACATGGGACAGAAGAGGGCGGAAACGGAAAAGACGGAAAGAAATATCACAATGTGATTGGCTGATTTTCCCCGGTTGAGAATGGTGGCCGCCATCCTGACGGAACCCGTCGGCGGAAGGAATTTTCATACCATCGTCCGTCTTCCGCCCTTTCCATGCGCCTGTGCAGTGGTCAGGAATGATAACAATTTGGTTATCTTTCCTGACCACTAGGGGTGGCCTGTGGAGTGTCCTGAGTGGAGGTTCCACTAGGGGTGGCCACTGTCGATAGTAGCCAACAATCGATTGTTTTGATACAATTGACGTGATTGATGAGTTGAAATAATGAATTCCCAGAATTATTGCAGAATCCCAACTGTGAATTTTTTAGAAACATTGTTCAGCTGGCATTCGTAAAAATAAATGAGCATGTGGGCAAATTGAAAATTCCAAGAGCAATATTACTCCTTTGTCGAAAAAAACCATCAAAACTATCGATTGTTGGAAAAACCAATCGATTGTTGCAATCGACAATCAGCCACCATGAGGTTCCATGCTTGCGCTTCATTTGTTTGCTGTGCTGTCCTTGCTCGTTTTTTTCTTCTTTTTTTCAATACAACATTAATTTCAACGAGGAATTGAACGTCAAATTCAAAACACTGTCAACAGAGGTTACAGATCAGAGAGAGGTTATCATTTCAGAGGCTTCCAGGAGGAAGGTTATCATTCCGTCCTTTCTGCCCATCATCCATGTGAACCTTCCGCCAACTCCACTGTTTTTCTCGTCTTTTCCATTTCCTCCCTCTTCTGTCCCATGTGAATCCAGCTTAAGTGTCACTTTTCCTGTGAGCAGGTATCGAGCCATCAACAGTGACATTTCTAATAAGGTTTTCTGAGAAGCGTCATTTTTCCTGTCGGGGAGCGAAATAATGTTATAAAGTATGAAAAACTTAGAGAATTTCGTCTACTTCAAGTTTCGTACAGAGAGGTCTTGTCGAGAAAAAAAATCTTCATTTCATATCATTTAAGCCACAACTGAAAAGATACCAAAACTTGGGCAATAACGCTCCCCGCGTGACGATTTTTCATTTATGTGCCATAGTAAAGACATAAAATGTCAAAAAGTGTACAATTTACGACATTTGGAGGAAAAAGTCAAAACTCTGATTCATGTTCAAGGACCCTAAAAAATGTAACGTCGAGAAAATTTTGAAATTTTCCAATCTTCGAAAATCGTTTTTGACATTTTATGTCTTTACTATGGCACATAAATGAAAAATCGTCACGCGGGGAGCGTTACGAGGGGAGCGTTACGCGGAAATTTCTGATGATTTTCACGTACAACCAATCGTTCCTAGGGAAAACTAACTTCCTCATTTTCCACCCCACAAAAATCGTTCACCACTCATTGGAAAGCTCTCAATTTATTTATAAAATTTATAATTTTCCAAATTTCCTACAATTTTCATACTGTATAACATTATTTAATAATGTTATACAGTATGAAAATTGTAGGAAATTTGGGCTACTTCTAGTTTTGTTCGGAGGTCTTATCAACAAATGCTTTCTTTTATAAAATGCAAGCCAAGAACTGAAAAAGTAGCAAACATTTGGCCATGATGTTGCCTAGAAGCCCTCAAATTCTGTTCAGGACCCAAAAAAAGAATTCATTTTTCATTCAATTTCATTATTCCTATCAATAAGGTACTCGTTGAGGCCGTGGATACGATACGTATGGATGGATACGTTTAGTCGTTTTTGGAATTCCTAACGTATATTCATCTGTCACCTATAAATTCCTCTACTACGTAGTTCACAACGTTCATTTGAGGTCCTTGAATTAGTTGAAAGGTAAACAGAGAGATTGTTGACAAAATTCGAAGGCAACAATCCCGTTGTTGACACCGGTTCTTTCTCAAACCTAAGTTTGCCGCCAGAAACATGAGACGGGTCAACTAGGTCAACCGATGTTGAATAAAACTTCAAATATTGTACAATGCTACTTGCAGTTGGGAGATAAGTAGGTAACAAACTTGACACATCCCAGGAAACACAAAGGTACCACAGTTAGTAGGTTGGGAACGGTGAAAGACTACGGAAATACTTTGATTAAATTTAAGACTGGATCACTTTGTTTTAAAGAAAGAATTTTGAGAATATTTTATGTGTTTTGTAACCAGTTTTGCATATATTTATTAAATATTACACGAGTAATTTTATTGTGAATGTTTTATAATAGAGGTGATTTTACAATTAAAATGTCAAATCTTCTAGAATTTGATGGGAGCTTTGAAGTAAATAGCTCCAAGAGCTGTGTCTGGTATCAGGTTCAAATGAGGAATTTCACCGAATTCTGTTTGCATTTTTCCTGAATAGCTAATGGTGTGGGATAGATGAAAATCGGGCTGATTTCAGAAAATAAGTCTCCTGTTATTTTTGGGAGACAATAAAAATTTTTGATTTCAAAACTAACCGGGAAGCGGGAACGCTCACTGATTGGCTGTTCGGATCACCGTATCCTCCCAGTGTTGCCCATTGGGACGACGAAATCGTGTTTTCTAAGAGAAAAGTTATCAAACAAAAACAGGGGAAACCTAATTTTCCCCATCTTGCTTTTTCTATTTTTTTCTTCAGTTTTTCGATTTCGAACTTTACTGTTTCGTGAAATTTTGCATCTGGGGACTATAGATTTCTCGATCTCAGCACTTCAACCGGCCATAAATGAACTATTCCAGGATGACGTAATTTTCCCGGTTTTTTTAAACATTCGTATTTTCTACACTGTTTTGTTTATTCGTAAATTAGGAAGTTCGGGCTGAAAGTTTGCCTTAGGAGGTTTTTTGAGGTGCTGAATCCGATTTTGGGGTCAAAAATGGGAAATTCCGACATGGTGAAATTCCTCATTGCAACTGGTTTTTACAAACGGTCATATTTTTACAGTATTTGTTTACTCGTGAACTAAGAATTAAGGGGGTCGCAGAAAAACATAACTGAATGAACGGTTTTTCCCACTTTTCGCTGGCAATTATGTTAGATTTTGATGATTCCAGCGGCAATCTTTTAGATTTTCAATTCCCTAAGTCCGTGCAATAATGAATTTCAAAAATCCTTGAACACTTCAAATTTAAGTACAACTTTTAAAGTTTGAGCCCCTTCAATTTATGGAAATACTGACCCGGAACGAGGAACGAACGTTTGATGTAGAGGGTTTTTCGAGGTGTTTCGAAGTTGAAAATTGTAAATTCCTGCAATTCCTCATTGTCTGAAGGCATAAGAGAAAACATACTTAGCTTTCATGATGACGTGCAAAAATATTTATCCTATTTTAAAATTACCCTAAACTTTTTTTTTTTGTTATTTTCAGTAATAAACTTTTAGAATTGAGGACGAAAAAAGAAACACTCAAAATTTGATGGTTTTTTCCATAGTTACCTACATATAGTTGTACCCAGAAGCTTTTGTCAGTCACTTCTAAATGTGAAAAATGTGGGGTGAAATTTTCAAAACGCCCTAATTCAAAAACATTCGATATAATGGTACTAATGTATTTTCATAAATTTAAAAAGGTATTGAATTTTAAGAATCGAATGAGACCAATGAGAGCTCTGTAGGACCAAAAACGTTCGATATAATGGTACTAATGTATTTTCATAAATTTAAAAAGGTATTGAATTTTAAGAATCGAATGAGACCAATGAGAGCTCTGTAGGACAAACCAATCAGTTCCTATGAAGAAAGATGGGACGAATTATAAAGCAGAAACACAACAACAAAGTTCAGCTAATCAAAAGCGATATTTTTTTAACTTTGAATAGTGTTTCATGTCACTCAGTAGTGCTTTCCTAGCAACCAAGAACCAAAATTTGTTTTTCACCTCATGGCCACCCACATACTTCGGATAACAACATTTTGCTGTTAGGCTCAATCTGTCAAAAATGAACTTTGCATGATGATATAGTTGGTACTAATGATGGAAAAGCCAAGTTTTTCGAACTTACAGAAAAATAAACCGTTTTGTAATCATTTGCAATCGAATTTAGTTGTACTTACTAGCCAGAGCATCGAATGTTTCTCATGCACAGACCCTATCACTATTCAGTTTCAACGTAACTGGATGTATTATGAAGCAAAATCCAGAAAGGACATGTGTCACATTTAATCGCTTTTCGGTTATCTCTCATATAATATGATACTATTATCTCTCATATAAATACGTCAGTTGGTTAGTTTTTAGTGTAAAAAAATTACTGATTGAGGCTAATGAAACCAAAAAGAGTATATGAACCAGACAATGGCATTTTGCAAGTGATTTGACGTTCTAAAAATTAGATAATTTGTACAGATAGTACGGTTACAATACTAGAGATACTACAGCATTAACTGTTCCAAAAAAAAGAGTTCCAGTTCCACTATGGTTGGAAGTTGCAAGGCACATACGTTCTGAAGTCCCACGTACCTATCTAGAAACTGTATAATGTGTCTCTACACTGGATTTCTCTTGTCCCCGATCCATGCAGCATTGAAGTAGGTTTCATGTAACAGTTACAGGTAGAACGTCCCAACACTAATTTCCCGCAAATTATGCAGTCCCTTCTTGGGGCAGCAAACTGAATAATCCCCTTTCAATCGAAAGAAGAAGACTATGAATAATGGAGGCTGAAACTCTTTTCTGGTGGCAACTCCAAGCAGTGAGATTGATATCCAGTACTAATACAGGGCGCCCCTGAACTGAAAGGTTCCCCTGGACGCTACTGAATGGAAGTAAACTGGTTCCGAATGACCTGCAGAGGGAATTTCGCGATTCACCGATTCACTGGGGTTTCCTCCAATTCTCATATGGGAGACTCGCTTTCTTTTTTTCTTTTTGGATTCACATGTGTCAGAAAGGACGGAAAGGAATAACACAATCTGATTGGCTGATTATCCCCAGTGGAAAATGGTGGCCGCCATCTTGACGGAAGGCGGAAAGTCTGTCGGTGGAAGAAATACTGTCGATAGTAGCCAACAATCGATTGTTTGAGGAGTTGTGATAATGTATTCCCAGAATGTTAGCAGAATCCCAACTGTGTTAATTTCTAGAAACATTGTTCAGCTGGCAATCGTAAAAATAGATGAGCATGTGGGTAAATTTAAAATTCCAAGAGCAATATTATTCCTTTGTTGGAAAAAGCATCAAAACTATCGATTATTTAAAAAAAACAATTGATTGTTGCAATCCACAATCAGCCACCCTGAGGTTCCACACTCGTGCTCATTTGTTTGTTTATTTTCTTGCGCTGCCCTTTTTGTTGAATTTTTTATTTATGAATTTAAACGAGGAATTATCACTACCTATTCAAAACACTGTCAACAGAGGTTACAGATCAGAGAGAGGTTATCATTTCAGAGGCTTCCAGGAGGAAGGTTATCATTCCATCCTTTCTGTCCATTCCATCCATGTGAACCTTCCACCAACTCTGCCAAACTGGTTTTCTCGTCTTTCCGTCCTTCTGACAGTGGTCCCCCCCCAAATTTGGGTTTTTTTGTAGACAGGGGAATTTTGAGGGGAGAAATCTGTTGGGTTTTTTTTTGGTTTTTACTAACGAGCCGGGGGGGGGATTTTGGGCCCAGGTGTTTATGGATAAGGACAGTGCCGACAACCATCGATTTCGAATTATTGCTGAATTTGTTTTGTCTCTTCTCATCTCCAATGCTGCAGTGGAGAGAGCATTTTCAATTCATAATATAATAAAAAACAAGCAGAGGAACCGACTGTTGAGGTGATCCAAAATATTTTAATGATTAGGTCATACCTTCACAATGAAGGGATCTCATGCAAAAATTTTAATCCAACTGACAAACTGGTAGCCCTTTTCAACATAAAAATGTATGATCACGTCAGTGAATCTGACAGAGCTGAAATTGAGGAGGTTTTGGAGATGGGGGTAGAATGCGACCTCAGTTTTTGATATTTGATTTTTTGTAGAAAAAAAGTACCCTACCTATGATACTTACTGAAGAAACTAGTTTATTTCTTGTTAAATGTTTTTAGTGTTTTTTCAACCTTTATGACCACATATTGCTAATAAAATAATTGTACTGTTTTCATTGGTATTTTTATTTCATCCTTTACTTTCTGTGTTTTTCTTTTGGGGGGGATTTGTGGTTTTTTCGTGGTTGGTTAACCCTTCAGTGGTAGACCCCGGAGCGCGGCGCTCCTTCAGCCCATTTTTCGAATACTGTGGTTCAGAGTGGCTATCCTGAGGGCTATGATTCACAGTTCCCTCCTAGAAACCACCTCCACGCAGGACCGTACCCTCCTCTCAGTCCCCAAACCCCCTCAGGGTTATTATGGATTGGTTTCTTGCACTAAAACGTGAATGTTTCAGATCGCTCTTAAGTCTGAGCGCTCTTCTGACCCCAAGAAGTGGCTGCAGGAAGATTCTGTCGAAAAGGCAGAACGTGCATCTGACTGAAACGGCTTTGATTAGTCACATTTTAATTGCTCAGTTATTTGTATTTCAGAGTTGAGCAAAAGGATCCTATTTTTACCGATACGTATTCCTGAGTTCAATTTTTTTTTAAACTTTTTTTTACCAATATGTTTTTCATTGAACACTTTTAGATACACCAGTAGATGAGTTGAGTATCACACTCTGACCAAAAACATTAAAAAAATATGATAAATATTGATTTTTTCGGGAGGAAATACCGAAAGAGCGCCGCGCTCCTGGGTCTACCTTCTGCGAGATGAGATTAGGTCTACCACTGGAGGGTTAAGGGGGTTTTGGTGGCCGCATGTTGGCAACACTGCCTTCTGACCTTTCAGTCCCATGTGAATTCAGCTTCAAAGAGCTCCATTACTACTCCCACCCACCTAAGCAAGTCACCAGTTTCCCATTTTGCAATAAGGCAACAATCCTGTGATGTGTACATCATGTGGTCCCTTTTTTTTCCGAACTTCAAATTTTTAATTTTGTATGCAGTTATTTAATTTCTTAAATTAATCATTTATTAAAAATACATAGATTTTTGCGCTTATTGAATGAATGGTCTTATTACTTTGATTGATTCCCTACTAAAAATACTTACCTAACTAGGTTAGCTTTGAAAGATATTTATTTCAAATAAAATTGTTTACTAAAGCTTTTATCTCATACCGAAAAAATTCCTGGAAGGTAGCAGGTCCTTCTCACAAACTACTTATTTGAGGTCAAAGTGAACTTGTCTTTGGAGTGAGTGACCTGTTACGAGTTAACTAACTCAGGCGAACTGGGTTTACACACCTCTACTGTACTACCTGCTATCAACTGTTCTTTTAGGAAAAGGGTTTCTCAGCTAACAGGTGAAAGAAGATACTTCTATTTTTCAATAATATGTGATTTAACCTCTGGTGTGTATAAACCCTCTGATGGACTCCCAGTGTATGAAGGGTCTGACAGACACGTAGCAACTGTGAAGTTGTTTTTGAGACACATGATGGGTTAATCAATACCAACATTTTATTAGTTAAAACAAAGTAATTAGACTTGCTCCCAAATAGTCTATGGGGTCTCAGGAGTCTAATTTGGAAAGAATTTCAAGAACTTGATTCCAATTTACCCCCCCCCCCCCCCTACAATATGCTCAGGAGCATGCAGGACTGCAACGGCGCCAGTCTAGGTAGGTAATCCGCAGAAGTTCATATCCGTGTTCCATGTGAAACACACGTGTGTTCCAGGTGAAACACACAAAAACCCATGAAATATGCGGTTACTGTTGTCCTGGCACCATGGCGGCACCACCAATTTGTTCCATGGTGGCACAAAGAATACTTAATTCATGAAAATACAGAGCTATGTTGATAATGTACCCTTAATTTCATAGTTAGGATACAATTAGTAAGCTACATAAAACCAAATTATTGAAAAGTTGGATATTTTGTGAATATTACCCCCCCCCCCCCCCCACTCACACGCTAATTTCGATATTCTGGTGATTCGAAGTCATCTGAACAAAAAATAATTTCGCAAATAGGTTGGAAAGTGAGGCAAAATTATACCCAAAAACGTAAGTTTTTTGGTTTCCTATGTATAACGCCTCTAAGGGACACGGTGGTTTTCAGAAACTAGGGAACAAAGTACTTTTCGTGGCGGTTAGATCACAGATGAAGGTTTGAAATGGAACCTTCTATAGAGGGAGGGCTAGGTACTGATCGCCTGGGATATTCAAGATGCTCACTTCTGTCAAAATACTTGATAGAAATTTCCCTCGTGTCTGTCAGACACTTTATACACATCAGGGGTTAAACCTTTCATGTTATTTTCGTCTCATCGCTATGATTTTGCCTTCCTTTTTTGTAATTTGGTTGGACACGATTTGGTTAGAACAGCAGCACACTGTTCCTACACTGTTGTGTAGTAGTACACTCTTATAATAGGAACTGAAAGTGTTACGTAAAATGAAATAATACTAGGTAAGAACGATTACCCGCATCGAAAGTTCCTTAGATGAAAGTTACTTAGATGAAACCCCCAGTCGTTGGACACCTTAAGAGCACTTCTCTCACGATTTTACTTACACGCATTTAATATCTGGATGGATTTCAAAGATTTTTTTTTAGTTTTGTTTCGTATGAGTTCACTAAAACACCGCTTTTTTCAAAAATGGCCTATGTGCAATCAATAATTTTGCAATCTGTCCAAAGTTGAGCAATCAATTTTTTTTTCAAGTAGCCACTGAAAAACAAACGTAGAAGACCCAGTCGCCTGATCCCTAGAAATTCTAACTCAACATCCTTACAGTACGTAAAGAGGTATAAAATGAGAAAACCAGACACTAGATAAATCCAAAAGGTCAATGTTTTGTCACTATGGGACGAAACACCAAATCCAACCGTTTCTTGTGTCAAACAAGTCTTGGAGAACCAGGATTTCGAGGGTGGAGTGACAACATGACCTAACTCATTTTTTCCTAAATTTTCAGGAGACTCCAAAAACCGATTTATTTTCTTTAATGATGTAATGAGGAGTTTTTATAAGAAATAATGACATCCGTTGCTCGTTCTCGTTTATGCAAACTGAACACTTACATTCTTTACCATTACATAATTTCAACAATATCGTGCGATAATTCTCATAGGGGAACATCTACACATCAATTCGCATGATCCCCAAAAAATGTCATCAAGATCAGATGATAAATATAGAAGTTATGGCTGCGTTAAGAACGTTTGCGCATGCGCAGTGGCTACTATTAATCCGGCGGGGACCACCCACACATAAATTCGTATGATGCCTGAAAATTTCATTAAAATTGGATGGAAAATGCAGAAGATTTGGCTGTTACAAGGATTTAACGTTTGCGCATGCACACAAAATACTTTCAACTCGGTGGCCATGATTTCATTAGAGGGCCACACAATCCCTGAAATGTTCTTCAAAATTGGACAGTAACTTTGTATAGTTTCACCCTTTTTAAGGATTTGCGAACAGACACAAAACAAAAATTGTTCAGAAAATTTAGATTTTGTGAAACATTGTTTTCTTTTACCTTGATTGGTAAGTTAAAACAATGCTTCCGATACCTTGGTGTAACTCTGAAGCTAGGAGTGGAAGTTTGAAGGAGAAAAAACAACACTTTTCCTTCTTCTTCTTTGGCACTCTTTCTCTTTACTTTCCTCCTGCTTTGATATTAATAGGGGGTTTAATTTAAAAATTAATGACAATCGTGAGGCATGAACTTCTTCAAGTACTGCAAATGCAGGCCAATATACTTGTCCGATGGTATTTTCAACCAATTGGTGTATGGTTTGGGCCGAAAATTGTTGAATCTATAAACACTCTTAACTCAATACAGCCCAAAAATGAGTTAGGTCTTGTTGCCATTTCACCCTCGATTTACGACAACTTCCACAAACGTCTGTCAACATGTGGCGCAAGTGTGGAAACTTCGAACACTACTCCCTTTGACTTCATATTTTAAATAACGTCAATAATCATTTTCATTTTTCCAAATTTTTAATACCCAAATACTTGTTGCTACCCCCGCGGTAAATAAATATCTAGGTAAGTAGGTCAAACCAGGCCAACATACGCTTTTGACCTACATGTTACAGGATCTCTTCACAATTACAACTCAAAAGTAGGACGTGGGTCACTTCCGAAATCCTAACAATCCCTGCTTTCGAAAAAAACTGAAAACTACAAGCTTGTGGTATGAAATTGAAGGAAAAAAACGGCAGTGTATGATAATCAGTTACTGCCCCAGCAGTACATTGTACATAACCTATTAGCTGAAAGCAACCTACTTGCAATGGGTATCTACTGTGGTATAGTTTGAAGAGTTTCTATCAATCAGGACCACAATTTTTTTGATTAAACGAGAACTCTAAACGAGATTATACCAGACCCAGGCAGAAGAGGCGTGATGAAAAACAGATTTGGCTGTTATCGAGGTTTGTGGAGTGCGATGAGTCACCATTACAAAGAAACGTCGCACTTTCACCGTAACATCTACGCAACTCGGATAGGGAGATTTGCGTATGACATTTCCATTATGAACGAAAACCCAACTGAAATTGGAGGAATTTTGAGTCGAAATCCGAGTCCAGGGTCGGACAGCGGGGTCCAACAAAGCAAAATCGGGGCAATGACCATGATACCACGTACCCCGTTGTCCATCGCCACATGAACAACGTTGTTCGAAAAAACCCACTTCTCGGCGTTATTTCGTAGTTTATTATGAAGTAAACGTCAATCTTACTTACGATTTCGAAGCAACAGATCAAGAAAACGTCGCAAACGTCGGATTTCGGGAGAAAATGGAAGAATATTGCACAACACTCGCTAAAGGGGGCAGGCACACTTTGGGTCGAGCTAAAAGGATACACTTGCAAACGTTGGCCCATGTCTTGGATGAAATTCGCAGCTTGTTGCCTGCAGGAGAGTTCTTTATCCGCGTCGTATCCATATTTCCTGCTGGGTGCGCTCATCAGTTGTTCTTTGGTGAAATACCATTTTTCGTCAGCCGCCATTTAATTTACACACGAAAACTCCCCGAAAAAGAACAACACGGGGGGGACACGACTTCGACGTAAAGACTGCCCGGTGGTTACATCGGTCGATGTAAATTCCTTTCGACTACCTTCAAGTAAGGCCCTTCATCGGTTATTAAACGTTTTCCGAACAAACGAGAATCGCGGAAAATGAGTGAAAAAAATATTTTTAGAAGCGTCGAAGAGCGACCGATCTTCGAGAAAACACGGAAAATCCCAAACTGGCGTTTCACGCATGGAAGGTGCTCCACATTTCACCAACTTACACCTTACTTTTCTTCCAAAACTAATTGTAAATGTCCAAAAAAAATCAATAATTTTTTTAAAAACAAACAAGTATTAATCTAACTTTACGTTAATAAAATTACTTTTGATTTGAATACGATTTGGGAGCCTGGCAGGAAAAGGGCGGGAATCAGCTCCCGCCATTTTTTGATTCAAAACTTCACTCCATTTTCCCTCCATTCGGACTTGAAGATAGGTAGGTACTCAAGTAGTTTCTTCTGATCGAATAGGTAGGAATGTATGGTACTTTTACTTTCCTCAAACAACTTATAAGTTAAAAAGGAGAATATCGCAATGCGTAGAAACTTATTTTTCTGAAAAATCCCTCAAAAGGTTGTTTGAACATTCATTGAACACTTATCCTAGAAATTAAACCTTCCAAGTTATTAAAAATAAATTGTGTTTAAATTTTGAAAAAAAAAAAAAATACGCATTGTTATGAAGTAAACCTTCTGGAACTAAGGCTTTAATTCACTAAACTTCGCGTACATAATTGAGAACAGAGTACAGTAACGGAATTGAAATTAAGAATGGTTAACGTATACAAGTATCCCTAACAACCGTATGATCATTCGATATCTAATAATAACAACTGCTGATATAGCACATTCTCCCCCCTTCAATTTAGGACATAAGTAGTCTTGCAGACTATGTCCTATAATAAAAGCTATAAGATATAAAAGCCATTACTTTTATATACTTGAAGTAATTAACCCATTTCCGGCCGAAGATGCATTTTTGCATCGTCATGATAACTTTTTTTTTAATTAACAATCTTTGTAGAAGAATTTTTTCTCGTTCATGCAGTTCCTAAACTTTTCAAAAACAATTTTCTCCGACATTCGGGAGCTCAATGAGATTTGGGAAATTTTTTGAAAGAGGCCTTACGGCCAAAAGCATGATTATGGTGGTTCAAATTCAATCCTGGGCGAGTGAGCGTTCTGGGCATGAGTCGAAACAGATTCCGGTCCATAAATAGATTTTTACTTTTTACCTAGATTTTTAACAATGAAATGTATAAATCATATCGATTTGGAAAACTGAGACCTCTCAAATCCTATAAAAATTTTAAATTCATAAAATTTGGAGCACTTTTGCTCTCGATTGGTGATTAAATGATGCCTTATTTCGTCCGGCATTCTGTAAACTAGTCCATCCTCCTCCTCCTCCCATTACTCTATGTTATTTCTACCCTCGGCTTGAAATGGGTTAATCAAATTACAGGAGACATACAAGAGGCTTCAGGACCAATAAGGCCAACAGTTATTGTCAGCAAGAATTTCATACTTCAGACATGGTAAAAGGTAAAAAAAACGTCTGCCAAGTGGGTGTGGCACATAGCTTCCTCGTATCCATAACCTGATTGTATAGATGATCTGATGCATAGTAGTTAATCTCAAAACATCAAAACAAGTTGATCTGTAACATCCCTGAAAATTTCATTGAAATCGGATGGAAAATGTAGAAGTTATGGCCGTTACAAGGAATTCACGTTTGCGCATGCGCAGTCGCTTCTATCAGTCCGGGGATGATGATTTTTCATAGGGGACCGTCTACACACCAGCCCGCACAATCCCTGAAAATTTCATTGAAATCGGACAATGACTTCGTATAGTTATGCGCGTTACAAGGAATTCATGACAGACACACAGACACTGAACCAAAATTGTTCAGAAAGGTCTAAAACGCAAAACGCGAGTGAAAATTTTGATTTTGGAGAACTTTTTTTTTCGTCCTTGAAAAGTGAAAACAAAGCTTCCGCTACCTAGGTAGACTCGGAAGCAATTAGAGTTTGGTTATACAATGCATAACGCTTTTTATATTAGAAGGCAGTGTATACTGTTTCCCTACTTTCTGCCTAAGTAGAACTGATTAAACTGGCTGTTGTGATGTAGTGCAGTGTGTAGATGTCTAATTAATTATCTGGAATTTAAAGCAAAAGGTGTAGTTCATTAACATTAATTTATAGCAGACGACAGGTGAGGGGAATCGATATTGTTGAGGAATTTGTGTAAAAATACAATTTCTGTGGAAAATCTGAGAGTAGGTAGTTGGAGGTTAAAATTTTCATACAAAAACATGTTTATCGTCAACTTCATGACAAGGATATTTTTGATTCAAATGCTATGAAGTAAAAAATTTATTAATTAGTGTGACGTGATGACGTTCATGAATTTGCACGTTAGGTAGTTTTATTAACGTCAAATAGATCCATACTAAGAGCGAATAAGAATTTATAATCATTCGAAAGAGAGGGATGACAGGAAGGTATATGAAGACGAGCGTGCAGAACTTTCAGTCCTTCAGGTTAGTAGAGGGAAGAATCGACATTGTATAGTTGATATAAAAATGCCTAACATTTATTGTTAAGCAGTGTTATTGATAAATTTCCCAATACAAATTTTTTCCTCCATCATGTTGTTAGTTTTTTTTTTAGTTTCCAAAAATCACCACGTGAAGTTGTCAGCCAATAAATAAACTAGTGCCCAGTTCAAAATTTGCATTCAAATTTGAGTAGAATCGAATTTGAGTAGAAACGTGAATTTTGATGTTCAAGTATAATCCAGGTGCTCACCCATGGTATATGTCGGTTGTTAACAAAATTCGAAGGGGACCGTCTCTTTGCTACCCTTTTTCAACCCCGAAGAATTCGGCAAAATTGAATGTACGCAAAAAAAAGGGCGGGCATTTTGAAGGACTGTTTTTTTCGATTTGCTGCAAGAAGCTTCCCTGCCTTTGATGGTGAGGAAGCAAAAACTAAAAAATAAAAAATATAAAAAATAAATGAAAAATAAAGAAGGTAATGGACTTTTATTATTTTTCCGCCTTATGATTTTTCGGATTATTGCCAGATTATAAAAATTATATAACCATCCACTACCTAATCATTCGATACCCATGATTTCACAGCAACACCATCAAATGCTTGCTACACAAAGGTGTACAAATAACGTGTGAAGAACAAATAACATGAAAAGAAGAAGAAGAAGACGTTATCATTCACTATCATCTGCATTGTTTACCCATGCTGCGCGTGGTGTACGAGGAGTATCATTTCTTTAGTTAGTAGTTATATCTTTTTATTCATTTCACATTTTCGCGTGGTTTTCGGTGGTAAAATGTTTATGGAGTAGGCATCACAGAGTAGCCAGACAATTCGAGGTATACATAGAAATCTGACGGTGAGTACTCATCCACATCGTCGTCATTACATCGTTCTTGTTTCATTCGTACTCACCAAATATTCATCTTGAATTTGACATTTTGCAAGGAATGGTTTGTACTACTGCGACTCTACGAAGCACAACTTGAATACTTAATACTAGTAATTTACAGCCAAGATGGACAACCTCTTCATCTTAGCTGAGGACGTCGTCAAAACGGCCCCAACAAATTCAGTCACGTTGGATTTACCGACCTACAAAGAAAAGCTTCAAGTGAAAATTATGAAACTAAATCACCCTGAAATGGAGTTCGACATTATTGGTGAGTTTTTGCGAGCATAATATTATTCATCCCTAGAACTAGAAGTGGGAAAGACAGGATCAGCGATGGATTCGTGGATATTCCACACCTTTTCTAGACCAACTGCTACCTATTCTGTGATTTTCATGTTTCAGAATAAGAGGACTGGGTTCCTAAAGTGTTACCTTGCAATTTCACCATGATTTTTCCACTTTGGAGGTATAAAGCCGCAGGTTATCACAAAATATTATTCTAAAGATTGAAAAGAGTTCATTTTACAACGAAAAACAGCCGGTCTTTCGTTTCTAATTGGTTAAAACAACTTAAACAACTTTAACTTTTCACCATCATTTTTGCTCATAAAATAACCTCGGATTACTTAGAATAGCAGTTGAACAGAATAAGAGATTCAGTTTCCTTCCAAGTGTTCACTGGAGAAACAGGATACTTTTTCTCTTTTTCAATGGTCCTCTTTTTTAATGCCACCCCGGTTAAATTGTTGTAGTTTTCAGCAAACAGCCTTGAAAGGTTGTGATACTGAACAACTCTATAAAAATAAAAAAAGTGATGCGTACGGAAGGAAATTTTTTATTCGATTTTTGGATTCTACGTACCTTGAAACGTAAACCAACAAATTCTGAGGTGGTTAAAATTTTGTTTCTTAGTCGATTTCAATTTTTTTATTACTAGGCAGTATCTGTAGAGGAGGTGGCAACCCCTGCTAGGCGCGCTGGTGGAAAAAGTAGTTCTCGTACGTCCAATAGAGTGCTCTGATTAAAATTACCTTGGAGAGATCACATCAGCTTTTTAAAAGTGCCAATTTTTAAAATTTTTTCTGTTGGTGGGTGAAAAGACTGTGGGTTTTTGGGTCCTTTTTGTAATAGAAAAAGGGGTCTATTCGACACTATCTCATATCAGACTGGAGAACATATCTTCCAATTCATCAACATAATTAATTAATGTTGAAAATAACCAATGATACTCGAAAAAAGTTGATGTGATCTCTCCAAGGTGATTTTAATCAGACTCTATTGGACGTACGAGAAACTACTTTTACCACCAGCGCGCCTAGCGGGAGTTGCCACCTTCTCTATGGATACCGCCTAGTGTACAACATTGAAAATAATAACCAAAATAGGTTCAAATAATACAGGCCTTCACCAACCTTCCTAGTTCCCAGAGTAGTTTATTCGTATCGACCCCAGAAAAACATAATATATTATTATACTTGTTAAAAATTGGTTACGACGTTGTAGCGTGAATTTGCTGTGATTGGCTGAAACCAGCGATCCTCTTAATTCGAGGGCTACACGAGGCTCTATCCAATGACATTTATAGCGGATTTTTCAACTATTAAAATCATTAAGTTCAGTTTATTAATTCCCTAAAGTAACGTATTCCTCAATTTTTCAGTTTTACCTCTGTGTAGAAAAAGATGATTTGAAAATCCAAGTTTAAATAAGTTATTTTGTGAAACATGTTAAGTGAACACTGTAATAAAATAAAGATCAATATTTTTAGTGCATATTACAACTACTATCTCCACGATAATAACTATATCCTCTAAATGATTGTTTTTTACAGGTATCAATCCAGCTTTAATTAACGCGTTTAGGCGTATACTGATATCAGATGTACCAACCATGGCCATAGAGAAGGTGACTATGCACCAGAACAAAACTGTAATCCAAGACGAAGTTTTAGCCCATCGGCTCGGCCTCATACCTTTGAAAGCGAACCCCAAGCTCTTCCAGTACCGGCTGATGGGCGATCAGACAGGAACGGACAGAGACTCTCTCCATTATAGTCTTCACATCAAGTGCACCAAAAATCCTCTGTGCAGAGCGGGACACTACAGGCCGGAAGACCTTTACGTCAACCACCAGGTCCTCTCGTCGGATATCAAATGGGTGCCAATTGGAGGTCAAAGTCGATTATACAAGGTAAAAATAATACTTTCTGTAGTAATGTAGACATTTGATGAGTAGTGGAGTCAGGATCTTATAGTAGCATAGAGAAATACGAAGATTTGTCGTAGAACAGAGTGTGCATTGACAATGGGGTATTTCAGTCAATTTTTTTAAAATTTTTTTTCAAAAGAGTGGCTCAGGAATAACGGTAATTGGGTATGTTCGTTGAGAAAATGTTTTTAAAAATTCAGAGAAGCTAAGGAAAGTTGAAGATTTGAAAGGTGTGACGTAGCTAGCCAATCGTGATGTAGCTAGCCAACTGTCATTGAAAAAAGTATCCATGCACAGAGAAGCGATGAAACCCTTGGGGGACCTCTTGGATACTCGAAATACTACTCACACACGCGCGCGCGGCATAAGTGTGTGTGCGTTAAGGGAGGCCCGCCTTTTTCTCAAACGCGTGATCTCTTTAATTAATTTTTCTACGACATGTTATAGTATCATTGGGCTTAAAGTTAGAGTATATAGGTATTCAAGAGTGCTGAATCCAAATTTGAGGTCAAAACCTGAATTTCCGACCCACCGAAATACCCCATTGTCACACATTAATAAAAAATTGGTGATACGAAAAAAAAATAGTACCTAAGTAATTGAAATAACAATTGTAATGTATAGTAGTAATTATTAAGGTGGAATACTCTGAAGAGCTACCCTGCGGATTTGAATAAAACGGTCATAGCCTAAGCCCGTACACCACGTGGCCCAGCCGGGAGATACACTTACAAATAGCTAACATACATATAACACAAAACAGACCAGGACTAAAACAATAACACAAGAATGACTAGAAGAAGAATTAAAAGGGGACTAATACCTACATGTTAGGAGGTGGTATTGGGGGCTGACAGAGATTCCACTACACTTCCCCCTCCAGATACAAAAAAGTACCTATATTTCATTAAAAAAAATGAAATTCTTTCTGTGGGATTATCTAGATTATAATCTTTCAATATAAATAAATTGGGCAGCGTTGTGGCTACGGTCGTTGGGGCGTA
Source organism: Apolygus lucorum (assembly GCA_009739505.2). Lineage (NCBI taxonomy): Eukaryota > Metazoa > Arthropoda > Insecta > Hemiptera > Miridae > Apolygus > Apolygus lucorum. The sequence goes on along the minus strand of CM019168.2, from coordinate 44,514,640 downwards.
GTTTGGCAGTGGACTTTGGACCGACTTCTGCGGGGTCGTGGGTTCAAGGCTCATAACCAGCAGAGTGCGTTTTTCGGCGGCCGGGGCTCTCGTCGCCCCCTCGTCCCAACCCAGGGTGGTGAGGCAATGGGAAGCCATGAGCTAAATCATCAGAACAAATTCTGACCTTTGGAAGACAGCTGATGACATCCGGGACGCCAGGAATGGCAGCCGGACGAAAATCCAACCAGAAATGGTTGTTTACTTAACTTTACTATACAATAAATTGTCGATGTTTGTTACTTTCTCTCAGCTCTAAATTCTGTGTGGTTTTCCAAAATGGACATCGTAAAATTTTGCATGTTGGGAGGCCCAGTTGATGATAAATGGAGGCCCAGGGGGATAGAGGGGTCGATGAATCCCGAAAAATGTGAATATTTGTTAAATGGAACGCCCTTGCCAGATAATGGTGATTAAGTGCTTCATGGTACCTAAACAGCTCTTAGATCTGGTTCACGATTCGTCCATAACGAGGTGCCTTCAGCTGATTCTTCTAATAGAAGAATCCGAGAAGAGTCTTGGTCATGACCAGTGACTCCTCTGTGATAAGACGAAGTTTTCTGACACCTTCTTTTCTCATGTAGGAGGAAGACGTGGGTCCAGTGTACGACGACATCCTCATCGCGAAAATGAGGCCTGGCCACGAACTCCACGTTACGATGGTCGCTGTCAAGAGCTGCGGTCGGGATCACGCCAAGTTTTCACCGGTCGGTACAGCTTCTTACCGACTCCTCCCGTACATCAAACTCCAGGAAGACGTTGAGGGCGAGGATGCCAAAACTTTGCAACGGTGAGTTCGATCAACCTTGGAAAAGTACTGCAGCCAATCTGTACAGTGAAGGGGATTGGCTAGATCCAAAAATTCTTCTAATGAAGGTACCATAATATTAATTACACCTCCCATATGTTGGTGAAGTGTGAGGTCCGTACCAGAAGTAAGTTTCCCCATATTTAAGAAATGGAAAAGCTACAATTTCAAAAAATAAGCCAAACTAATTTCTACCTTTTTGGGGAAAACAATAGATCATGGATACGTCTAGGTAGGGTAAATGCGCCAGTAGTCGGACACCTAACTACATCGATGACTTTGACAGTTCATAAAAATTTAACCGTTCAGAAAACCTACTTTCTTTTTTGCTTTTGTAACCCGGGTGTTCGAGCCACAGCAGTAGATACCCATAAGGTGCTTCTATCTGGCGACGCTATCGGTCGAATCACGTCCTCCCCCACCTGAGTAGCCTAGCCCTCTACCACTTCTGCTCTTCTTCTCGTGCCCCACGAATCTCCTTGTGCGTTACCGCAATTTTACCGAAAGTTTAGATGAAATTTAGTTGTCTAAAATCGATAATTTTCCTCTCTTTGACCGCTATTTTTAAAGTCATTTTAAGTGGTTACCCACCAGTATTAAATTCAACCGTTATTTTCAAACATTTATACACGGATTGTGAACGTAGTCGAGTAACACGGTCGGTTTCCTCCTTCAACGGATCTTCCAGGACAGGAAAGACGCCCCCAGGCCTGGGGAAACACACCGCGGTGCATCGTCTGGTGAGTCATCAGCCCTTATATTTCATAATCCGTGATTTTTCTATACAGTCTGCTTTTCGAATTATATTTTACCAGCCCCGCTTAGATTGACGCATTTTCCAATCTATGAGCGTGTGTGTTCTGCGCACACATGAAAATGGTCCGATTCGACCGAATCTAAATTATATAATTAATCAGAGTCGATTAATTATCCCTTAGAACGATTCGAGAATAGCGGTAAATAGTTCTTGTAAAAGGAAGTAGATTACCACGTTTCTGGTAATAATAGATCACCTTTCCCTAGCTCAAGGTCACTCTTACCTCAAGATTGCCTATTAATCGACTTCCGATAGGTTACGCACTTTGCACCTTTCTAGATAAGCGAACACGACTCCGCAATAATTTATTCATTTAAATACGAGTTGAGTAGGTACCTCTGGCAATCTGCGTACTTCAAATATATAACTCGTAAAAATTGTACATGACCGTATTCCATTATGTAGTAGCTTCAATTTAAATTTACTAATTATATTCGATTGCAAATAGGTAGGCATTTCATACAAATTTTTCATAATTGAAAGTCAAGTTTACGACTTTGGGATTTCTTTATTTTCACATTGCGATTAAAAGTAAATATCGTAATAAATTTATTATTTATTGTAAAGTTTTCAATTTGAAATTTGATCTCTTTGGGTTATATTAATTTATAATTAATTTAATTTTTCCTTTGTCTACCTTTCCTCTCCTAATTCCAAAAATGACTGGAAATGCAATCCCCGCTACGCCTGAAAACATACTCCGTACTCTACGTTTATTAAGACGCAAGCGTGAAGTAAATTTAGCTGAACTTCAGGAAACCTTCAATTTGATTGAATCTGTGGATGCACAGAACTCCGAACTCTTTTTAGCACGTAGTAATACGCTGCATGGACTTCGACAGGAATTTCGTGCAATTCAAGATGAGCTTATTGTTGCAAATTTGGATGCAGCGGAAATTGATCAAATTCCCGTAGAATCTGTGTCAAAGGAATTTGACGATAAATACTTTAAAATTAAAGGTTTAGCGAACACCTTTACGCGAATTATTAATAGTGCATCTAATCCAAATAATGCCAGTTTTAATTCGTCTAGAATGTCAACTTCTAGCAATGGTAACCACCAACTTGCTAAGTTACCGAAAATTACCATTCCTACTTGGAATGGAAATATGGATACGTTCCAAAATTTCTTTTCGCTTTATAAATCACTCATTCACGAAGGTGACTTTTCTCCTACCGTAAAATTGACTTATTTACGGTCGTTTTTGTCTGGGCAACCCCTCGCTTTGATTGAAAATTTACCGTTAGCTGATGAAAATTATACTGCAGCATACAATTTGATAAATTCAAAATATGGTTCAAAACGTATTAGAGCCACTTATCACTTGAAGAAATTATTTGAATTTTCTCCACTTTCAAGTGATTCAGCGAAAGATTTGCAATCTTTCTTAGACGTCTTTCGTACAAATTTAGAAGGGTTTCAAAATTTGGCCCTTGATAATAAGTATGATTTTACAATGTTCATATGGGGCATGCGATGCTTATCCCCTAACATGAGAACTCTTTTTGAACGTTCCCGTTCCAAAAATGATGACTATGAAACGGAAGACATACCTACTTATGATGAACTAATTAAATTTGTTGATGATCAATGTGTCATTAAAGAACAAAATGCACAATTTGTTGTCACTAATAAAGTTCAAAAACCTGTTGCAAATTTTAATAAACCAAAATTGGCACAGTCTTTAATCGTGGCTACTGAGAATTCTATACCTACCTCTTCCTCGGCAATTTGTGTGCAAAATCAAGGTGCGTGCTCTCTGTGCAAAGAGAGTCACTTGTTCAAAAATTGCCCTCAATATACCAAAGCTTCTATGGACGAAAAACTTAAATTGCTTCAAAAATTGAAAAAGTGCATGCGCTGCCTTGGCAATCATACTGTGGCTTCTTGCATATCTAAAGGCCGTTGTAAAATTTGTAGGAGTTCGTGTCACCATGAATCCATACACTCAAATAAAATGAGGGACGTTTCGTCGAACTCTACGTCATCTTCCTCACCTGAAGCTATTAAAACTGAGCCCGTAGCTGGCAGTAGTAAATCGTTAGTAGGTATAGTTTCAAATGCAAAATTAAACAAGTCTCATGTGAAGTTTTCTAAAAAGACTCCTGCTCAAGTACATACCAATAAAGTTGTACTTTTGGGTACCGTTCAGGCCTTTTTGAAAGATCGACTGGGCAAATGGAAACCAATCCGTTTAGTTCTAGATTCTGGTTCGCAGGTGAACCTTATCACTTCGGATTGCGTTCAGCGATTAGGTCTCAACGTCATACAACATACCACCCCTCTAGTAGGAGCACTTCAAAGTTCAATTGGTGTCGCCAATGGTATGGTGTCGTGCGTTGTTTCCTCAGGTCGACCTAATAGTGAACCTTTGATAACTCAAGCAGTCGTGGTTACTAGTGTCTGTACCAATCTACCTTCTTGTTCTCTTGGCGAGGAACTTTACTTGCGATTTTCACATTTGGACTTGGCTGATCGTGCCTTCCATGTTGAAGGTAAGATAGACCTCCTACTGGGAGCTGAAGTTTATGCTTCCATCTTTCAATCAGGATTCGCTATTATTCATGGTTCACCTTCTGCAATCAAGACTTCGTTTGGATGGATCGTTATCGGTGCACTACCAGTTGATAATGAGAAAGCACCCTCGGAGTTTGTGACTGGATTAGTTTGTGGCCTGACTTTAGATGAGTCTGTCCAAAGGTTTTGGGAACAAGAGGACGTTGCTTCAGCCAACATCAGTAACCCTACAGACCTTCAAGTCGAGCAACATTTCTTCCATACACACACCAGGGATACTTCCGGAAAGTACGTTGTTCGTCTTCCGTTCAACAACTCCAAAGATGACGTTCCCTGGGGTTCATCTCGAGAAATAGCCATTAAACGCTGGTATAACCTTGAAAAAAGATTGCGTTCTGATGAGAGTCTACGTGCTGCGTATCACCAGTTTCTTCAGGAATATCTACGACTTGGACATATGGTCCCAGCTACTGCTCCTGGGAAATTTTATATACCACATTTTGCTGTGGTACGGGACTCGGTCTCCAGTCCTGTTCGCGTCGTTTTTGATGCTTCTTGCAAAGATTCAGGTGGAACTTCGCTCAACGATCGTCTTCATGTTGGACCGCCACTGCAGAAGGATATTTGTGAGGTTATTCAGCACTTCAGACTTCACTCCATCGCAATCACTGCTGATGTGAGAATGATGTACCGCCAAATCCTCCTGTCACCTTCAGATTGTTATTACCAACACATTTTTTGGAGACCATCTGAAGCTGAGCCCCTTGGTGAATACCAACTACAGACTGTGACTTATGGAATGAAGCCAAGTCCCTTCCTTGCTCAAAGAGTTCTAGTTCAGCTTACAATGGATGAAGGTCTAAAGTATCCTTTAGCTTCTCAGGTCATCAAGGACGCCTGTTACATGGATGACATTTGCTGTTCTGTTGGTGACATTTCTCAAGCTGTTCAACTACGGCAAGAGCTGACTTCGTTGCTGAGCCTCGGCGGGTTTGAGCTTAGGAAGTGGGCGTCCAATTGCAGTGAAGCTCTCGACGGTCTTCCAGAAGATCACTGCTCCTCATTGTTGCAGTTCAGGTCAGAGGCGACCTCTTCACTCCACATTTTGGGCTTACAGTGGAACCCAGATTCCGATACATTCACATATATGCTGGAAGTTCCATCTGAAGCAAATACAAAGAGAAGCATCCTCTCCAAAGTCGCTTCCATTTTTGATCCCCTTGGATGGATCGCACCAATTGTGTTTTGGGCCAAAGTTTTCCTCAGGGAATTATGGACCCATCCATTGGACTGGGATACCCCGCTACCAGAGAGTTTAGCTACACGGTGGGCGGCATTTTCTCAACAATTGCCATGCCTAAAAGATGTCTCTATACCTCGTCTGTGTGTCACACCATCAGCAACTTCCCATATCGTCATCGGGTTCTGTGATGCTTCCGAACTTGGATATGCCGCATCTTTGTATCTTCGCACATCTTCTGCAAACAATGTGACCGTGCAGCTACTCAAAGCAAAGACACGTGTAGCACCTCTCCATGTCCAAACTATCCAACGTCTAGAGTTGAATGGAGCAGTTTTGTTGGCTAAGTTGGTCCATTCCATGACCTTTTTGTACAAGAAGCTCCCTATTGAGCGTACAAATCTTTATACAGATTCAGCGACGGTGTTGTGTTGGCTTCATACGCCACCTCACCAACTTAAAACTTTCGTGGCTAACCGCATTGTAAAATTTTTAGATCTGTCTCAAGTTGAGCAGTGGCATCATGTGTCTTCACATCAAAATGCAGCCGATTGCGCATCGCGTGGGTTATCCCCTTCAGAGCTGATCCATCATCCCATTTGGTGGTCAGGACCAACATTTCTCATGAGGCCAATTGAGGAATGGCCTTCATCTGAATCGACTTTACCTTCAATCAAGGCGATGGATGAAATGAAACCTACTCCGTCTGTTTCCTTAACTACTACTGTCAAAGTAGCACCATTGAAGAAAGTTGACAAATATTTTATAAAATTACTTACAACATTTTCTTCATTAACTCGTCTTCGTAGAGTGATGGCATGGATACTCCGCTTCATTCTCAATTCCCAGCGAGAGAAGGTCAACCGTCTCGTTGGTACCCTCAGGGTTTTGGAGCTGACCAATGCCCTCAAGATATGTTGTCGCGTGACTCAAGCACAATACTTTGCAGTCGATTTGAAAGCAGTGTCTAAAGGTCAACCGTGCTCCAAACCTCTGCAACATCTTCTTCCCTTCATTAGTGAGGATGGTTTGCTAAGGGTGGGCGGTCGCTTACAGCATTCGTTGCTCCCTCCTTCCTCAAAGCACCCTATCATTCTTCCTAAAGAAGCTCATATCAGCAGTCTACTGTGTGACTTTTATCATTTGCAATTACTTCATGCTGGACCTCAGGCTGTTCAAGCTGCGATTCAGAAAGAATATTGGATTCTTTCTCTTCGATCTCTTCTACGACAACGCATTTGGAAATGTCTGCCTTGCTCAAAAGCTCGTGCAAAGCTTCAACACCCCATTATGTCTGACTTACCGCCAGAGAGAGTCACTCCGAGTAGAGCATTTTCTGCAACTGCTGTTGACATGGCTGGACCCATCATGTTGAAGGAATCTGTTCGGCGCAATGCAAGGTCCATAAAAGCATACATTGCTGTTTTCGTCTGTTTGAGCTCCAAAGCTGCACATCTAGAGCTAGTTGGTGACCTTTCAACTGATGCTTACAAGGCTGCCCTGGATAGATTTGTCTCTCGACGTGGTTTGTGTTCTTCCATTCATTGCGACAATGGGACTAATTTTCGTGGGGCCCACAACGACATGCTAGAGATTCGACGCTTCCTAGAATCATCAGAAGCTGATTTTCAAGATTACCTCTCTATCCGCAATATCTCATACCGCTTCAACCCTCCTGAGTCACCTTGGATGGGTGGTTTGTGGGAAGCGGCTGTAAAGTCGACCAAGAGACTTCTATCCCGTATTTCGACTAACCGGTTGCTAACTTACGAAGAGATGGCCACCCTTCTCTGTAGGATTGAAGCTGTGCTCAATAGTCGCCCTCTTTGTCGCATGACATCAGATGCTGGAGACAATCCTGATTTCCTGACTCCAGGTCATTTCTTGATCGGAGCACCTCTGTTGAGCCCCCCAGAATTGGACCTCACTTCGCTACCGAACAACCACTTATCCCGCTGGCAAGCTGTTCAACGTGCAACTCAGGAATTTTGGCACAGGTGGTCCAAAGAGTATTTAAATACCCTCACTGTCAGACCCAAATGGACCGTTCCTCGACCTGCAATGTCCATTGGTGATCCTGTATTCATTATGGGTCAAAACTCTCCACCCCTTCAGTGGCCACTGGGGATTATTGAAGAACTGCATCCAGGCCCAGATGGTGTAGCTCGAAAAGCCTTAGTTCGCACAAACTGTGGAACTTACCTTCGACCTGTAGCCAGGCTTGTAACCCTGCCTCCTGCAGATCCTCCTGATACCTCTTCCTAATTCCTATTCTTTGGGGTTTGGGGGGGTTTTATATTATTTTTGTTTTTTGTTTTGGGATTCTAGTTTATAATTTTTTAATTTTGGGTATGATTTATTTTTGGGTTTTTCGACATGGTATTTCGGGTGAGCGGAATGTTCGAGCCACAGCAGTAGATACCCATAAGGTGCTTCTATCTGGCGACGCTATCGGTCGAATCACGTCCTCCCCCACCTGAGTAGCCTAGCCCTCTACCACTTCTGCTCTTCTTCTCGTGCCCCACGAATCTCCTTGTGCGTTACCGCAATTTTACCGAAAGTTTAGATGAAATTTAGTTGTCTAAAATCGATAATTTTCCTCTCTTTGACCGCTATTTTTAAAGTCATTTTAAGTGGTTACCCACCAGTATTAAATTCAACCGTTATTTTCAAACATTTATACACGGATTGTGAACGTAGTCGAGTAACACGGTCGGTTTCCTCCTTCAACGGATCTTCCAGGACAGGAAAGACGCCCCCAGGCCTGGGGAAACACACCGCGGTGCATCGTCTGGTGAGTCATCAGCCCTTATATTTCATAATCCGTGATTTTTCTATACAGTCTGCTTTTCGAATTATATTTTACCAGCCCCGCTTAGATTGACGCATTTTCCAATCTATGAGCGTGTGTGTTCTGCGCACACACCGGGTCTGCCCGGGTGAGGGTTTTTGAGGCGATGGTGAGGTCGGTCCTGGCTCTTCGGTGTGGGCGTTTCGGTATGGCAGTGCGCTGGAGCGTGTGCAGGTGGGCTTCTACAAGCGCATCTTGCTGATCCCTCGAGGTACCCCAAATGTGGTGGTGCGTGCAGAGGTTGGTGTACTCTCGCTCAGCACCCTTATGTTGAGGGAGGCCATGCAATGGTTGAGAAAGGTTGCATGCATGCCCACAGATCGCCTGCCTAGGCTGTGCATGGAGCACCTGTCCGCCCTCTCTAGACTACGTTCCTGTGACCCTAGATACAATTGGTTTAGGCAGTTTGAGGATGCCTTGGGTGCTCTCGGGATGGGCCTACCTTCTGATTGTGGACTCCTGCCAGACTCTCGCACATTGAGTGGCCTCATGACCTCTCTGCCTTTCATCTCCCGGAACATAGACCTGCAACAGGCAACTGCCTCGCGGGCTTGCCCAGACTACGGTCCCTTGGCCTTCCAAGAATCTTCACTCCAGCCCCAAGGATATCTCGTACGGGACTGGCCAATGTTCATCCTCCGATCACTGGCTCAGCTGCGAGTGCTTGGCAGGCATGCACCACGGATCCTCGTTGCAGGTGTGAAGATCGAATTCCTTTCGTCGGTGTGCCCTCTCTGCAACTGGGGTGTGGATGATTCGGCTCTTCACTTTGTGACCCAATGTCCCATGTTGGCCGACCCAGGGTTTAAGTTCCTGTTTCCAGTGCTCGCTTCGCCACTCTCGTTTGAGGAGCAATATAGAAGAATCCTGGCTACAAGTGACCGTAACGTCGCAAACAGACTATTTTATTACTTGAGGGAAGCCAGTGAAATAAGACTGTTAATAGCAAATACTTAAGCCCACAGAAGATATTTTTATTTTGTTCATTTTATCTTTTTATTGTGACACACCATATTATGTACCATCCGCTGTATTGCTCTGGATTTATATCTGAATGGCAATAAAAATTATTATTATTATTATTACTTTCTTTTTGCTCTATAACCTCATGAGAGGGCTAAAGAATAAGAGCCATAAGTTAGAATCGTTAAAAATAAATTCAAAAATGGTTTCAGTGAATTTTAGAAGAAAACCCCCAAACCCCAGTAGGTGGACACGTTTTTCCTAATGCCGGACATTTGGGAGCCAGTAGACGGACAGTTCACGAGGAATTCAGGTTTTGTGAAAAACAGAGTGGTCATTCAAAAGAAATAGGTGTAATTTTTTTTTTAGTTCGGAAACCCCGAAAATTAAATCACAACCAACCTACAGAGGTGGTATATCATCACAAAAATATTCAGTTGGTAAGTAACTACCAAATGATTAACCAGTTAGTATCTGGAATCACCAAACATAAGTTTCTTGAATCTATAATCAATCTTTTTCAAACTTTCTCTTTTGTTCTCATCTTTTCTATACTTATTTATCAATAGATATCTTCAATGGACACTGTAATTATCACCAATTTTTCTCTTCTTTTGCACTGGTTTTGGTTTACCAGTTCAATAATGAACCTTTGAAATCGACCAAGAGAAAAAATTGTTTAACACCCCCTCAAAATTTGTTGGTTTACGTTTCAAGGTACGTAGAATCCAAAAATCGAATAAAAATTTGGCCGTCCTTCCGCCGTCCGCGGCACTTTCCCCACTTAGCATTGACCGATTTTGATGAAATTTGGTATGAAGGCTCCATTCGGGGTCTAGTTGTGCCCCAAAGATTTTGGTTGATGTAAGTCACTTCTAAGGGTCAAACAATTAATTTTGAAATTTTGTAAACGCCCTAACTCAAAAAATGTCGATATAAAGGTATTGTTTTTCCTTCAATTTAAGATTTGTAAAGAATTTTTATAATTTTTTGAGACCACGTGAAGCTCTGTAGCACAAACCGTTCGCTCCCTACGATAATTTAAGGGTTGGACGTACGATAAATCAGAAACACGTTTAATTCAGAAAAATACTGAACGTTACTAGGTCCATTACATAGGTAAATGAGGGTGTCTATTTACAGGATTTTTCAAGTTTTTGGTCCATACCCAGTAGACGGACACTTTGTCCGCCTACTGAAAGTTGGGTGTTTTGCAGCTCCAGTAGACGGACAAGGCCTTTTTCAAGTGTCGCCTGTTACACCAATTCCACGTCTTCAGGTGAATAACAACGCACTAATGAAATGAGATTCATTGAATTGAAACGAAAAATGTGATTTCCATGTCTTATTTCCTCAGAGCAACTCCACAACCAAACAGATAACTCCATCACTTTTGTCAATTTCCCAACATTCCCAGCTACGCTTTTTGGAGGTTGTTAGACTTGTTCCTAGCAAAGAGAAGGTTTGTGAAGGAAAAGGACGTACGCACAATCGCCCCAACAAACTGAACTTGTTTACGAGGGGAAAACTGCACCAGTGTCCGTCTATTGGGCCTGTCCGTTAATGGGCTCATCTACCCTACTACTCCTAGTTTCCCAATTTAGGGAGAAATTAGACGAAGGTTAATACTTGAAATGAACGTAGAAATAAGTAGGCAGGAAGAAAACACAACAAAATCAACACGTAATTTATTAGGTTACCAAAATATAATTAAAAAATGTTGATGTCACGCCCTGGAATCGAATCCGGGTCTCTCAGACTAATGAATCTTGCAGTCTAGTTACAAAATTTGTTTATCGGTCTTTTTCGGGTTGACTTTTTGAAGTGTAAAGGGGGTCCGTGTCCTTCGAACTGAATTTGGACGTTTTTGTACTCACTAAGTACATCGTGGCCAATAATCGTGTCTACACAACAATTAGGGAGAGCATAGACTTTTAGTTTTGGGAAGAATTGGTTCTTTAATTTCAGATCAACGATTGTATAGAATTGAATCGGGCATGAAAGGGACGTGGATGCCAATGATGTTGAACCATTTTGGGTAATTTGACGAAAGTCATGGAATTTGGCGAAATGTTCATCTACATAGGTTGAGGAGCTACCACTATCAACTAATGCACTCGCGTTCACGCCATTGATGGTTACGTCTATAGTTGATTTAGAAAGATTTGGTGGCGCTGCTGCTACAATCAAATTTTCACTGTCAGGGAGATTTGTCGTTTCGTTGACCTACAAATCACTTGAAAGAGGCCTTGCTTGGAGCAAGATTTACAGGTGGCGTCTTTGTGGAGCCATTATGGTGTATTCGGATTCTTGACAAAATCCCTAATATAAATACCTACTATTTCAGAAATAGAAAATTTTCAAAAATTTGTAAATATAAATAAATAATGAAAACCTGCGTTTTAGCCAAAAATGCGATAGCCGAGTGGGTACCTTTCGAGTAACGTGGAGGCCAGTAGGAATATGGATTCCTAGTAGTTGGTATGGTGAACTATAAATCGAAAAAAAACAGTACCATACAGGGAGTCCAAGTAACTACGCTCCCCCATTTAATTTCTCTAATAGTGTAAGAAAAAATAATCGGATTAACGCTACTCTTCATAATTTTTTGCGTAGCATTCAAAAATGACAAAATTGCGCAGTGCGCAATCGCGCAATCATGATCAACTTTGTTTTGGTTTATTATTTTCAATAATAAGCCTTTGGAATCGAGAAAGAAAAAAACAATTTTAACCTCCCCTCAAAATTTGATGTTTTACGTTTCAAGGTACGTAGAATCCGAAAATCGAATAAAAAAATTTCCGTCCGTCCGCCGTCCGCGGCACTTTTCTTAGCAACACTGGACCGATTTGGTTCCAATTTGGTATATGGGCTCCATTTGGGGTCTAGTTGTGCCGCGAAGCTTTTGGTTGATGTAGGTCACTTCTAAGGAGTGAAAATTAAGGGTTGAAATTTTCAAGAGTGCCCTAGCTCGAAAACTCTCGAAATAAAGGTATCGTTTTTTCACCAATTTTAAATAGTGTTGAATTTTTTAAAATTTTTGAGACCACCCGGAGCTCTGTAGGACAAACCGTTCGGTCCTTACGAGTACTTGAAGGTTTTCCTTCGATAAAACAGAATCATGAGTGTGAATCGCAAAAGAGGTCTAATCTCCATTCAAATGTTATCGGACTGAGATGCGATCCCTGTTCATTTCTTCGATTTGTATTAGGGATGGGTATCGATACTCGATATTTAAAAATGTCGATATTTTCGCACCGATACTCGATATTTTAGTATCGATACTGCACTATCCGATATTTTTGGATATCGATACTTTAGATCCAATATTTCTAAATATCGAATATCGATACAGTACTCGCGGTAAATTCAACATAATGGCTAAAAAATGAAGAAGGTAGAGAGGCTTTTGGGTCATTACTCTATGGTTGCACAAATAGCGTTAATATCATGGAGAAAATCACTCTGCTTGGACTCTTGATAGTGAAAAATGAATAAACATTGTTGAAAAAATTATTTTTCTTGAGAATATTGAATAATATTGATAGTTTGTGACACTAAAGTATCGATACTCGATATTTTAAAATATCGATACTCATGCCCAACGATACTTGGGATATCGATCCTCGGATACGATACAGTATCGATACAAAATATCGATACTTTTGTAACGATACCCATCTCTAATTTGTATACAGTTTTGCCTTCTGCGTAACCAGTAATCAAATTTCCATATGAAGCTTTCTATTTTTCCAATCGAGTGTGAAGCGTTTAGTTCTTTCTAATAAACTTGATTGTGAAGGTGTGAAGCCAGTAGGTGTGGTAGGTAGTACCCAGCTGGTAGGTAAAAAAAAGTTGGTAGGTAAAAAAAATGTTGGTGGGTAAAAAACGCTGCAAATCATTGCTCAAAGGCTTCTTCACTCTTCAGATCACTGATCAGCTGAGTGAGCTCCGAAGCCATTTTCAATCCTATTGAATGGAAGTGCTCTTCCAGGCGTCTCCAGCATTCGAGAAGATCTTCTTCACTCCTCAGATCATTGTTCAGCTGAGTGAGCTTCAAAGCCATTTTCAATCCTATTGAATGGAAGTGCTCTTCCAGGCGTCTCCAGCATTCGAGGAGATCTTCTTCACTCTTCAGATCACTGATCAGCTGAGAGAGCTCCAAAACCATTTTTACTCCTATTGAATGGAAGTGCTCTTCCAGACGTCTCCAGCATTCGAGGAGATCTTCTTCACTCCTCAGTTTACTGATCAGCTGAGTGAGCTCCGAAGCCATTGCTCAAAGCAAACCAAACATTTTATGTTTCGCGTTTCAAGGTACATACAATTCGAAAAATAGTACCTACCGGCATAGAAATGAGTGCCTCTTGAAACTCACTTCATCGACGATTTATTATTAATAAAATCAGATTCATTAATCTATACAGAAGGGTGATCTATACAGAAAATAATAAACCTTTGAGCAATGATTTGCAGCGTTTTTGAGGAGGAAATCATCGATTTTCTAACGAAGGGTAATAAATCATCCTAATAAAATGTAAAACAATTAAAATTTTAAAATAACGGGGAACTATCGCAAACGTTATCGATGAAAACTGTTTGCTCAGAGCAGGGGCGTGCATTTCTGAAGGAGGAGCCCAGTTCGAACAGTTTATCGTTTAATTGTTTCAATCATTGTTCATCCAATCATGTTTTTAGAAGACTGAAAATTATTTTGTAAAATTTTGTGATAATTATGTAGAAGTTTCTCTTTATTTTACAATTTTAAAAATTTAATTTTTTTTACATTTTATTAGGATGATTATTACTCTTTGTAAGAAAATCGATGATTTCCTCCTCAAAAAGTGACTATTAAGGCTGTAGATACGGTAAAATGAAATCAAATCAAGAAAGGGATATGACCACGCGATTCAGCGAAGAAAAACAGTGCTAAGTATTGTGCCGCACTTGAGGTTTACCTTCATCTCAACTTTGGCGCAATCCCTGGGTTGCGCATCTTTGAGCGCTTGCTGAGCGGGCTGCGCGCGTCCAAAAAAAAGTTGTCGAAGTAAAATGTTCATGAAATTTGACGTAGAATCCGAATCTGCAATAGAAAATGGGGGTTCTCATTTGAAAGTTAATTGGACACCCTGTATGGGTGGGTACTCCAGGAGTTCGGGTTGACGAGGAGAGTATTTTTTGAGGTCTTTCTATTTATTTTTAGCCAGGGATTGTATAATTTTAACGATTCGTGCTATGAGCTACACCCGCAAGACTGACTCCTCTCCTCTCTTTTAATTGCCGAAATTTCGATTTTCTTAACCATAACTTTTAGATTTTTTTGAAAATTCGCTCATTGACTCATGGTGCATGAATGGACTTAATTGAAACTCTTATTTTGTTGTTTGCAGGTGTTTTTCCGCGGGAGTGATATCCCTGGAAGAGCGCAAAGGGAAGACTTTCGCCAAAGTCGAGAACCCCAGGATAGACATGTGCAGCCGAAACGTCCTCAACGAGCCTCACCTGAAGAACAAAGTCATTCTGGGACGGGTGAAGGACCACTATATCTTCACCATCGAATCCACCGTGGGGACTCCGCCCGATGAGCTCTTCAAGGAAGCAGTCAAAATCATGAAGAAAAAGTGCGTAGACGCTTTGGCGGAGACGAAGAAGTTTGCATCTCGATCTTAAACGTGGGGTATTTTAATTACCGCTTTTGTAAATAAACAGTTTTGTGTTTTGAATGTGCATTGTTTTATCAAGCTAACTTCCTTTTCGGGAGCTTCAAAGCTTCATCAATCAACTCCACTTGCAGGTAGTGCAAGTGCGATTTTCCCCCCATGGAAAATCGTCAAAAACATTGATTATTAAGCAAGCCCTTTGTCACTTGGACCATGATTCCCTATTCACCTGAATATCCGTTTGAAGACCTCTTCTTTCACAAAGTGAAGGAGTTTTTCGAGAGTTTCCCGAGCAATTACGGCCGCGACGAGAATATCTTTGCCGGAATCTACTAGATGCTACAGAAGGGCACTTACTGAGTACCGTCAACCGGGGTGATATGGATCATTTTTTGCAGTTTTTATTGAAAAATTAGACCCCACTGTTTTTAGAGCGAGCTGGCTTTCCGAATATAGATTTTCTGAGATGTCAAGAAGAAAGTACCATGTCAATTTTTGTGATTTGCACCTTTTTTCACTTTTATTTTTTTAATGAAAAATGATCCATATCACCTCGTTAGTCGGGGTGATATGGATCAAAGCCAAAAACCGATGTAAAATTCACTCCAATCCAGTAACGAGGTGAACTGAATCACTTAAATTATTTAAAAAAAAAAATAGAAGATCGAATAAATGAAAGGTTAAAAAAAGAAAAAGGCTTTGAAATTAGGAATTGACGGTGCATTCAGGCTTCACTCCATCGAAGCCTGAATGCACCGTCAATTTCCTCATTTCAAAGCCCTTTTCTTTTTTTTAACCTTTCATTTTCTTTTTTGACTGTTCTTCAGTTCAGTAAAATAATCATTGACAGTGTCTTAAGTAATTAGTGCTCGTGCTCTTTTGAGATGCCCAATGACCTGGTAATGTCGAGGCATTTTCTCCCGATTCACTCCACCCCTCAAAAACTCAAAATCAATCACTGACAAGGGGGTTTTTAAGTTGAAACAAAACACAAAATCGATCTCTTTTCATGAGAAGTTATTGTTATGATAAAAAAAATACGCAGATCAAGTTTTCTGGTCATAGTTAGGCTACACAGATGAACATAAACAAACAACACTAAAGTGCGGCGTTTCTGTGGATCTGATAATCTTCATGGATGACCTTCTAGCATCCTTGAATCGACTGAATCATGGATGAAGGTGGTGAAGCAAAATGTCTAGTTCAATATTCTGCTACCAGATCACATCCAAACGTCACCAGGTAGCACTGCGTTGCTGCCTCCAAAGTATCCATATCACCCCGTTTGACGGTACCTGCGTGTTCTGCTGTCTATTCCTTCGCAGCAGAGTTGGCATTCAACTCTCCTGGCCTTGCCCATCTTGTTGAGATGGTACGTACATTCCTCCCCAGTGACAGCAGAGCTTTAGAAATTGCATTGTTTTTAGAGCAGAACTCGTTCAAGCATTATCATTGTTGTTCAACTGTGGGTGGCCATTGAGTAGAGATGGTTCGTTCCTACTGGAGCTGTTACTTCGAACCTAATCCTAGGTGTTCCAGTGGAGCACTACAGATATTATTTTACTACACTACATACTGCCTTATTATAATACACTAGTATTTAATACCATAACTGCACAAATGAAATGTAATTCATTCTTATTTGAGCGAATTTTCGAGGAAAATGAAGCTATTCTGGCCTCAAAAATATCAGAAATCGTTAGAGGGGTTTGACGTTTTTAGTAGAAATTACCATTTTAATCATTGATACATGGTGATCATCGTGATATACGAGGTACATCCAGAAAAACGCTGCAAATCATTGCTCAAAGGTTTATTATTTTCTGTATAGATCACCCTTCTGTATAGATCACTGGTTCTCCATCAAAAGCACCTACCACCATCTGTATTCTCCCTTGACCTTCCCTCTCAAATTTCAGCTTCCTGCGTTCAATAGGATTGAAAATGGCTTCGGAGCTCACTCAGCTGATCAGTGCTCTTCCAGGTGTCTCCATCCAGCATTCGAGAAATTCATCCTTCCAGTCCATTTGACACCTACCTCGAGTTTTGAGCTCCTCAATGGACTAATCCAACTAGGTCAACAAAGTTTGGCACTTATACCCTTTCGCACATTTCATACTTCAATGAGGAATTTCCCGAGTTCCAGAATGAGTTTGCATTTATCCTGAATAGTTAATGGTGAGGGATAGATAGTCTCCTGCTATTTTTGGGGACATTCAAAATTTATGATTTCAAAAAATAACCGGCAAAACGGACCTCTTTAACGTGAAGCGGAAACGCTCGCTGATTGGCTGTTCGGATCGCCGTCTCCTCCCAGTGTTGCCCAATGGTGCGACAAAATCGTGTTATCTAAGAGGAAAGTTATCAAACAAAAACAGGGGAAACCTCATTGTCTCCATCTTGCTTTTTCTATTTTTTGTCTTCAGTTCTTCGATTTTGATTTTTACTGGTTTTCTGAAATGTTGCTTCCGAGGACTGTACAAATTTTCACGATCTCAGTGCTTCAAGTGGCCATACATGAACTATTGCTGGTTGACGTCACCCTCCTAGGTTTTTTTAAACTTTCATATTTTCTACACTGTTTTGTTTATTCGTAAATTAGGGAGTACGGGCTAAAAGTTTTTTGCTTTAGGGGGTTTTTGGAGGTGCTGAATCCGATTTTGGGGTCAAAAATAGGAAATTCCGACACGGTGAAATCCCTCACTACACGATACCCTATCTTTTAGGTTTTTCAATATGCAGGGGCACATAACTTGGTAGACACACGCACGAGAGGAGTACTGAAGATATTCACACCACTGACTCTCGAAATTTCTTTATTCTTCAATAATAGACACTATGTTAATATTACATAAGTAAATTTCAAATTCACGAACACAATATAATTGGCGCAGCAAAAAACGAGTAGAAATATAAAAAATATATCCATATAAATAAGGTAAAATGTAGACAAGATACCCAAACTTAACAATAAATACGGACATAGAAAAAAATAATACACAAATGGGGGGGGGGGGGGGAATACATTTTTCATTCGCGTGAACATGAGTACTGGGTTGCGCAGTGATCTGTATATCAATAATAATCCAATATTATAGGATAATTTGTAGCCTGGCATTTGAATAACTGGTAATGCAGCAATGCTCCGATTTGGAAGGTTTTTCACACTTGTTGTTCGCGTTTGGTGAAAATAAACCCTCAAAACCTTTTCACCTTACTTTTGGGCATCATGAAGTGCTAAATTGCTGATAATACAACGAGTTTCCCGATTTAGATAAATAAAGAAAATATTAATCTTGAAGGATTGAAAAAGACACCTCTACTACGACTATGACGTCATTGGTATTTGCGCCACCACTTGGGGCATTCGCACTGCTAGCTCGCTCTGTTGGGTTGTTGTTTTACTTATGAACATGTATTTATACCACTCTCTAGCGTAACTTTCCTTGAATATATTTAATTAAATCAAGTTTAATACGACTTGATATTTTTTCAAATCATTTTCATACCTTCTCAATGGCCCAAGTGAAGGTTTTATCTCGGTTTCCCTCGCCTAAATAAATCAGTTCTACAATTGATCACCGAGTTCCAGGGTGGTTTTGTAAGATTAAAAAGCTTAAATTTCACTTTCAAGTCCAAAGAGTGGAGCAAAGTTACCTAGTTTTACAGTACGATTTTAATAAGCTACTATTCGAATAATTTCGATTTATTAAATACGAAAATATCGTAATATGAAAGATTTTTTTTCAATTAAATAAGAACAATTCAAGTGATTATTACACAAAAATTTAAATATACTCAAGGTTTTTTAAAACAATAATTTACACCGAGGCAGGCACGATGAGATGAAACAAAATATGTAGTAAGACCACTGATCAAGTGATTTAAAAAAAAACGCAGTGATTGAATGTATCTCATCAGTGGGCAACATAAAAACATGAGATAGCACGCAATCAGTGAGTTTTCAACACACTAGCTTGTCAGTTCGTTCATTTAAAGTTGTTTGTGATTTGCAGGATTTTAGTTTCGCTGGAATGTTGTAAGGATTGTAATTTTGTGGGGGTTGATGCCGTACAGAGTAAGGAGTATACAGTAATGAATAGGATGTAGAGGTGTGTAGGTCAGGAGTGAACGTATTGAAAAGACCTTATCTTCAAAATGACCTTGTCAGAACTGAACGGGTTATCAAAATGAACACGGTCATTCGATTATCAACCCACCAATCGAGTTTTCCGATTAAATTACGAGAACAACGGCAGAAGGCCAACAAAATAAATTAATTGCCCGCAATATAGATGTATAATGTATATTTATATATGTAGCCGCCCCCAGATAGTCTAGATCTATCCCGAGTAGGGATCTCCATGCCAAGCACCCTGGGAGAAGAGTGGTGAGGACCTTGGGTTCTCCCTAGATACTTCTTCATTTGTCAGTCGGGTTCAGGACGAGCCAGTGAACTGACCACAAGGGGAGTTTGACGGTCTAGAGCTATGTAATCGATTTATAATCCGTTTTGAACCAAGTTATTGTAGAATACAGTTGTTTCTTTATACGAGAGTGATTTATGATCCTGATAACCAACTGGAAGAAGAGGAAATACCGGAGAATGGAATAAGAGGTATCCCATCTCCATCATAAACATGCATGTTTGTACATGGATCATTAATGTGTGAAAATGACAAGGAAGTATCAACAGAAAGAAGTAGATGGAAGTGGTTTTCTAAGCAAAACCTTTCATCATCCAAGTGAAAAATGGACTGAGGACTAAAAAGACAAAACACACTCAAAGACTGATTCATACGATTCGAATCGATCTTTAATTGTTTTTGTCTTTTAGCTCATTCGATTCATTCAAATCGCCTACTCATTGTAACCTATTCCGACTCGTTCGGTTTTTCGACTCAGCGTTTTTTCGAGTCACGACCTGGACCCCAACGTTTCGACTCGTATGGTTTACAGACTCGCTCGTTTTTGTGACTTCTGACCGGTTGGTTGTTTGTCTTGTGAGTGAACGGGTGAACGGATTCAAAAGACCTGGTCTCTGTAATGAGTGACCGTTTGGGATTCGAATCCTAGTAGGATGCCAAAATTCCTATCGAAATCGGACCAGCTGTTAAAAAGTTGAGCATATCCGGCGCACGTTGTTGTGAAACGGTCTACTTGATTCCGTATACGTGTACCAATTTCAGTGATGATCAGGGAAAACCGTTTGGTACCAATCGGTTCTCAAATGCAAACAGACAAATAATTCCCCGGGGAATGAGGACGGTACTCAAATTTTCAGAGAAATCGATGCAGCCTTTCAAAATTCGGGCACGTTGCTCTGAAATAGCAATTTACCTTCCGGAGAACAAACCAAATTTTGATCGAAATCGGGCGACATTGTGTTGTACGAATTCATAGGGGGCCACAGCCACAAAACCTGAAATTTTCATCATAAATTTGACCAGACAGACAAAAACAGAATCCAAGTGGTTCAAAGAGCTTTGAAACGCGAAGGGGAAATTTCGATTTGGGAGGATCCACAGTTTTTGGGGAGAGTCACCGTTTGAACCTTCCCGCCCAGAATGGGCAGTTGGCACCAAGAGAAAGTAGTCCCTTCAGTTCAGACTTCCGCCGCTAGGTGATCGCGCTCAGAATGAGCTAAACTAGATCTCCTCAAGTGACCAATGAGTTACTGCATTCAGAATTAATAGACCAGTATTAGATCTACAAGAAATCATTAATCAATAAAGCAAGGACAGTGATACAGAATAGTACCGAACATGAACGGCGGATCAAGATGGCTGCCAATATGCCAACGTACTTTCTTACCCTCATCTCTACCCTCTTATATTTTCGTTCAAAACCTTATATTAGTCCCGTTTAATACAACCGTCTTAGTTCAAAACCTGTGTGGTTTATTTAGTTCTCATTCCCGAGGTAAACAGTGAGGCTCCTAACGCGAATATAAAGAACTCTATGTCATCTTGCTCACCAGGGGAGTGTTATCGACGTATAATATCGTATTATCAAACGTCATTCGCACGCCCATTTGAAGCACACCAAAGTCGCAAGCTTTTTCTAAGTTTCGGTCTAAGTCAACGTAGGTAATGAATCTTTTGCTACCAAGTCTGTTTTACCTCCCATTTATTTTAAGTTAACAATAGAAATGGTAATTGCATTTTGCACTTTGTGTTTTTGTACAAATAAAACGATTAATTTTTTTTTAAAGAGAGAGAGAAAAAACACTTAATTGAACATTGTAGAAGGAATGAAGGTGGACAAGGACTCCAGTAGTTGTCGAAACGTAATGGATTTGCCGAAAGTTCAAAATGAGTTGCCAAAAGTTCCAATTGGTATGCCAAAGAGTTTTTGTGCGAGCTAGCGAGCGTAAATGTGGAGGAGTTAATCTTGTGGGAGCCAAATTGCTGCTCCGTCCTCCAGTCCGAGTTCTTATTAAAACGATTAATTGATACAGCTCAACTACCAAAGTGCCATCCTTTTAAACGGTAGGTATCTTTTAATTCTGACTTTTTGGTTAAGTTACCTATTTACTCACTTTATTGAAAGTAAATATAAATTTCTAGTGAATGTAAGTTGCCTGCTGCTATAAATGAGATTGGGTTGAGATTAAAAACAATAATTTTCCGAAGGAGGGAAGAAAGGGTGATCAAAGTATTTTCTAATGAAGAGAAGAATAAATAAGAGTTTATAACAGTAAAAATGTTATTCCTCAACCCTCCATCAACAGTCTTCCACCATCGCGAGTTCTGAGTCAAATTGACATCAATAATAGCTTTTCCTAGCTGCTTCCGGCGAAGTTGGCATAATGAGTAGGTAATTTGAAAATATTCAAATTTTATCATTGACTAGGCGACCGACACGGATTTCGAATTTCGATGGAAAGGTAGTTGATAAGAGTGCCCTGGTATTCTCGGTAGGGGCGCTGCAGTCGCGCGTCTGACAGATCAGAGGCCAAACTCTCCCCAGTTTTTGACCTTCTTTACGAACACAACACTTTCTCATCTTTGTTAGAGAGGAAGCAAAATGGTCGATGACGTCAGTTAGGTTTCGGGAGTCACGTTTTCAGTAAATAAATGAGATTGGGTTGAGATTAAAAACAATAATTTTCCGAAGGAGGGAAGAAAGGGTGATCTCGTATTTTCTAATGAAGAGAAGAATAAATAAGAGTTTATAACAGTAAAAATGTTATTCCTCAACCCTCCATCAACAGTCTTCCACCATCGAGAGTTCTGAGTCAAATTGACATCAATAATAGCTTTTCCTAGCTGCTTCCGGCGAAGTTGGCATAATGAGTAGGTAATTTGAAAATATTCAAATTTTATCATTGACTAGGCGACCGACACGGATTTCGAATTTCGATGGAAAGGTAGTTGATAAGAGTGCCCTGGTATTCTCGGTAGGGGCGCTGCAGTCGCGCGTCTGACAGATCAGAGGCCAAACTCTCCCCAGTTTTTGACCTTCTTTACGAACACAACACTTTCTCATCTTTGTTAGAGAGGAAGCAAAATGGTCGATGACGTCAGTTAGGTTTCGGGAGTCACGTTTTCAGTAAATAAATGAGATTGGGTTGAGATTAAAAACAATAATTTTCCGAAGGAGGGAAGAAAGGGTGATCTCGTATTTTCTAATGAAGAGAAGAATAAATAAGAGTTTATAACAGTAAAAATGTTATTCCTCAACCCTCCATCAACAGTCTTCCACCATCGAGAGTTCTGAGTCAAATTGACATCAATAATAGCTTTTCCTAGCTGCTTCCGGCGAAGTTGGCATAATGAGTAGGTAATTTGAAAATATTCAAATTTTATCATTGACTAGGCGACCGACACGGATTTCGAATTTCGATGGAAAGGTAGTTGATAAGAGTGCCCTGGTATTCTCGGTAGGGGCGCTGCAGTCGCGCGTCTGACAGATCAGAGGCCAAACTCTCCCCAGTTTTTGACCTTCTTTACGAACACAACACTTTCTCATCTTTGTTAGAGAGGAAGCAAAATGGTCGATGACGTCAGTTAGGTTTCGGGAGTCACGTTTTCAGTAAATAAATGTGATTGGGTCATTCGATAGGTCCCAAAAACCCCACTAGGATCTTGAAAGTACCAAAATAGAAACTATCCATGGCATATCCCTGTTAAGCCACGTCCACACTTGCAACATTCGGCCGCTCCGAACCTCGCTCCAATCCTCTGGCGTGTTCGGGGCGGCAAAACTTCAAAGGAATGAGGATCGGAGGAGGGGAGCGCAGTCCGATCGCTCTGTTGGCGGTTTTTCATCTTGCATCAAAGAAATGTTCGGAGTGGGGTGAGCTTTATATGGGCGTAGCGAAGTTCGGAGCGCTGCGATGCTCGAGACAGAAGAGTGGAGCAGGATTGGAGCAAGGATCGGTGCAAGGTTCAGAGTGGCCGAATGTTGCCCGGCTTTACAGTTCGAAAAACGACTGCCAAGTTGTTGGGAAATATAGCTCCGTCGCCAAAAATAATGTGGATATATAACAATGCTGGCTGAGCATGAGGAACCACAATCCATTAAGGGAGCATCGAAATCAACGATTCAATGCGAAAGTTTTTCGCATTAATCTCAGCCAATTTTTGACCGATTTCGACATTTATAAATTCGAAAATTTTCCACATTTATTAGCAATTAAATAGATGACGCCCCGAAAGAATTAAAAATTAGAAAATATGTCGCTAACCACATAGAAATCGAAGAAAAATAAGCCGAGATAGATGCGAAAAGCTGGCCAATTCTAAAATTTTGAAGGGAAGAAGGAAAAGTGGAGGTCATATTTTTATCAATTTATTGATCCTACGTCGTAATATGGTCAAGAGTTCTTTCGCTGTTTTCTAAATTCCTAAATAAGTAATAGACTTGAACTGCTGATCCTGCAGGGAAGTTCCTTAAAATAACCATTAGATAAAATCAAGCGCAGAGGCCCATTAGTTGGTCTAAAAACGCTTGATTGTATTGCAGTCAATTACTGATAAACTCCCCAATATTAATAGTTAGCAGCAAACATCAATACGATGAAGTTCGCTTGCTGTGCTCTCTTGGCTGAAAATCCTATCTGGTGTACCAAATGCTCATGTTCCCTTACTGGTTAAAACCGGTGGGCTTGGTATCATGTCTATATAAGCGAGAATTCCAACACTACCCCGCCAGCGCCTGCTAGCCCTTAAGGTAGCCCGAGCTGCCGCTGATGGTGTGACTGAGCATGTTGTGACTGAGCTACTAACCAGCTCGTCTGCTGAGTTCGCTGCTGCACTCATGAATCCATAGGTGGAAAAGAACTCCAACAGTGCCCTGAGACCCCCATCTCCTTCTCAAGGGTGGAGGGCCCGCGACTCTTCCCTACCCAACCTGGTGAAGAGAGGTAGTCGCGGGAAAGTAAATACCCCTTGCCGTGCCTGTCGGAGTAAAAATGAAAACCTCTACCATGTGCAGAAATGTCCACGAACTCATAGTGCCCCATCCTACGACATGATGTGGTTGCCAAGCAGCTAGCAGGTGCATTGTCATCCAGCGGTTGGGATGTTGAGAGAGAAAGATTGTATCACATGCTGAGTGAACAGGCTTAACGCCAGATATCGTAGCCCGACGGGTCTGCTATAATTCTGGATGTTCAGGTTGTCATTGGCAGCTTGAACATGGAGCATGGAGTATAGAATAACTAGAGGTTTGTTCGGCTAACGATTCCAAACTGTTCGGGACGGTTCCGACCTCCTTTGGGGCGTTCAGTTAGGCACAGAACTGGTTCAGAACTGTCAGTCCGCTGTTCGGTTAGGCATCCGGAACCGTCCAGAATCAGTTCTACCAGTCCTGAGATTTTCTCGGGACCAACAGTTCCGCACATGCGTACTAGATATTACGCTTATCAGGAAGTCTTATCGTTTCGCTTATCATCAATTTTTTGTTTATTTTATCGTAGTCTCCTTTGGTCTGTCATCTGGGGGTTTCTGGTAATCCTAATCCTACTCCTTTTGACGATTCTCATGAAGTTTCGGAACCGGATGATAAATTAAAATGTTTGTTCTTCTTCGTGACCATCCAAAAAATAAGAACTTTTTTAAGAACACTGTGCCTCTTCTAAATGAACATGATCATCGAACACTTCGTAGTGAGTAGGAACAAGGGACAGTACAAAATACCTACTTTAAACTTTATTAACACGTTGAACGCGGATCGCGTCTATGTCACGCAAACACCTCTCGCAAAACAGGTTCAAGAATATCTGCTCCTGTTCTTTCGTTCTCAGTTTCCACTCTTTTCTAGCATTTTTTCGTGATAGATGAACATATTATGAGTTGAACGGTTCACTCCGGAGCTGAATCGGTCGAGGTTGAAGGTAATTGAGCATTTATCAAAGTGATACCTTATCTTTGTGTGCGCCTCCGGTAATTTTTTTTATGTTTACACATTTTTCATCCATTTTTACGGAATAATACACTCTTTTTAAGGTTGATCGACATTGTTTAATTGTTGGTTGTGTCAATAATCAGCTCAATCCTCTCATAAGTTTCATACTTTCAGTTCGTTATCGTGAAAAAGACCCAGTGGTTCGACTCCGATTTGTTTTTGTGTTTCACTCGGTTTTTCTGTTTTGAATCTTTGCCAGACAACTCTAAAAAGCTCCCAAAAAAGAGAAGACTTGTTCTCTTTCCAGGTATGGAATAACTAGGTATTATATTGTCGTACATGATTGATTCCTACCCATTCTATGCACCATCAACCTATCTCCCTTGCAAAGGCCGCCAGAATTCGCGTCCGCTGGACGGGCGGCCTAAGCCAACCCACTCACATAGGGGTTGATTTCCCATTCAAACTGGAGCAACTTGACACCACCGCTGGCCGCGTCACGTTGACGCCGAGAATAAATTCTCAAAATTCTCAACTTTTTTTATGTCAAAATTTTTTGGAAAAATGAACTTTTTAATATATGTTGCTGCTATAACGTTCCGTCGAAAAAAAAAATTCTCCGCCACAGGGGACCAACGCGTTTTTTTCCCGCGTGCAAGGTGTTAAACATACCTTCCTACTTAGAAAACTGAAAATCAAAGTTCAAAGTTCTTCTTCAGAGTTCTTTAAAAACATTTTCGACAGCTAATGGAGTCGTTGTCCAACTTTTATACTCCTAAAATGTTCAATAAATTAATGATTTTCTCTCTTAACAAAGTTCTTTAAAAACATTGACTTCCCTAATACAACTAGAGTTTGTTGAAGAAGAGTTGAAAATGCAGAATAGAGAATACAATATTTATTGTATTGGGAAAAACGAGAGAAATCTGAACTGCGAATACGGATTATTAATAACTAACAATTATTAATAACTACAACAAATGGAAGGAGGTTACAATGCAGGCTATCGATTCCGAACGAGTTCCAAAGGCGTTCGGTTAACAACGATTCCGAACTGATTCTATCCCTTCCACTTTCAGAATCGCGTTCCGTCCGGAACTGGTTCGGAATCGTTAACCGAACAAACCTCAAATATAACAGACAAGATCTAAGGCAAGCGATATTCGAACTAAAAGGAGTGGCATCTAATAACATCAAGGCCACGACCTGTCATTGTGCGGGGTATGGTGTGAAAAGAGCCGCTAAGTTACTCGAGCTGGGCATCTCGGCGGGAGTGCTCCGTGGGATCACCACCCGAGTCTTGCAGGGCTCATACATGAACTGGTTATTTTATAGAGGCACTCCCTTTCATCCATCTCTCCCACCCCTATATTCCTCAAATTCCCAGCTCTGGACTTCCGGCTTTGGGTAATCCTGGGCGACCGCCCCATTATATTTATCAAAGGAGCTTTTGAGAGGGCATGCTAATAATCAGCGAAACCTCCCTCAAAAACTCCTTCGAGGGGAAATTTGTACAATAAAAATTAAATACAAAAAAATTGACGATTAGTCACTATTTCACACGTACAGAGGCTTTTAATGATCGGTTCACGATGAAATTAATGTACTTCCTGGGGCTCAGCCCCAAACTAACCTCCCAATTTGAGCAAATCTACTAGTTCTACTTCAATTTATCTGTAAATTGATCAATCGTAGACGATACTAGTATCATAGACCACATCGGTAGGTACTTGAAATTTGTCCGTGTTTGTAAGTTGATCTTCCCAAAATCACAACTAAATGACGCCAAACGTGAGGAGCATTGCTGTTACATCAGAAATTCATGAAGATTTTTGACGAATTTTGAATCAACCACTGAACTACAAGGAAAGAAATTAACTAAAGAAACTACTTTACTCGCTAGTACGGGACTTGAATAAACATTTCTCTTTCAGTCTCTCACCACACTAATACAAAAAAAGATAAATTAAACAACGGAGCTAAACCTCTATTGAGGCTCTCTCAATGGAATTCGAATATTTCCCTAAACGCGACATTTTTCTTAGGAACAAAGGCGAACTGGAATATCTATGACAATAAAAATGTATATTCAAATACATCGAAAGGATTTAAAATGATTCATCATTAAGTCAATAATAAAGAGGATCAATATTACACTTAGAAGAGAAAGCGTGAGAACCTTGGCGCGGAGGTACTCGATAATTTTGTTGAATGGTTTTCGAATGCGATAGATTTGAACCCGTGATAGATTTTGGAACCCTGTAGAAAATAAGGTCCCTCAATTATAATTTCGAAGGGGTTTCTGATGAAATGGTTACCTCCCTTATTACGAACCGAGATACAGCCGGTGATAGTCATTCGCTCCGAATGCTGCGTTACATTTCGGACACTTCCTTTGTCGCGTTTCGTACCTGGAAGAGAAGAGAGAAATTATTTAGAAGCGGTATAGAATGAGAAATCAGTCATGACATTCTGAACTAAAAAATTGTAGAGCCTATTAAGAAAAAGGGGTATAAGAGCCTATAAGAGGTGGATCAAGGGCTGATGCGCCTATTGCCGTTCTACAGTGAAGGAACTACCAACAGGCTGTGGTCAAAAAAGTCCCCTATGAAGAAATCGGAAGTTGTGGGGCATAACTTGATCTAGAGTATGGAGCCCAATGACTGAATTTTATTATCATACTCTACGTTAAGGAGCCGGAGTGTCTCAAACGGCAAACAGATTTTTCATATTCGATTTATGGATTCCACGTTCCTTCAAAAGTATAATAACAAATATGGAGGAAAGGGGAGGAGGTTAAACATTTATTTATTTAGTAGAAGTATTTTCCAGCTAGATTTCAAAGGTTTATTATGGAAAATAATAAACCTAAAATTACATGGGGATTCATGCTGGAGGGAAACCTTGAAAATGTGTTAGCTGTGATTAAAAAGTAACGAAGTTAGGCTGGCTGAAGATGCGGATGAGGATTCACAATGCTGTTGAATCCCCCGTATGATAGTTGTGGCTAAAGGGCATATCGAAAGGTACTTTGCAACAGCTTATGAGGAATCACACTGAGAAGTAACCTTACAAATGTGTGAGCTGTGATATAAGGTGTGAAAGTGACAGACCCACATGAGCACTCACACTAGTGAGGAAACTTACGAGAGCGATAGTTGTGACTACAGAGCATAAGTAAAAGGTAACCTGATTCAGCTCATAAGGAATCATTGTTCGGAGAAGCCATGATCAAGCTAAGATTACAGAACTCACTGGGTTTGAATGCTAGTCGAATTGGGCGAAATTTCCATAAAAAGCAAGCCACATGAACAAATAACTTATGAGACACATTCTGTGTTAATTTGATTCAGATAATGGTTAGGTATCATAATTATGGTAGAATGTTATACATATTATTGATTGATACTGGGGCGATGATTTTCATAGGGGATCGTCTACACGTCAACCCGCATAATATACCACAAAATTTTTCATCGAAATTGGACATTAACTTTGTATAGTTTCGGGCGTTACGGGGATTTCATGACTGGCAGGCACGGAACCAAAATTGTTCAGGAAGGTCTAAAATATATAACTTGAGTAGGAATTTTGATTTTGGAGATATTTTTTTAAACGTTGAAAAGTGAAAACAATACTTCTGTTACCGTAGTAGACTCGAACGCAAAATTATTATTTATGATTAACTAAAAATTAACAGAGCAAAAATAGATAAGGTGCCTACGCACTTCTTACTTCCGAGTTCACCAAGGTAGTGGAAGTATTGTTTTAACTTTTCAAGATTGAAGATAAAAAATATCTCCGAAATCAACATTTCCCCTCGCGTTCTACGTTTTAGACCTTCCTGAACAATTTTGGTTCCGTGTCTGTCTGTCTTTGATTCTGTCGTGAAATCCTTGTATCAGGCAGAACTACACGAAGTTATTGTCCGATTTCGATGAAATTTTCAGGAATTGTGCGGGTTGGCGAGTAGATGGTCCCCTATGAAAATCACTCCCGGACTAATAGTAGTGACTGCGGAAGCGAAAACGTGAATTCCTGAAGTGAAATATTGAAGGGTAAAATCACCAACGCCGTACCCTAGTACTACTACCTACAGTATTCGAACGTCAACAGTGCCCAATGTTATCGGGATTGCTAGCGAATGAGAAGGGTGTGCGACCTTGAACTCTTCTCGAACTTTTCGAGTAATCCGAAAAGGTAAACATGTAGGGTTGCCATCTGTATGGTATTTACCTTGTTAGACCACAGCACTAGTTCTAGGCTATTTATTACAGTGCACTAACGGTAATTTTGGGACAGTCATGTTTGTAATTTAGTAGTATACCTAGTACTACCTCAAAATTCAACACTTCGCTAGTGTTAGGCGTTATAATTACATGAAATCAAGAATGGCATTTAAAAACAGAGAGAATTGATAATTTAACTCTTAGAAGAGAGAATTCGGGAATAAAAAATTCAGACACGGGGGATTTTAGTTTCAAATTTATTTAGATTTACTTTGATATTATTTCAAAGATATTTGAATTTTTGGTAAGTAATGAATACCTAGGTGTTTTTACCTTTTTCAACACTATTGCAGAGTGAATTAACTTTTCATCATCTTTAGCTGTTCACAAAATTTGGAAATCAACGTCAAACGCCAAGAATATGCTCCTCAAACCATCTATTACTAGTTGTTCCAGATACCTAACTAGTCCATGTACAGTGAACTGAAATTATCACAATTTTAGAACTAACTATTTAGTAGGTAGTGCAAACCTATATCTGAATCAAATTAACACAGAATGTGTCTCATAAGTTATTTGTTCATGTGTCTTGCTTTTTATGGAAATTTCGCCCAATTCGATCAACCTCAAGACAGAGAAGTTGGAAATGGGAAGGTTGATGGTAGCTACCTATTAGGTGGCCGGGAAAAAGAATAGAGACCAAAGGGTGCGTACTAGCAAAACATGAATGTGTGATGGTCGGGCGGGCGGCGGGGCGTTTGATCGCCGCCCTCCCCCCCAGCCCATGATCGCCCCCCTCACCCCGCTCCATATCGTAAAAACGCGAATCCGACGGCTATGATCAAGTTAGAAAAATTCTGGAAACGGATTCGTATTCTGATGAAGGTTCTGCAAGTGGCTATAAGGCCACTTTTTGAAAATGTTCAAAATTTAAACAAATTTTTGTTGGAACTGTGTGCAAAAAATTTTTGCACACTTTCTAAACCAATTACCCGGAATTCTACGGTGATCTTGAAGAGAAATCCGTTTGCGGAACTAAAATATCTCGATCCGTTCTCAACTGAGGAGTAAACGAAATTTTCTTCATTTTGGTGCTGCTACGTGGTGGCAGATTTCACAACTAAACTCGGGACATTTAGCCCTAATATCTAGCGGTTTCCCTTGGTACCCAAAATCCATTTTCATTTCATTTAGGACCTATATACGATTAAAGAGTTAATCGATATAAACCACACTCCGTTTTGTTATTGAACTATACCCAATTCACATCTATATTATAATGGGGTAGTTGCATGGGTCGGAATTTCGTGTTTTTGACTTCAGATTCGAATTTAGCGCACTTAAAAACGTATCTGTACCTACCTGTTTTCAGTTAGAAATTCTATTTAGTTTAGCCGTACTTCAATAAAGAAGTACCGTGCTTTTTAGTGTTGGCGGGCCACTCCTCTTACGTCATCCCTAAACGAGAATCCCACAATAGAGTGCGTTGAGATCACTGCCATCGAGGACAATTCGAGTCAGAAACATTGAAATACAGTTGCAAAATAATGGTGATGATTAAAAAAACTTTGAAATATATTTTTCAAGCTTTACATGTTTGAATTAATCGTTTAAATTGAAAGTTTTGAAGCATATTTTGGTTATTTTTCTTGTTGTTGCGTTGGCGCTGAAACCTCGCGTTACTTTTACGGTCATGTTATCACGTTATCAGTGGACACATTTCTGGTGGTGCGGTCTGAGTTGAGTGCGGTCTAAGTTCGTACCATAGTTTATACCGGTATTTACCTACCATAATTTATTAGTTGATTGGTTTGGAAAAGATAATGTTCTCTGTAAAGTTTCAAGAAGCTTTTAATAAACGCTTGCATACGAGTCTGCAACACATGTCTTCATTTTTTCCCGCTACCTACCTGATAATCTGCTTTCGAATGTTGTTGACAGTTCTTTGAACTCAGGGGTATATCTCAGTTTCTTCCGTAAGTACAGCGGTTTTGGCAGCATATAATTTATGCAAATATTTAGGACTTTCCAACGAATGGTGAACGATTTTTCTACGAACACGAATGACGAAGATAAAGTTAGGTAGGAACAACTTGGTTGTAAGTAGAAATCATCAGAAAACCAACCGTAACTTTTTTCGTTTAAGTGCCAAAGTATTGAAATAAAATGTCTATATGCCAAAAAGGAGAGCCATCGATTAGAGTTTCGAGGTGGCTTCCCTGAAAAATATTTCGTATATCGATATTGGCATGTAGCACGATTTTTACGTCAATAAAAAGTTCGTCAGCGCCGAAATAAGAGGAGCCAAGAATGAAGGTAAGTTGACACTTTTGTAGAAAGTAAAAGATCAGTTGTTTTCTTGAGTGTAGTACTTCTTCATCAAAATGGTTGCAGTAGCTCATTTATTGGAAGTTTCATTGTAGTGTCATTATCCTCTACAACGTAGTACCAATGAGAATTTGTAACTTGTTAAATAAAAGGATGTTGGTTATGTCCAACTTGGAAGAATCTAGCAAATTTGCGAGGTTGTGGCTCGAGTATCACCAGAACACTGCGTTTCTTCACAACCATATAAGGTTTCAGTTACAGTAGAGGGAATGCCAGAAGGAAACGAAATCTTAGATGCAACATGTTTTGATTGCGCTGCTAGCAAAATTCAGTATGATAGCACCTCAAACGAACGTTATCAAACAGAGGATTGCTATCAAAGAACCCCCTGGGCAAAGGATCCCTCCGGCAAAGTACCCCCGATTGATAACCTTGCGTCAGGGTAACAGTGGTGTTGGGGTCTCTTGGCCCCCTTCACACCCGTGACGTAGCCCCCACCCCGCAGCGTCCAAGCCGTGAGTAGGTTTTCCCGCCTGAATCCGAGAATCCTGTTCTTTGAAAAAATCTCTAAATTTTTAGGAAGCGTTTCTGGGAGTTTTATTTGCAGATTCGTACTTCAATAGAGATTCTCCACACAGAAAAAATACAAAAAAATATCATGCAACTACCCCATTATTTAGTTAATCAAATTAAATTATATTTTTGAATTATTGGGTAGAAATACGAGCTGGTTATTCCATCAGAATTTTCCAACTCTATTTCAACATGAGGACTCATCCTGGAAAGGAGCTTCACGCATGTGACATTCATGATTACAGAACTCACTGGGTTGAATGCTACAGTCCACATGAGGACTCATTCTCCACGATGATAGAGCCCACTGGTATGAATTCATCTTTCAACTATCTACTTTTATTTTTCCTGACGACAACACAATCACGAAGTTGTCCAAGTTGAGCCTATTGTTGAAGGTAGGTTTGTGTTAATACACAGCTTCAATGTAAAGATTGGGCGCCTGCTAATGGACTGGATGCTAACCCTCTCAAGTTGCCTACGCGGATTCATTTAATTCCTACTTCCACGGAAGCTGAGTTTTACACTAAGGAAAACCTCACCTTGTTTTAAGACAGTCGTAACAGAACACGTGGAAACATTTGGACAGAACTGCATCCTTCCGTTTGACTTTGCACGACGGGCAAGTCAGCGTCTCCTTGTACTCGCGAATCTCCTCCATCATGACCTCGTCCAAGGTACCCGCCAGCTCGATCTTCTTCATGCGTTCAGTCTTTCGCCGCAGTTGAGCTATTTCCTCCTATAAGCCACAAAGAAAATCAGTCAGAAAAGAAAAACAAAGAGACGACTCAGGAAACAAAAGTGAGTGAGGTAGACAGCTTCCTCGTATATATCGCATGATGGTAAACTTAATCCGCTCACAATTATGACACCAATGAAATTTCATCAGTATCAAAGCAAATCTTTTTGTTCAATTTTCACGTAGAAACTGTTTCTGGAATACTTGCAAGGGATATAAGGAAACATCATAAAAACACGACTCACCTGAAGTCTCTTTGTTTTGTACGCTTCCGCCTCTAGCGCGCTAGTCTTTTCAGCAACAACTTGCTGAGCTTCTTTCATTTGCGCATGATATTTTTCTGAAGAGAAAAACAAAAGAGTATGATATTTATATACAGAAAATTAAATAATAATAATAAAAAAGTGAATATCCCATCTTAAAAGGGGCAGTTCAATATAGATCTTGAAAGGAGTAGGTCAATGTAAAATGACGCGCACGAAAAGGTTCCCAGCCAGTGCCGTCAATCAACTTGATGCGGACAATTTGATAAAAATTATTCAGTTAGTGATCGATTTCTGAAATCGCTTTAACCTCTGAACAACTCGTCGAGTATCCTGACTGAAGACTTCGAGTTTCCTTACAATTAATTTAAATTTTATCAACTTTATGTAACTCTAATGTAACTAACTTAACCAATTAAACTTTAAACCAATCTAAACTTTATGTAACTCTGGACATTTGGATATAGGAAATAGGGAATTTCAGTCAATTAAAAACAACGTCTGCCAAGTTGGGTGGGCAGTATAGCTTCCTCACTCATTGTAACATGGACGTATAGAATCAGTTGGCGAAAAAATTATGATTCAAAGAGTTATTGAATACCAAAATATTGGCGATAATATGCGGGATAGGGTTGCAGGTATTAATGTTTATAATATTTTTATAATTTTTATAAGGTATTATAGTTTATAATATTTTGTATTTTCAACGTAGAATTTTATTTAGCGGTCCACCGTCTAGGACCTAAACCACACAATCCCTGAAAATTTCATCGAAATTGGAGTTGCGGAGTTTTGGTTGTAACAATAAATTTAAAGTTCGCTATTGCTTGACCAATTTGATTGAAACTTATAGGGTATCTCTTATAAGTTAGTCCCTAACTAACCTCCAAATTTGAGCAAAATCGGTTCATTAGAAATCGAGGTTCCAGGAAATTCACGTTTGCGCATGCACACTCGCTCCTATTGGTCCGAAGGTGCTGAAATTGATAGGGGACCGTTTAGTACCTAACCCGCACAATCCCTGAAAATTTCATCAAAATCGGACCACAGGTTAGTATAGTTTTGCCCGGGACAAGGATTGACCACAGACAGACAGACCGACAGACAGACAGACACGGAACCAGAATTGTTCGGGAAGCTCTAAAACGCAAAAAGCAATTGGAAATTTTGATTTTGGAGGACATTTTTTTTCACTTCTTTCACGAATACAAAGCTTCCCTACCTTCGGTAGTGAGGAAGCAAAAAATTTTTTTCTTCAAAAGAGTATGGCTCAGGAATAACGGTAATTGGGTCTATTCGACAAGAAAATGTTTTTAAAAAAATCAGAGAAGCTAAGGAATGTTGAAGATTTGAATGGTGTGACGTAGCTAGCCAATTGTGACGTAGCTAGCCAACTGTCTTTGAAAAAAGTATCCATGCACAGAGAAGAGATGAAACCCTTGGAGGACCTCTTGGATACTACAAAATACTACTCTCACACACGCGCGTGGCGTAGTGTGTGTGCATTTATGGCGGCCCGCCTTTTTTTCAAACGTGTGATCTCTTTAATTAATTTTTCTACCACATGTTATAGGATCATTGGGCTAAAAGTTGGAGTATATAGGTTTTCAAGGGTACTGAATCCAAATTTGAGGTCAAAAATCTGAATTTCCGACCCACTGAAATACCCCATTGTGATGGACATTGAGATATAGGGAAATGTGACTGTTGGACAATTTGATGCATCGAATTGTGACTAGTGGACATTACGTTAACTGGGAACGTGATTGGTGGGCACTTTTGCTATAGGTGGGGGAAAGGAAGGAAGTGAAGGACTAAGCACGTGATAAAGTCCCCTCCTCTGGTGGTCGTGGTGGTACCATCTACTTCCATCTAGTTCTGACTACAGTCCCGCCAGACTCCCGCTATCAAAAAGTTGATTTTCCCCCAGCCAAACAAAACTCGTACAATCCGATGCTCTTCCTTGAAATGTATTCATAGAAAATAGCATCCAAAGATGGACACTTCGTCATTATTTTAATGGTAATGGTGCAGGATTTTCCGTTTGTTTGTAAAGTAGACCTTCCCTGTAGCACCTTACTCGACATTTTATGATCGACGCTGACGCATTGGCAACTATTAAATTAACCCATTTCTGGCCAATGATACGTTTTCGCATCGTCGTACGTATTTATGAATTTTTTAGGAATTGAAAATATTGGAAAATCGTTGTAGATTAATTTTTTCTCTTGTATACTGTTCCTAAGTGCTCAAAAAATTTTGATCCAACGTTCAGGAACTCATTGCGAATTTGGAGAATATTTTAAAAAGTTGGCATTTTTGATGATCTGGAAGAGAGTGTTACAAAGGGTTCCATGTCAAGTGATCCTGCTGTCGGCCCAAGATGCGTTTTTGGATCGTTCGTTATCTTTTGTTTTGAAATTTAGTGAAAAATTGTGAGCTTCATTTCATGTTCATACATTCTTGAATATAATGTTTTTTTTTACATAAAAATTTCAACTTTTTAAAATTTACTCCTACCCTTGGCCGGAAATGGGTTAAAGCGGGATATTGTTTTTCTGAAGCAGATCTAAGCAGAAAATATTATCTATAAGATAATAACGAAAAAGTGGAATTAGCATAAGGATATCCCAGAGAAATTCTGCTATATGCGAGCGCAGCCATATTTTGCTTCCGTCAAAAGCTTCTTTTCTGATAAAGGGAAATAAATTATGAGTAACATGCAGCGCTCGTGAGGAAGATCGAGTTAGAGCTAGAAGGTCGGGTTAAATAGTGTAAACCTTGCTCATCAATAATCTTAAGACACTTTTGCGTAAAAAACGACTTTCTGTTGTACTTTGTCGGCTACCCAGTACGTTTCTACTGCATTAGATTGGCAAGAACTGTCACTAGATGGTACCTGCCAGTTACTTACATAATTCTTCCCACTAAGTAGGGAGGATTATTTAAGTAGCTTTAAATTGGATTTGATTCACAGAACACAATTCTTTATATTTAAGGCTGATGAAAATAAGAAATATAATTATTTTAAAGCTAAGCGAGGTAAACTGTCGCAAGTTCGCAAAGTGAGCTGCACCCAACTAAATTACAACAGTAGTTTCATAGGTAGTTTAGACGAACCTAAATGGAGTTTGAGATCCGCAGCCGATTGAGCGCTTTCGATGGCCTTTCTTTTGTGCATCTCAAGCGCTTGCTGCCTCACAGCCAATTCTTTCTCGACAGTCGCTAAAGAATTTTGAAGTATCCTTTCTTTTTCTTCTAACTTTCGTACAACTATATTGGTGGCTTCCACTTGGGTCGTAAGCGTAGATACCTGAAGCACAGAATTACAAACGTTTATTCATTTATACTGACGCTGTTACCTATTCTTTGACTGTTTGCTTAAATTTTCGTACAACTCCGCCAAGAAGGTATTGAAAACATGGTGTAGATAATTCGATACTAAGGATATCATGAAAACATCTGTCCCCAATTACCCTCAAAGTTTAAACAAATTTTGACAATTTAAAAGGTAGTTATTGTATAAAACATGAATATTCCATTAAAATCGTACCATGGTTTTGCCTGTTCTTTTAAATTTTTACCGGTATGGTTGTTTGTGGTTGCAAAACAAACAACCATACAGAATCAAACGCAAAATACGAGTGAACATTTTGATTTGAGAGTACCCAAGGAGAGTAGAGGATAGAAAGTGTGAGTGTGCTCACGCTGCCGGGTGGGGGAAACGTGACGTCACCAGAATCCTAACTGCCTCTCAGCCAGCTGTCTCTGGTACTTCGCTAGGGCGTATATTGATTATAAATACACGGAATATTATACCTTTTGTTCTGTTTAAATTCGATACTCGACATTTGTAAAAATTAGATAATTTTCAAGTTTTGCTAATTAAAAAGTTGCCCACAAACATGCAAGAATATTAAAAAGATTTAAAGATTAAATTCTAGTGAAAATTTGAGTTTGAAGGATTCGCATCTTTTTGAACCTCACTAAAGTTAAAATTTCACAAAACCTGAAAATTTTCAAAAAAAAAATATTAACAATTTTTTTTTCAAATATAATAATTTGAACATTAGATTCTGCAGTAGACAAAAGATGTACCATAAAATGGATAAAATAGCTCTTAAATGCTGAATTTGAGTGAACAATTTAATTTGAAAAAACCGTTCATAATTCCCTAGTTTTGCCCGGTACAGGGATTGTCGGACCTATGTGACAGACAGATACGAACAAAATTGTTCAGGAAGGTCTAAGTAAAACCCGGAAAGATATTTTATTTTGGAGGAAATTTCAATTTTAACCTTGAAAAGTGAAAACAATAATTTCACAACCTTGGTAGATTTGGAAGCAAAATTATTCAATATATCTATTCTAAAACCAAAAATCATATTATAACCGGCGAAAATATCAGCAAAATCAGACGATTTCTTTATAATCCCAATACAAGGAATCAACCACAGACAGACACATAATCTTACACGGGACTAATGCTCTAAAACGAAAAAGTAGAGAAATTATATTTGTTTCATATCACGATTTTCATTGGCTCGAATTC
The DNA here is from genome assembly GCA_009739505.2 of Apolygus lucorum. Lineage (NCBI taxonomy): Eukaryota > Metazoa > Arthropoda > Insecta > Hemiptera > Miridae > Apolygus > Apolygus lucorum. The sequence goes on along the minus strand of CM019168.2, from coordinate 44,476,707 downwards.
TAAATTTTTTTGTCAAGAAATTGACCAACAGCCAAGGAATGAAAATAATTAAGAAAGTTCTAAAGCTCTATAAGTTGAAATTTCCATCAAAACGTGTCCACATATCGTCCCCTTTATGCCAAAACTGTGAATGTGCAATTTCTTAGTTTCGAGCAAAATTGAAAAAACGATTTTTAAATTTTGTATTGAAACTGAAGAAGGTAGTATATTGTTCGTGATACTTTTCTTTGACTTTCTGCTCTCAGACCTGTCAATGAGCTAAGGAAAAATAGTTTTACGACCGTAGACTGCCCCCCCTTCACTTTAAACCACATTCGTAGTTTTGGCAAACCAGATTTAGGATGATCATTTCACTTTCATGGTTTTGGCAAATCGGATTTCTCAATAAAATCTTCCATCCTACTGCCACTTTTTTTCTCTCATTATTTATTGAGGGTACAGTTACTAAGGGTTGAGGGGGTCTCAGTCGGTCGACGTTCGTTCTTCATTCCGCGTCAGTATTTCGCCAAATTGAAGGGGCAAAAACTTAGAAAACTGTACCTATTTAATTGGACATTTTAAAGGATTTTAGAAGTCCATTAGTGCACGGCCCTAGGGAATAGAAAAACTGAAATATTTCCGCCGGAATCATCAAAATCGATCAATAATTTAAAGAGAAAAATGGGAAAAACTACTAAATAAACGGTAATTCCCATATTTCCCCCATATTTATCTGGCAATTATTGTTCGATTTTGATGACTCCAGCGGCAATCTTTCAGTTTCTCAATTCCCAAGCCCCATGCACTAATGAATTTCTAAAAGGCTTGACAATTTCAAATTTAGCTACATTTTATGGGAAAAACATTACTGAATTAACGGTTTTTCCCATTTTTCTCTGGCAATAATTCAATTTTGATGGTTCCAGCGGCAATATTTCAGTTTTTTCAATTCCCTAGGGCCGTGCACTAATGAATTTCTGAAATCCTCTAACATTTCCAATTTAACTACAACTTTTTAAGTATTTGCCCCTTCGATTTGGCGAATTACTGACCCGGAACGAAGAACGAACGTCGACCGACTGAGACCCCCTTGAATGCTCCCCACTTGCTGTACCTCTTGCTGATCGACCTCTTGCTGACTGCCTCCTTGCCGGTCGTCCTCTTCTCGGGGTTCGAGAAAAAAGATAAAACACGACAGACGATAGGTAGTACCTATTGGTACGGTGGAAAAATATCTTTCTGAATCATTATCGGCTGGGTTGGAGAGGCCGAAAACACGGCGACCTAACTACCAAATTGATGCTACGAAAGTGAATTTGCGACATATTGGCTTTATGCTAAAATGATGAATGTGGCTAAATTCATTGTTATGGCAATGGAAAAGTGATGCATGTGCACATTCATGGTTTTGGCGTAACTAAGGAAACGTACAGAACACATTCATGGATTAAGTTCAATCTTTTAAGGCCTAAAATGAACATCTGACCCATTTCAATAGATTTATAATAAGTAAAGGAGGTCTATACCAATCCTTTGTGAAGCCGAACTCAAAAATCAATTTTTGGCACATTCATGGTTTTGGCATAAAGGGGACGATATTAGGATCCAACTTTGCCTGGAACAACAATACGAGTAAATTCTTCCAAAATTCCATCACACAAATTGCTGGTTGATGTACCTACTAAATTTCTAAAGCGTTGAGGCAAAGGGAGACTGGCGCGGAGGACTCTGGTGACGTCACGCCCCTTCCCAGCCATGGAGTGTGAGCAAACCTCCTCTCATATACCCATTTTTTAACCCTCTGCATAAATAACTAGCTTACCAATAACTATCGATTCCAAATCGACATACTCAATCAAAACTGATGAAAATATTCACTGCCGAAAAAACTATCTCAACTTCAAATCAATACCAAAATCAGATCGCTTTCATTCCATTCCGCCAAGAAAAATAATAAACGCAAAGTTCTTATCTAAGTGAACGGTTCACACCTGTTCTTTGAGAGCTTCTTTTTCTTCTCGCGAAAGCTTGTGAAGTTGATTGGATTTGATCCGTTCAGACATCAATTTGAAATTCGCGTCGTCCTTCTCTCTCAGCTGTTGAATGAGGCGCGAATTCTGCTCTTGCATGTCTTCGAAAGCCTGTCCCGTCACTTCCATCTCGTTCAGAAGCGCCTCCTCTTCCTGCGAACAACTCTCAAATCTGTTTACAGGAGTAACATTTCCGTTTATCGGGTTAAATAGACCAGTGTGTCGAAGGTGAGAAGCGAGGAAATTCACGAAGTTAGTGCCCAATCACTTGTGAAATAACTTACGGGTTAATTGAAACAAGCTTTACCTGAAAACTTACTTACAATGAAGGTGTACATTGAGAATCTTAGATCACAATTTTTTATTGAGAGAGCGTTACCCTCCTATTTTTTCAAATTTTTATCAGAAACAAACGAATTAGCTGAGTACATCCCAATAATGCTTTTGCGCGAGAAACAGTGAATTTAAAATTGAATCTGAAAGTAGTGATGACGTAATAATCTCAATGGAAGAACTCTCAGGTATCAGGATGGAGCTTCTTTCATGCATAGCTTAACGGGATACAATCGAGAATTGTCTTTAATGCAAGGATGAACTACATGCGTTATCATTATAACGTTAACAAGGGTCCCCGCTAGGGGCAGCATTGTTTTTATTCAGGAGAGAATGATAACAGCTATTATATTCCAACGTTTAAATGTAGTGTATGATCCCAAACAAGTCATATGGCTGACTTCCAAAAGTCGAAATACCATCAGTCTAATGACAGGCGTACTAACGGGGCATAACGACTTTCGTAGAATGCTAAACAACATGGACAATCGAATTTCACCGATGTGCTCATGTGAACAGGAAGAGGACTCCGCTGAACACTTTCTACGCAGATGCGACCGCTTCTGGAGATCCAGAACGGAAGAATTTGGGGGATAATAAAATTCGCGGATCTAAGCGAAAGATTTACTGACACTAGGCCTTAGGCCCGCCGCAAATTGAACCCAGCACACGCACAGCCCATGTCCGACCCACGCGTGGGTAGGAATTTGAAACGCAGTTTTGCATTAGGTACCGCATATTGAACCCAGCCCACGGCTATCCCACTCAGTTGCTCTCCACGCGTGGGACCGTTTGTATGTGCCGCACAGTTTTCGTGGGTCGTGGGTGCGTTGTTTCCTATCCTATTTATCAATAACATATTTACCCCCGCCACCCCCTCTAGAAAACACCTACCGGGGAGGTAGAATTCGAATTTACGGCATTGTTCAGTATTTTACACGTTTTCCCGAATTTTAAACTCGTTCCTGGAGCGAGAAATTTATTTATCAATAAAATATTTACCCCCACCACCCCCTCTAGAAAACACCTAAGGGGGTGGTAGAATTCGAATTTACGGCATTTTCAGTATTTAACACGTTTTTCCCGAATTTTATACTCGTTCCTGAAGCGAGAAATTTATTTATCAGTGCAATATTTACCCCCACCACCCCCCTCTAGAAAATACTGCTAACTTTTCTTCGCTGCTGATTGGTTTTTGGGCGTTGCATTCACCTCCCGTGACGTCACTTTTTATTAGTTCATGAATTTCGCCAAACTGTTCCCGGGTAAGCCGAAACTCTCCTTAAAAACATTGTCAGGAACTTCCGAAAGCACTTCAAATTCACCACCAGTACTTCTCCCAGCTAAATAGGTATTTCTTTTACTTTTTTTTTCGTTTAATTGAAGAATACAAAGTAATGACTTCCTCAGTCTCTTACTCTGAATCGAGATCCAGGAGGAGCTCAATCAGCGAGTTGGGGAACATCTCGAAACGTGGTTGTGGCACACGACTGGGTTCAATATGCGGTACCCGACCCAGCCCATGGTCGTGGGTTGGGGATGGGGTCGGCATGGGCTGTGCGTGTGCTGGGTTCAATTTGCGGCAGGCCGCCAGGGTAGCCAGCGGAATCCTCTTCATCAAATAAAGGGGCTTCGAAAGAGGGAGAGTATAAGCCATCAGTGCCTGAAACTCTTTTACCAATGGCAACCCCTAGGCAGTGAGTGAGTTTAAATGTAAATAAACGTTATGGGACCTAATAATTCGATATTAGCATCTACACAATTGCATTTCGATCAGCAATCTACTGTTTGCAGATTGAAAGAATGCGGATGGTTTGGTGAAGTGCCCATGTGTATTACAATCCCAATAACATCGTCCTTCTTCTACCTGCCACTCAAGCCAGGAAAAATGAGACCGAGGGTTGTTGACTACCGACCGGTCATGAAGTGAAAGGATTGATTTATTACAGACAAAAAAAAAACAAAAAATGAAACAGGTTCCTTACTTTTGGGGAAATCTTACCAATTAAGAGAATATACATTCATTCATTCAAAAATAAAATCATGCTTCCAGTAAAGGATGATGCTTCTTTCAAATTTTAAATGAAGGGCGACTGAAGGGTAAACAGAAGGGCAAGTGAACTCACATTCGGGATAAACATTCTTCCTAACAACTGGCAGAGTGGAGGGGGGCTCTCTACTTTTTTAATTTTTTTTTGAATTTTATTTTTTTTTGCATTGGGCCTACCAATTAAAACCCCACTCCCTCTGCTTAGGACTCACCCTGGAACCACTTGTACAGTATTACTTCAGGGGCTATCTACCTTATCATGACTCGATTACTGAGGCTCGGCCTTTTCCAAGCCTGACTCAAAAGGCTACCTAAGATTTTGGAACAGGTAGTCGTCTATGTTAGCAGGTATACCCTTTGGGAAATTGGCCAGCAGCATTCTTTCTATCTGCGAACAGTACACAACTATTGGAGAAGACGAGAAATTCCAGACACATGGGTAACGCTCTCATCAAAAATTCATTTATTTTAACTTGCACCTCAACTAAGTATTTTGCAATTTGAATAATAGTAGTTTCAAAGTTTTACATCCACAAAACTCATACGATACTCATTTACAACTCTCACAGAATAAATTGTTCGATCCTTCACCTGTTTACATCTTACTAATGATCTAGTTTGTTGTATAAAAACCACCGAACCTGTACAATACACATTTAGGTTTTTCTGATATTTTATCCCTGACATATTTTTTGCATCACATGATCCTATAATCCTTGAGTTTATAAGAACGACAGATGCCCGTTTAACGTGAGTTGTGAGGAGATGCGAAACATTTTAATAAGGTCTGCATGTGCTGTGCTCCTAATAGTTAACGTCCATAACCCGTTTTCTCACAATAAACTTTGGCCTTTGCACCTTTTATTTATTCAGAATTTATTTAGAATTAGATAGGGGTTGAGTTGAGGTTCAGTCAGAAGAATAAAACGCTTGTTGAATACCGACGTTTCGGTATATTTATACAGGGTGTCCCATAAGTTATCCACCAAACTTCGGGAGTAGTTTTTACAACTAATTTTCAACAAAAAATGTCTCAGCAGTTGTCTTTTAATCCTCTTAAAACCCGACTTTTTTACTTTTAAGATTTTTTCGTGTTTTCGACCTTACACCATCTAAACGGTCATAACTCCCTTAAATTGCACTCAAAAATTAAAAAAAAAGGATACCGTTGGAAAGAGCGTAAAATTTCTCAATAGATGAGTCGTTGACCAGTCGAGAAAAACAAAACGCTAGAGTTGTATTTATACCTCAAACTTGAAAAATAGTCAATTTCTGTTTTGCACGCTTTTTCGCATTGAAACACCATTTTCTCCCTCCAATTCCACAGTAAAACTAAAAATTGGGTGACCGTTGGAAAGCTGATGAAATGCAGCAGTTTTTAAGCTTTAGAGCCCCTCTGGCAAATACCTTGTTATAATGAGAAGAAATCATCATTATAAAAAATAAAAAAAATCTCATGAGAAATTTTGAGAAACTCCTCATCTATTGAGAAATTTTACGCTCTTTCCATCGGTATCTATATTTTTAATTTTTGAGTGTAATTTAAGGGAGTTATGACCGTTTAGATGGTGTAAGGTCGAAAACACGAAAAAAAATCTTAAGTAAAAAAAGTCGGATTTTCAGGAGGTTAAAAGAAAATTGCTATGAGACATTTTTTGTTGCAAATTAGTTGTAGAAACTACTCCCGAAGTTTGGTGGATAACTTATGGGACACCCTGTATACCATCCTCAGGGCTTGGAAAGGGCGTGCATCAACTTCGGTTACCTACATTTTTAACACAGAATGTGTTTTAGCGATGGACTAACTAGCCAAAAAACCTAACGAAATTTCATAAAGAAATCTGGGACGACAACATGGATACCGATGATACGGAACTAAGGATCGTGTAACCTGGTGTAACCTATGAGATATTTTGTTATGACGCGGTGATGATGTAAGATTTTGATTTAGTGGGAGGAAAGTAGCGAAATTATGTGAAACGCGTGAGCTAAAACACATTCTGTGTTTCAATAATTTCGTCCGAAGTATGTAAATAGAGGTAACCAGGGGTCCAGGGGGCTTGCACCCTGGCGAGGCGTGGAGCGCCGAGTCCTCAAACAACACTTCATGTATTGTAATGAGAAGGCATATAATATCATACAAACTGTCTTGAGTTTGTCTGACATTATCTGCCCTCATATTATTATAAAGAAAGTGTTTTCATAATTGTTGTTTGAAACGCAAATGTAAGAAACCGAAGTTTATGCACAACCTTTCCAAGCCCTGAAGATAGTACGAGGGTCATCCAGAAAGTAAGGTTACAAGGGCTCCTGAGGTTGGGGGAAATTTTCTTTTTCAAAGTTGGTGCACCTACTGTGAAGGGGAGTTCCTAAACGGTCAGTTTGCTTCGCCCCGCGTTTATTTCGGCCGTTTTTTTTAGTTACAGTAAAAGTTTCCAATGGAGAGGTCATCTCGCGCTCCCGCCAACTCCTGTCCGTGCGAGATCCGAGCGGTCATTCGTTTTTTGACTTTGCAGAATAATACCGCGGCTAACATCCATCGCAAGCTCGTCGAAGTTTATGGTGGTGATGTGATGAGTCGACAACATGTCACAAAATGGGTCAGGTTGTTTAGAGAGGGCCGTACCGTAGATGTACCCAACTTCGGCCACTTTTGGAGGTTTTTTGAGTTTATTCAAAGTCAAATATATGAGTAAAAATCTGAAAAAAATAATTTAGATGGCAGCAGATCTGCTCTATAGGATGTCACTATAATTTTTTTTTTAATCTTCACAACTTTGGCCTTTTTTAAAAACTTGAAGTGTGTCCGAAGTTAGGTACCGTTGTGCTCCAACTTCGGCCACCTATGAAAAATGCATTAAAAACGAAGAAGTAATAATTATATTGTAACTTCGGCCGCCAAATAATTTTTTTAAAAAGCTTTTTTGAATTTAAAAAATATAAAAACCATACAGACTTTTTTGGAACTCCTATAATACAATAACACCTTAGGAATATCATGGAAAACATCATAACAAAGGCGAAATGCAGTAAAAAATATCTATAAAGCTTTTCAAACATGAACAGATTATTTGAATCTTAAAACTTCAAATCATGGTAGTTTTTAGGTCGACATTTCAAAAATATCATCATTATCAGTGCTAATAATGTCAAAAATACGAGATAAAATACGATAAAATACGAAATACGAAATAAAATACGATAAAATGATAAAATATAAATAATGTAATGATAAAAAATAAATAAATAAATAAATAAAATAAATAAATAAATATATAATATAATAAATAATATAATAAATAAATATATAATAAATAAATATAATATAAAATATAAAAATATAATAAATAATATAATAAATAAATATATAATAAATAAATAAATAATGATAAAATACGAAATAAAATACGAGAGACAGCCAAAATTATTTGAACAACATTTAAAACATTCATTGCTAACATTAACTTATCTGTCTTCTCTTGAAAGCTTTGTGTAATACTCTCAAACAACTATAAACTGATGACTAGTCATTATAATAATATCACTACATTAGAGTGAAAATGGAAATGCATTGGGGTGACCCACCTTGAGAGGATTCTTCTTATTTATCTTATTCTGCAAAGTCGATCTGGGTACTGTATATTTTTAGGATGCCTTCCGAATTGACAATTTCCTAGCCCTAACCTCCTTCAGTGCGTTTTCCATATATATCGGATTATAATTTTAGTACTCACGTCCACTAATGTTCTATCATCGAGACGGACCCCCATATGGCCGAAGTTAGGTACACTGACTCAGTTATCGGACAAAACTCCCCAGAACTCCCTCAAAACACGAAGTAAAAAAATGACTTATCACTCACCTTCAAGAACACTAAACTAAAAACATGAAACGGTAAGAGCAAGTTCTAAGATCACATCACATCAACAATTACAATAGTTATAAAAGCACACAAGCTGAAAAATGTCTTAACTGCTTGTTTACATTTAGATTTTTTTTAATGGGAAAGTGATAAGAGTAACAAGCGCGGGAGATATCAACATTAGGCCCCAACGACACCTGTTGAAATTGAGAAAAAATTGAAAGTTTTTAATGACCCCTGAAGAGTGCAGCTTCATCAGTACCGCCAATACTTGAAATGGCCGAAGTTAGGGGACATGGCCGAAGTTGGGTACATCTACGGTACTGAGACTCACGACGAGCAAAGGAGTGGGAGGCCATCAGTGATTTCTGAGGAACTTGTGCAAAAAGTTGAAGAACAAGTGCGAAATGACCGCCGTGTGACACTTGACGACCTTCACGAAAAATTTCCTGATATTTCTCGAAGTCTCCTTGGTGATATTGTTTCGGAAAAACTTGGTTACAAGAAGTTGTGTGCGAGATGGGTACCCAGAATGCTCACACCGGAGCACCGTCAAAATCGTGTGACTGCGGCTCGTGAATTTTTGGATCGTTTTGCACAGGAGGGAGAAGCTTTTTTGGACTCTATTGTGACAGGGGATGAGACGTGGGTGTGTCACTACACCCCAGAAACCAAAAGACAATCACTTCAGTGGCGTCATTCTGCCTCCCCTCCCACCAAAAAGTTCAAAACGACCCATTCAGCCGGAAAAGTCATGGCATCAGTTTTCTGGGACTGTAAGGGGGTCCTTCTAGTGGATTTCATGCCTAAAGGGACTACCATTAACGCAGTAGCTTATTGCAATACCTTAAAAAAACTGAGAAGAGCCATCCAGAACCGCAGAAGGGGAAGGCTGACCAAGGGAGTGAGTCTCCTGCACGACAACGCCAGGCCTCACACCGCACGTGTTTCACAGGAGCTGCTGACTTCGTTTGGATGGGACATTATCACCCATCCACCCTATTCACCCGACTTGGCACCTTCAGATTACCATCTCTTCACTAAACTGAAGGAGTTTTTGGGAGGGAAACGATTTTCCAATGATCAGGAGGTCGAGGAAGCTGTGGAGAAGTGGCTGAAAGAGATGGCGGCGAAGGTCTACAACACAGGCATACAAAAGCTGGTGCCCCGACTACAGAAATGTCTCGATCTTGACGGCGATTACGTTGAAAAATAGTTCACTATATTTGTGAAGTATCCTGTGAATTTCTTTCAAATACAAAAATTTTTCGATTTTACTCAGGTGTTGTAACCTTACTTTCTGGATGACCCTCGTATATAAATATCCGAAACGTCGGCCTAAAACGAATGTTTCATTCTTTTGATTGAATCTCAAGAACTTCAACACCTAGTTTTGAATCAAGCGGTCGATAAAAAAAAGCTTATTTTTATTTAGAATGTGCTTTATATAACCTATCCTCAAAATCTTCTTCAAATACAGTAATGTGCAAGTTCATGTGTTTCATTATGTAGTTACAACTTGCTCAGATCGAAGACGAATCTTCTCTGTGAAGTTATAATTTCAAAATGTCCAACAGTCACAGTTGAACGTTCCTTCATGCATTCTTGATGAAGAAAGTGGACACTGGCATCTAATTCAATCGTGAAATCAAAATCATCGTAAGCTGGAAACCAATTATTTGTAACAAAAGTAAACATTATAAATAACCAGCAGGCAGGGTTATCACAACATTATAATAGCGGAGAACACAAGGTGATTAAAGACCGTTGGATGGACACTAAAACACTCACAGTTGGAAATGCTCAAATAGGTGGTTAAAAAATGCATATCGCTCAGTTGAGGACGTCGCGACGTTGGGACACATGAACAGAAGGATGACAACGATGTTACAGACCGATGGAAACATTAATGATACACAAAGAAGAAATAAACGTCCAGGTAAGAGCGGAGGCACCTACTCACGGTATATCCACGTAGAGTAAGGAAAACTTCCCCCACAGTTGTTGAATAAAATACCGAACGACAGGTATATCAACTATAGTTGAAAGCACAGGCCTGTCGGATGTTCAGTAGAGACGTAAAAAAGGGTGGTAATTAAAACAAAATGTGGTATCCGTGCTGAGAGAACCAAACCCTGCTCTGTCTGTATCCTGCTCTTACCGGGTGGGTTTCTACTTGAAGGTGCGATTTCCCTGGCGCATCTGCAGTGGGCGGCTGCAACTCGCGATCAGATGCTCCCCACTGCTTCAGTGGTTTTAGATGAAACCGATTTCCCTGATGCGGCCGCAGCCGGCGGCTACATGGGCCATTCTGGGCGGCTGCGACCTGGCTGGTCTGGAGAGCAGTCCAGCTGCGTCGCTTTCGCGGCTAGGGTATGCAAACCCGCAATGTTTTTAAAATTTACTGTGAGTTACAGAATGGGGTATTTCAGTCAATTTTTTAATTTTTTTTTTTTTTTTCAAAAGAGCATGGGTCAGGAACAACGGTAATTGGGTCTGTTTGTCGAGAAAATGTTTAGAAGAAATAAGGGAAGCTAACAAAAGTTGAAGATTTGAATGATGTGACGACGTTAGTTGAGACGTATTAAGTTGCTCACCTTGGAGGCATTCCACTATTCCTGTGCAGTCTCGAATGCCTCGTGGCCTTGGATACTACAAAATACTACGCACACACGCCCGCAGTGCAGTGTGTGTGCATTCATGGAGGCCCGCCTTTTTTTCAAACGTGTGATCTCTTTATTTAATTTTTCTACCACATGTTGTAGTATCAATGGGCACAAAGTTGGAGTATAGAGGTTTTCAATGGTGCTGAATCCAAATTTAAGGCCAAAAACCTGAATTTCCGACCCACTGAAATACCCCATTCAGCCTGGCTTGTACGTCAATAAATTTGTGAGACTGAATGACTCACAAGAAGATCAGTACTAAACCAACGTTTTCTCTTCTCATAAATATATACCTCTCTGAAAAGAGAGACATGTTTATGCATTAAGAAATGTATAAATCTACCTATTATTTCACACCTGAAAAGTCTACTAAGTGGAAGTAGCACATATCTACTTCGTATCCATAACCCAACTGTTATAGATGATCCGATGAATAATATTTATTCTCAAAAATTCAATAATTTAAATTTATAGGAAACCAACCAGAGTTTCAACCCCACAATCCCAGAAAGTACCATCGAAATCAAACGGAAGCTATGTTATGATTTTTATGTTTCACCATCTAGTGTCCCGAACCCACAATTCCTGAAAATGTCATCGAATTCGGATGGAAAATGTGGACTCTGACCGTCACTTCATATAGTTTTGCGTTTTTTCATTCATATGATTTACGGACGCACAGATCGACTTACGGAACCAAAGAAGAAGATCGACAGAAACCAAAATTATTCAGGAAGAAACGTAAAATGTGATTGGAAATTTTGATTCGGAGGACTTTTTTTATCCTTGAAAAGTGAAAACAATAAATCCTCTACGTTGGTAGACTCAGAAGAAATACTCTGCCAAACTGGCACATAGCTCCCTCATCACTGACATGCACAGGGGGTTTAAATTCACATGGGACCATCTAGGATATGCCCCTCTATCTCGCTGAAAATTTGATCGAAATTGGATCAAAACTGCAGAAATAGGTAGGTTCTGGAACTCATGCTCTACCATATTTCATTGTCTTCTCTAACCAACCTATTTGAAGTTCAACGGAGAGCAAGATCTGAAATGTTGTTCATAATTTCTCAGTAGATGAGAATATTGTGAATTCCCTCTTCTGTTCTTGCCAAAAACATGGGTGAGTGAGGCTTCCTATCCATCAACAATAGTTCCTTCTCCGCCAGTAAATGGTCCACAACAATAATCTCGCGCGACATGATCGAAACTGGAAAAAAACTGGCCTCGTCGCGCCTCTTTGAGAAAGCGCTGTCTCACAGCGCGGTGCGGCTGAATAGGTACATGAAAAACCCATTAAGAAATTCGGTTGTTAGTTGAAACCCGACAAATTACAAGGGTAAATATAGACAGAGGAGGGTTTCGATGGTGCAACATGGATACCACACAATTGCCGGCGGATATAAATCCTTTTTGAAATGATTTGCTAGGAAGATATGAAACGAAATTCAGCGCTTAGGTCGTTCACTCAGCTGGCTCAACTTCCTCCAAATCACTGCGAGTAGTTCTAAAAGGCTGCGAAGCAAATTTTAGCACTTTATAATGAACACGAGAGACATTAGCTTTATCCACACAGCTGTTCTGACTTCCTTGACTTACGAGTACTTCCAACCCTTTCCACTGATTTCAAAGAGGCTGTGTACTGTCTTTCAATGCTCAAGGTCGAATAAGAGAGCAGTTAACGCTATTTTGATGGCTTCAAAGATCACTCAGCCGAATCGAAACCAGTAAAGGCATTCCAACCCGCCAAACATGACCTTCGTACCCAGTTTCAAGGAACAGACATGCTCAGACGTTCAATTAGCACTGGAATCTCACATTACACAGGGATTTTTAAAACCGGAGGATTAAACCGTGAATGGGTCTTAATTGGAGGGAGGGTGAGGAAAGTGTGGTGGAAGACATGCAGGGATTGCGTACAAACATATGAATTCCCTTGCCTGCTTGTGGGTAGCGACCTGTTTCTGCATCAAGTAGTGCTGTTCTTCGAGGTGCTTGATCTTCCTCATGGCGTCTTCGTCGGCCATCTTCTTCCGCTCCTCCCTTTTACTCTCCTTTGAACACAATGAAGCCACTTTAAATGAGGAGTCTTCTGGAGTATAGTCGAGGATTTCGGATAAGCGGAACGCGGAAAGGATGGAGCAGGAAACTTGGACGGATGACTGAAGGACAAAACTGGCAGCTTTTACGAAGTAGGGGTTCAGAAATCAGGAATGTTCGAGAGAGGATGTTGCTGCAGAGAGATGCGGTTGAGGAAAAAAGTAGGATACTGTATCAACAAGAATAGGATATTGTAATTTTCCACTCGAAACGCAGGTAAAAAATATCGAGGTTCGTGAAGACTGAGAAGACAAGTGACAGATGTTAGATTAAGTGGATGCGCTCTCGGGGCAGCCTGCAGTAACTACCGAAGATCTTGGTACGGAAAGCACCATTACACATCCTTTTTTGGACACGTAGGTATTTCTTTTCTGGGTAGTTTTCTTGATGTCAAGTAAAGAAGTTATAATTAGTTTCAATGTATATTCGCCTCAAAAAGATAAATAACTCTCATTCCTGCCTATATCACCCCAATTTTTATTGAAATTGATTTGTAAAACTTTGCAAGTGATTTAGTTTGTATATTTTGTTTTATACTACTACAAGGGGTTTGCAAAAAACGAGGCTCCATTAATCATATCCCTTATCTTGGCGCAATATGAACAGGGAACCTATAAAACTATATTCAAATTTAAGATTGATTTATTATTCATACCTTCTTGAGCTGCTGTCTAAGTTCTTCGTTATCCGCACGCAGTTTCTTTTCAGCTGCCATCAGCTGCACTTTGTCCCTCTGTTCCTTACTGACTCCCTTGTACATGTCGAGAAGTAATTTCATTTCTTTCTGTTCGTTGACAGTCTTCCTAAAACACAAAAAGGAGAACAACGAATAAAAAGCTAATATTAAGAATATACCCAAAATTATGCGTCCCTTCAGAAGCTAAATTTCGGAGGGCATGAGAGGAAATTGCTTAAATAACCTTATTCCAAAGTTTCATTAAGAACATAGGTCTGAGGAACCTCTGGGTAACGACCCTAAAAATTGAAACTGTCAATCTGGATGAATGTGGGTCAATTTGGAGTGAGGTGTTTCACGATCATGTTCCTTCAATGTGTCAAAAAACAGTCAGAAAAACGATTGGCATTGATTGAATTCTCTTTCTGATTACGTCGAAAAATCATTGGACATTACCTCTAATAGATTCATATTGATCAAATTGATCGTCATTAAAAACTAAAAGTAACCTGTATTTTTACATAAAGATATCTTTAAATTACTAAAAAAAAACCCTAACTGTAGAGGAAGGATAGACTTACTTCAGTTGGGCTTTGAGATCTCTGACAAGTTCCGACTCGGCAGGTTTGACGTCCTTCGTCCGGTGCTGCTCCCTATGGGCCAATGGTTCCTTCTTTACTTCTTTCTTCACCACTGCACCACCTGGACCAGGGGTACCACCTGTTGAAAAGCACATTGATTAACTCATGCCATTACGGTCCCACAATATAGACATGGAGTATTTATTATAATATTTCCAAACTAAGGATAGGGAGAGCTCGACCTGATGAGCTGGAATCACTATCTTCCTGAAAAGTTCTAACTACGCAAATATTCGTAGAAAATTCTTTTACCTCCTTCTATCCGTAATTCTGTACTATCTTTGCATCTAAAGGCCAGTTTACACGCTCATGCCATTTGCGCAAATCGGCTTGAACAAGCCAGTTTGCACAGTTATATCGTTGCATGTAAACGCTGTTAGCGCAAGCCATTTGGCTTGCGCAAGCCATTTGGCTTGCGCAAGCCAAAAAATTTGGCTTGTGCGAAGTCTGTCTCGGACAGAAATTCGGCTTGAGGTTGGAGCTTGGCATGAGTGGAGTTTGAGCGTGTGAACGCAGTTCAAGCCTACCCACGATCTCGCGCTGGCGCATTCCTTCTCTTCAAGTGTGTGAATCACATTATTCCAACCCCATATCACTCGGGAGCATCTAGCGCTCGTTCAAGCTGCATAGGTTGATTGGTTCTTGCAATGCAGAAAGAAAGAGAATTTCTCTGTGAATTCATTGAGCTGTACAAGTCTCAAATAATTCCGGAAATCATTTGGTTCCCCTCTCAATTCCACTATTAAACTGGTATGGGAAAAGCTGTCCCTCCTGAGCAACCAATCCTTGCTCCATTTCCGACCTTTGGAACTCTTTGAGCCCAATTTTTTCTTTAACAAGCAAGCCGCCGTTGTACACAGGATAAGCTCCTCCTCATCCATATTAACCCTCGAGCAGTCGCGTGTTTTAAAAACACATAACTGAGCGCGTGGCGGCAAACTGGCCGCACTTCGTAACTTAGTCGAATTTCAGTTGTGTACAGCGTATACGCATATATTATTTATGTAAATGATACGCAGGGTACACGTAAGAAACCAATTTTCAATTAAACGATACATTTATTACTCAACAAATTCCACAAAGTCAACTAGAATAACATCAAAATTTAGAAAGTTCTTCTCTCATACCTATGGTACATATTGTATGAAACAGCCAATATTTTCTGCCAATATTTGCCTCTTGATTTTCTCTCGTATTTCAGATGTATTATAAACAAAAATGACTTGTTCTTTACTACAAAATGGTGCACATACCATAACACTTTTCACAAAAGAAAATATTAGGAACGTGGCCGGTTGATGGACGACTTCAACTTTGGTACTGAACTGAGGTACCCTACGCGCGTCTTGAAGTCCGAGCCTAGCGCAGTCTAGCTTCTTGAACAGCAACTTGAAGGTACACATCGGCTATTGCGCGGTATAGTATGAATATAGAAAAACCAGCCTATTTTTTTCAAAAATGCGGCCAAATAGCCGCACACGCGACTACTCGAGGGTTAAAAATTATGTCAAAATTTGTGATTGGTTTTTTTTGAATAATTTTAAAATGTTTAATTAATCAACTTTAATTAAAGCGCACTGATTGATGAAGTCCACTGACTGAATCCCACAAAATTTCACAAGCACAACTGAACGTGTGAACGCGACCGCGTTGTTCAGTTCAGTTTGCGCAAACTGGCTTGTGCAAGCCGGTTTGTGCAAATGGCTTGAGCGTGTAAACCCACCTTAACAACACTAATGCACGCTTCATGATGCAACACAGGTTTTTCATTAGTCAATACAGCTGTTGTGATCAGCGACCTCTTCGC
The DNA here is from genome assembly GCA_009739505.2 of Apolygus lucorum. Classification (NCBI taxonomy): domain Eukaryota; kingdom Metazoa; phylum Arthropoda; class Insecta; order Hemiptera; family Miridae; genus Apolygus; species Apolygus lucorum. The sequence continues at coordinate 44,460,560 of CM019168.2, read as the reverse complement.
ATTTCTGTCCATTAACTTCCCTCGACCGGGGATCAATCTCCTATCATTCCGACTAAACTATATTTACACTTCTGAGTCGAAGCTCGATACCACTGAGCTAAGGAAGTGAATGGACAGAAATGCGAAGAGATCGCTGATCACAACATCTCCCCCCTGTTAGGAAATCTTAGGTACTCCGTTACCTAGTCAGGGAGGTGAGAGGCAGCTTTGGCAGGCATTTTCCAACCCAGTGAGAACACGCTATTTTTGACTGGCTTCGGAGTTATTGTTATTCTTTCTTATTGACGGGGCGGGGGATCTGCTGATCTCAACGTTTGTCCGAATAGGCGGTGGCTCGACTCGTGTCTTGGGAGGGAGTTGTTTTGATGACCTAATCTTAATGAATTAATGTTTCTCTGAGAAATGCTGAGGAGACCATTTGGGTCCTACTGACTGCGCCAAGTTGTTGAATCCCTTTTCTTATGGCCACTACCAATTTTTTAGGGACTGAGGGAAACTATATCTCACACAGAAATAGCAAGGGAAAAATTGCACCTTTAATCAGGTCACTATCAAGAACACGAGTGGGACCACCACGGGCCTACAGTTCCCATTACAGGGCCGCCCCCCTCCTCTCCCATGTTCCACTTTCCATTCCTACCTCGTCAGCAGCTAGGTGACGTCCCTTTCCGAGACTCCCACCCTGTATTAGTGACAGTGTTATCCGTCCACAACACAGCCAAAAAAACGTTTGAGACTGGTGAGTCAACAAGCCTGAGAATTGAGAAATGTAATTTCCCAAAAAGACGTTCGACCTCCCTCGTTTCTACCGCTACCTGATTTTCTGAGCGCATTTCTGCACAATGCATCTTAAATTAGGTGTCTACTTCATGCAATTTTCAAAAGAGTTGGTTTGCATTGACGGTGGTTCAAAGCTTCCAAAAACAGAACGAACAAACTAACCTTCTTTCTTGATAGAAGGGGAGCCACCAGCCTTCTCCTTGTCTCCGCCCTCCTCAGTCACTTCGAACTGGCTAATGCACTGAAACGAAATTATATCAAGTTACATTGAGCTTGTTGGCATTATGAGCGGTAAAATCCTACAAATAACAAAGGACAATAATTCAAATTAAATCATATCCGCCATACCGGTTACACCTTGAAACCCTCCCTAACCACCAGTAAAAAGAAGCCAAAAATTGTACTTAGGAGATACATTGTTGTAGAAATAGGGTTTAATTCTAAGAATGTACGATGTAACTTAAAGACGACTCACCTCCCTACAGGCTACCTGTTAATGCTCTGCTGGAAACCATTGCCATCGTATTCTGACATCAGAGGTCCTTACCCAATTCTGCAGTTTCTGAAGTAGTAAACATTGTCCAGCAGGATACTCAGATTGAATCAAAATTAATACTAATAATTCAAATATTGGAGTAAAAACTGCAGATATCGGGTTCGGAACTATCAAGTCAGTTTTGCCCAACCAGAGACAAAGTTGTTATGGAGGGAGCGACAAACTTTCAAATTATAGAAGATTAGCTATGTGAGTTCAGAGGTGTTTACAATTTTGAATTTTTTTCCCTCCCTTCCGATCATCGGACATCACACGCACTAATTCTTTGGGAAATCTCCCACTGAGGGTAAACAAATGAAAGGAAACAGAGGAATTGCACGCTATTCAGACAACTCCTTCATTCCATTTCACGTCTTGAGATGAGCATCAAGTATTTACCACATTTTAAAATCAAGTTTCCGATCCTTTGGACTTGTTTAATGATTTCAAGAGTGAACCCCTAAGTCGGATACATAAATTGAAGAAAGGCGTTAAATTAGTAAACATTAAAAAATATTGTAGTATTTCTATACTGAACTCACAGTCAATTCGATTTCGTCTTCAGAAGGCTCCTTCTTTATGCAAGATTCTTCTTTCACCTTGTACGAATCACCGTTGCTGCTGGTGTCTTCTTCTTTGCATTCTAGAAGGCTTTCTTTGCTGTCCTGCAGAGAGCACTGAGAAGCAGGAAGTTTGCTCTGAAGCTCTTCAATGTCTTTTTTCAACTAAGGCAAAATATTGACGTCAGATAATACAATAAAATACAACAAACACCTTCAGTCTACGGCCACGTAACTAGAGAACTACTTTTTCCCTGTTTACGTTCATTGTGCAATACAAAATGTGATGGTTTTACAATATAAAATGTATAGTTTTAATGGGAAGGGGCTCTCAGGAAGATAATTTGGCGAATTATGAATCGATGAACTACAGCCCAAATGTTGTGTTATTGTATTGTATGTGTATTGTTGTGAGTATGGCTCAGGAATAACGGTAATCGGGTCTGTTCGTCGAGAAAATGTTTTTAAAAAATCAGAGAAGCTAAGGAAAGTTGAAGATTTGAATGGTGTGACGTAGCTAGCCAATCGTGACGTAGCTAGCCAACTGTCTTTGAAAAAAGTATCCATGCACAGAAACCCTTGGAAGGCCTCTTGGATACTACAAAACACCACTCACACAGGCGCACGGCGTAGTCCGCGGTGTAGTCCTTTCCTAGTGTGTGTGCATTTATAGCGGCCCGCCTTTTTCAAACGTGTGATCTCTTTAATTAATTTTTCTACCACATGTTATAGTATCATTGGGCTAAAAGTTGGAGTATATAGGTTTTCAAGGGTGCTGAATCCAAATTTGAGGTCAAAAACCTGAATTTCCGACCCACCGAAATACCCCATTGTGAGGGTAGTGGTAAGTACCTGGAGAATGAAGTTTTGAGATTATCTACTGTGGATGGCATCATCAATTGAACCATTTTATGGAAACGAGGAAACTATGTGCCACACACACATGGCAGACATTTTTAAATCTTTTATCGAGCTGCTTGAGCAACGAAGAACCAATTTCGATATGAAGGCCCCCACAACCCTCGAATAGCGATGTTTTTAGAATCGAATGAGACCACTCAGAGCTATACAGAAAAATAATAAACCGTAGTTCATTAACTTGCAGCGTTTTAGTGTACTTCCGACACCGTGAATGAAATCTAGTTCTACCAAGTAAATATTGTTGGTATTGAGGATATTCACAGATTTTGTGGTTGAAAAACTTCCAATATTGCAAAATTGTCGCTCCTTACGTGTTTTGAGCTTTAGCAAAACGATTATGAAGCCACAATTATTTGTCCTTCATATTTTAAGTAGAATTTGTACGATTTATTTGGCTAATTTTTCTACAGCTCAGAATGCTTTGGTAATAGTGACGATCGATTCCTCTTAAGGTACGATTACCCTGGAGCGGCTGCACCTCGCGATCAGGCGCTCCCCACTGCTTCAGTAGTGTTAGAAGAAACCGATTTCCCTGGCGCGGCCGCGGCTCGTCTCGGCGGCTACATGGGCCATTCTGGGTGGCTACATGGGCCATTCTGGGGGGCTACATGACAGCCGCCGCGGCTGCGACCCGACTGGTCCAGTGAGCAGTCTTGCCGCTCTGCCTTCGCGACTAGGGTATGCAAACCCGCACTTTTTTAAAATTTTAATGTGAATTACATCATTGAGCCTGGAGTGCATGCCAAATTCAGAATCACATGAAGGTAATCTATACCAAACCAACGTTTTTCTCATCATAAATAATCTTCCCTCTGAAAAGAGAGACATGTTTATGCATTAACAGGAATAATGTATATAATAAGAGGAATACCTGCCTATTATTTCTCACACTAAAAACTTGAATAATTGAGTGTTGCATGTAGTTACTTCGTATAAATAGCCCGATTGTTATAGATGATCAGATGCATAATATTTACTCTCAAAAATGCAATAATTTACTCCATCTCAAACCTACAATCCCTGAAAGTAGCATAGAAATGAATGGATTTATGTGTACTTAATGATTATTATCTGTGTGAGTTATGATTACTAGGAATGGATTTTCTACGATGGCGCAAGCGCAGTGGCTACAAATTAATAATCGGATGGCATTAATAGGAAACCATCTAGTGTGCCAAACTCATAATTCCTGAAAATTTCATCGAATTCAAAAATATAAAAGGTTTGGTTGTTTTGAGTTTTAACATTTTCACATGCGGAGAGGTTATTATTAATCCGAGGATGGTGATTTTCATAGAGAACTATCTACACAAACTCGAAAAATCCCCGAAAATTTCATCGAATTTGGACCGTAACTACAGTTTTGCCCAGTACAAGCATTTATGGACACACAGGCCGATTACACAGACCCAAAATTGAACAGGAAAAAACGTAAAAAATGAAATTTTCAACCCTTAATTTCCATTTGGATTCTAAAATGAAGGGTTGAAATTTTCAGAAATGCCCTAGTAGGTAGGTAGTAGGTACACAGAGAAAATCGTCCCTATACCTGGTAAACCATGTAAGTCGAGTTCATCAAATTTTACAGAGGACACTAAAAACTAAATAATTCAGTTTTCATTCCATGTGCAATACGTTTTTTCGTTCCATTCCTTAAAACAGGTGGCAACAGTAGTATTTCAAAGAGCCTGAGACTAATTTCATCAAAATTTACTTCAGCGAACGAAAAAATGGACTTACATGCTTTTACCCAGCCTTTGACACCCGACTTACATGGTTTTCAATTTCATTTTCATGAAAATATACCCAGCTTGGGTTATTTAATTATTAGGAATATTATTCCATTTTTTCTCTCCAGGTTTCAAGGTTACACAAAATACCCAAATCGATGCAAAAGGAAAATATTTAAATGAAAATTCATAGGCGTTGACTAATACACAGTCAAACTTTAAGGCTCCTTGAGTCAAAATGACAGTCTTCAGTCTTAATATTACTAGAGTTGAGCAATAAATTATTATACTACCAATTCCTCAACTACCATTTCTTAAATTTAAACCATTACTTTTAGGAACACTTTACCTATCACAACCGTAACTAGGTAGGTATGCATTGAATTTAAGTGTTAGGTAACTAGGTACTTTTGTTTCATTAAAACAAGGGATGAGTTAGGTATGGGTTAGGGGTTAGAGACATGTTAGGAATGAGCTAGGGATGGGCTGGGTATAAGTTGGGGGTTGGGATAGGTTAGGGACATGTTGGGGATGAGCTTGGGATGGGTTAGGGGTTGGAGATAGCTCAGGGAGAAGGGACTAGGATATGGACTAGGGATGGGTTGAGGATGGGTTAGGTTAGGGATGGGATAGGGGTTAAGGATAGCTTGGAGATGGGCTAGGGACGGATTAGGGGTTGGGATAGGTCAGGGCTGGGTAGGGTAAGAACTGAGGATTGTGACGTGGGTAGGGGAGTAAGTATAAATAACAATACAGTTTCACGGGAATAAGGAGGGTATAATTGAATAAAGATTCGCTCACCGGGGGCAGGAGGGGCGATGGTGAAGGCGGCGGACGGCGAGAGGCGTCCTAACTTTCTGAGGGGTCGTTAAGGAAGAGAAACCTGTCCCCCCTTCACCATGTCCCCTCGATCCTTCAAGGTCATCCGTGATATTACATATCACAGGATGGATTAGGGATGGACTAGGGATAAGTTAGGTATGTGTTATGGATGGGTTGGGTGTGGGTTAGGGATAGGACAGGGCTGGGTTGGAGATGAGCTGTGGATGGGTTGGATATGGGTTTGGGATGGGTTAATTAAGGTTAGGTAAGGTTAGAGATGGATTTCCTCAATTATTATCTCTTGTATCGCTAATTTTACAGAGTTTCCTGTAAAACATAAGCAGACGAATAGCACACTACTAATCTCTTTTTGTTCTTTCTAACATCAGCATTACAACTAGGTCAAACAGCCAACAAATCAATCAATTCATCTAAAATTATCCTCCTAAATAATGTAAAAATAATTTAGAAACAATAACAATAACGGAATAACACGTAGGTAGGTCGTGATCTTGAGGTTGGCCACAGTATGGAAAATCACGTGTCTGCAGAACACAAGAAGTGGAATTTATTGCTGAAATTGAGACTAATAAAAAGGTTTCTATTTATGATCACTTTCTCCGAACTCCATTTAGGATTTTGTAAACTTTTACATGGAAAAATTAAAAAAAAAACTGACTATCTTTGATGGAAACTTGCCACCACCGTGAACTGCTCACTCTTATGAAGGCGTACACAGGACTTAAATGGTTTTCCGGCGAAAAAATAGGTAACCGACTTACACGTTTTTTCAATGCCTTCTGGGTAAAAAACTATTCATCAGATTGGAAAACGGCTTCACTAAATGAATCAAGAGACCCTAATTTACCCGAAATGCTCAAAACCTTATTTTCGAAAAAATACCGACTTACATGGTTTACCAGGTATAGGGACGAAATGCTGTTCGGCGGGCCTGCGGCTGAGTAGGTACATGACAAAATCGCCATCCGCCCGCTACAGCCGCGCCAGGGAAATCGTACCTTCAGTCAGCACTCTTGAGAGGATCTTGTCGGGGGCTTCCCCAACAACACTCCTTCAAGTCGCATGGTTTAAAGATGGGGTTTGCCAGTTGATGACCCACATTCTCGCTAGGACCACAGTTTTGCCATCTATCCATGATCTCTCAATCGAGTCAGAGGGTCAAGAAACTTACAAATTGTGAGCTCTCTTTACAATTTTGTACCCCGGGAATTCAGGCCAGGAAATAATAACATATTGACTACTGTGCGCCGGTTGATATGCTTGATAACCGGCGAACTACTGTATTCACTTAACGACACTAAGGAAAACCTAGTTCAAGATAAAATGTGGATTTTGACATCTACTACACCTCACTTCTATTCTAGAACTTGAGCCCACCCACATGGAAATCGGTCTAACCGTGAAGCTTGGACAAACACGAGTATATCAGAGATGAATTTACCAACTTACTAACCTTTGTGAGTTCTGTATTCGTATCTTTGTATTTTCTTTTGTACCGGTGAACTTCGCCCTTCAGCTGTTGATTGTGGTTTTGAAGAGACGTGATGAGGTGACGCATCTCTCTGTTGATGGGACCCGTCTGTTCATTGGCCGCCAAGTTTTGTTCGAACTCGATCCTCAACATCTCGTATTCCTTGCGAACTTGAGCCAACATGTCTTCCAGTTGAATCACTTCGGTCCTCAGTTTTTTCTGACCCATCAGCTCCTCGCTCTACGTGAAAATTCCAGCGTTACTAGCAAGTCTCACAAGCCATCGAATCTCAGAATGAAAACCAACTTAATATCAACAGAGTAGGTATTGTGGATGCTCCCTACAGCACCACAAAATCATTATGGAAAGGGAGAGGAGGGAACGAGGGAATTAAATAGGGTGGATCAGGAAGGTGGGGATGTGACAGTTCTGGACGAAGGTCTGTTTGCCTCAAGCATGCTGGGACATTTTTGTTTGGTTTATTATTTTCAATAGTGTTTTTGCACTTCCCGTGTTTATATTTTCATAGTTACGAAAGTATTTTCGTTCCGTGAAATGCTTTCCGTTACGAAAAAAGTCTTTTCAGGGATGACAGTTTTTGTCGTTTTCCGCGGAGAAGTTTTTGTTCACGGAAAGCGAATGCTGCTCGCTCATTGGTCCGCCGTAACGGATTCTATCGTCAACAAAAAACCTCTAAGGAAAGGTTAGAATCTGCTCTTACTCCCTCTAGCTGCTTGTTTCCACGTAAAACGAAATACGACAAGAAAACGTTTTTCAACAATATTCAGAGATTGTGCGGGTTGTCGGGTAGATGGTCCCCTATGAGGGTAGTGCAAGGTTCTTAGAGATCCCAACCCCTTCTCACAGTCTGCTCGCATAAGTAAAAAAGTACCCTGTTTTGGAGCTGAGGAAATGTCATATTTTGACACGATAAACCTCAAAACAAGGATAATCAAAAAGAGCAGAACATGGGGGTTTAATTTATGGAAAAAGATACGAACCTCCATCATTTCAATTTGGCGCAAATGGGAGTTTTTGGATGTTTGCAGTTGGTGCCTAACGTCGTCCAATTGTGTCTTCAGTTGCATCGATTCATTGTAGAGGACAGAAAACTGAGATTGAAGGCATTTGTACTCGGTCGTTTCAACAATTACACTTTCGGGGAGTTGTCGGATCTGCAAAACACCACATATTTCAATACTTGAGTAAGAAACGAGATAGTGACAACATTGTGAAGAAGTTTCAACCGAACTTACGTCCATTTTCAGTTTTTCTACTTCTTTGAGAGTTTCCCTGTGTTGTTGGTGTAATCTGTCCAGTTCAGTCAGCCGATTGTTTGCCAATTCTTTCATCTCTTCCAACTCCTTAGCGAGCTCTTCAACCTGGAAAAATCACAAGTTACATTGTGCGTTAGAACCGATTTCTACCTATCAGCCACCAAAATGTGGTCTTTGTCTGCCAAGATATGATTTTCTCCTGAGTTATTAAGTCACAAGAGTTTTATTGCATTAATACAGACTTCTTAAGAATTTCCTAATTTTTGAACAGATTCAAATACATAAATCTAAGCAGTTCATGTAATACATGTATGAAACTCTCTTTGCTCAATGTGTATGAAAGGGCACATGGAAGTGCAAATGGGGTGTGCGCATGGGTCGGAAAAACTGTTTATTGTTATTTTTAATCTAAACTAGACCTCATCCTGAAAATTTCGACACCAGCCGTTCTCTTTTTGGATGAGTAGATATTTTTATATGATTTTCAAAGTTTCGAATGTTTATGACGGCACAGTTGGCTGGGGGGTCCCGCCCAGGCAGGAGGGGCACGTGAACGTAAACATTCGAAACTTTGAAAATCATATAAAAATATCTACTCATCCAAAAAGAGAACGGCTGGTGTCAAAATTTTCAGGATGAGGTCTACTTTCGATTAATTTTTTTTAAAAATCAGGCGCACACCCCATTGAGGTGCAAATTGTAACATAACAGCGCACACATTGGATTCTATTTTTCACAAAAACAAAAACAAGCCACACTAATGTTAAGTGATTCCTTCTTCGAGATTACGAAAACAATACAACTTCTTTTTCTATTTCTAACTTAGATTTTTTATTACTTCTATTCTAACTTCGATTTCTATTTTAAACCAAATCAACGAACGAAATATACTGAAACGAGACTTCCCTCTCGAGAAAATCAACTCAAAACGTCTATTTCAACGATTTTTTAAATATTTGAATCGAATCAACACGGGAATGGAGCTAAAAACGGTAGGTAATTCCGTGTCGAGAAAACCAACTCAAAGCGAACTGTGCAGCGAATCATCGAAAGGAACGCCTCCCAATGGCTTACTGTGATACTCTTAGCAGCCGACAACCTGGATCTTTCCGCAACCCAATTCAAAGACGCTCTCTGCATGAGATATGCCAAGCCACTACTTAGCCTACGCGGGATCTGTGATGGGTGCGGGGCCGAAATGAGTACCATTCATGCCTTGAATTGCAAAAGGGGAGGACTCGTAAAGCAGGGGCACGACCAGATCAGTGACGTGGTAGCAAGCATGACCAAAAAGGCATATAGAGGAGTCACAACAGAGCCAGTCATGAGAGAGGGCAGTGTGGGAGAACCTGGACTCATTGCTGATATCAAAATTGACGGAGTATGGGATAGGGAGAGAGCGTTTTTTTACCTCCGCGTAGTTAACGCCGACGCCTCTTCCTATGCCACCCGCGAATGGATGTTAATAGCAGACGAAGCCGCAAGGACAAAACATCGCAAGTACGATTCAGCTGCAGAGGATCTTCACGGCTCTTTCTCACCACCACAGAGTAACGGAGACAAGTTAACAGAGAAGAAAGCCAACGTTAAAATGGTGTGCAAGCATTTTCGAGGCTGCCTCAGTTGTGCCTATACGGAAGTGGTGGGGAGAGAGGGCACACTCTTCATACCGCTTCTTTTCAAATCCTTTCGAATGACCAGAAATTGATAACTTTTCGTTTCATCATCATTTAGATTTGCAAAAATTACTTAGAAAATCCAATCGAGGAATGTTGTTGTCCCTATCGCCAGTTGTTCAAATGTTCAATCGACAACTGCCACCCATAGAAACGTTTGAAACCCAGTGTATTATTGAAAATCGCTCGATTTTTTCGTACATATCGCGAATATAACTAAATGTTATCAAATTAATTACTTAGATGCGGCCGGTAACGCACCAAGGAGAAAAATATGTGATAAACAAGGTGACTTGTTGTGATGAGGTAGGGGACAAATGATCAAGAACGCGATCTGTTGCACTCATCTTAACTATGTCCTGGAGCTCCACCAATCAGAACGCTTCTCGGGCTCCCAGATTCAGCTTTCAGCCCAGTGCTCACCACTCATAACGTCATGTGAAGGAGTACTACATAAAGAATTTCAAGTGTTCATCAGGCAGATGGTCGACGCATTGGCACTAAAATGGAACAAATCTCTTCCGATAGTTGCTGGTTTTGTCAGGACGAAAATTCAGATGGCCACTATAAAAGCAGTCTCCCTGAGACTTCGGGGCTCGCGTCGGGTACTGCAATCAGCATCGGAAGACGACCCTCTTTTGGATCGGGAGGAAGCAGAATTGGGACTGGAGGATTCCCCTCTTCCTCTTCCAGGAAGGGAATGAAGTGAACCGCCTACACCAAACGGGACACCAGAGCTGAAACCAGTCGTCCTCAACCGAGCTTCGTCCATCGACATTCCCATTTTTCCCTTCTACTATATTACCTATGACTTTAAAAATAAACTTGACTCAAAGCGAAGATTTCAGCTTTATTTTTCAACCTCAGTAGATTCCGTTTATACTGATTCTCAAGGGACTGCAACATTAATAACGTTATAAGCGGACACTCTACCCGGAGCAGAGAAAGGCAGAGGCAAAGAATGAGAAATATATGGAAAGAAATAAAATATAATTATGCTCTGATGCAAATCCGTCCGTAACGCCATGTCCTACGTGGACGACCAAATCGCGCGATCGAGCGACCCGCGCGTGTGAGCGTGCGACCAGCTGATTTCAAACAATGTAAACCGAACGGAGCGTCCAACGTGCCGACGCCCGACGTCGCGATCCGCGCTGAGGTCGCACGCTCGGGTTTGATTTTCAAACTAGTTTGTTTCTGGTCGCGCGCCCAGGCGGGCGCTTTGCCGGGAGGTTATCATTTTCCAGTTTACTGTTTCGTTTGTGCCCGTGTTCCACTCATGTTTTCCCTGGAAATGGCTGTAATAATTATTTATAGCGAGCTTCTTATCAGCGAAATTCAAAAAAAGAGAAACGTTGTGGAAAGAAGTAAAGTGTACAAGAAGACATTTCTGGTGTACAAGAAAACAATACTATTTTGAAATACGAAGGGGGGAATTTGATACACAATTTTTGGCTAAAAGTTGAGCTAATCTACTGTAAGTAAATTTTGCAACCTACTTGAAATCTAAATAATAATGTATATTCAATAAATATACCGTTTGGAGTTGAATAGAAAGACACATTATACTTGTAACCAATCTTGAAATTATATGTTTTGGTATAGGTTTCAAGACATTCGACCTAGGTATAATCCAAAATTGAAGAAACCCGCTGTGGACCAAAATAAATAGAATTGAATACAAAGGGTATATCAGATAATGTGGTCAGTTGTTCTTCAAGGAAACGGCGTTTAATTTTCCCTCTCCCAAATGTCGACCCCAACTTTTTTTGATTTGGTGAAAAAGCTGCCTGAGCATGCGGGTAGGTCCGCAAGTTTTACATCGGCTGTGCTTCATTTCTGGGTTGTTTTTCTATACTAGTATCTCTACTGTAAAAACTGGTCCCTTTACAATCGAAAATTTTTGCAATCGAATTTAGGGGAGAAATTCGTGTTTGAACGATACAAATTCACCGCTTGGTTCCCTCATTGAAAATTGCCGAAATTAGCGTCCTTCTCAACGAATTAGTTGCCGTAAATTAATAAACCAATGCTGCATTATTCGAATAAAATATGCCATTCATACTATCGCGAAAAACATAAAATGTACGAGTAGAGAAAGATTTTACAACTCAGGACGAAGCAAAGATAACCTCGCAAGGAAGGATTTCAGACGCGTTTTGTGGACGCCTACTGTGGACACTATAGCGGCGCGCGCGCGCGACTTGAGGTCGCTCACACTCGCGGGTCGCTCGATCGCACTCTTTGGTCGTCCACGTAGGACGAGGCCTTACATCCGACCCATCTCCATATCCGGCATTGTTATAAATGGAATCTATATCAGCTAAAAACGGGAGCTTCTTTCTTCTGTTTCGAGAAAACCAACTCGAATTTCAACATTCTTTTCGAAATATTTGAATCCAATCAAAGTAGGGCTACGGCTTTTGGACGGAAAATGTTTTACTGGATTTTTAGATACCTACCTCAAAACGTAAAGCATCAAAATTTTTTCAATTATTTTCTTGCTCGATTTCAGAGGTTAATTATTGAAAAGAATGGACCTAAATCCTCATAATGAGACTCACCAACTGGGAACCAACTCAAAACGTCGATTTCAGTCTTTTCGAAATATTTGAATCCAATCGAGGTAGGGCTACGGCGTACGGACGGAAAATGTTTTATTGGATTTTTGGATACCTCAAAATGTAAATCATCAAAAAAATTTCAATTTTTTCTTGCTCGATTCCAGAGGTAAATTATTGGAAACAATGAACCTAAAACTTTATAGTGAGACGTCACTCTCGTGAAAACCAACTCAAAACGTCTATTCCAAAGGTATTTTTAAACGATTTGAATCCAATGAAGCTTCAAATGGGACTTCTGCCTCGAGAAACCCTACTCGAAGCGATCAGCGGTCTTTTTCAACGACTTGAATCCAATCGTAAAAAGGAAAATAGCTTAAAATTGGATCTACCTTCAAATAAGAAACTTTCAACTTCTAAATCAAATATCCAACGAAAGTTTACCTTTCTCTGGGAGACATTGGATACAGGCGCTGGCTTGTTGGTTGCTCCACCCTTATCATCTCCTTGGATGGATTGATAGTTCTTCAGTTTCTCAAAAGCGTCAGCCAAATGATGTTCTAATTTGTCGTTGCGCGCTTGAACCTTATTCAGCTCGTACTGAAGATCGTCGATTTGATTTCTCAATTCAGCGGCTTCCGTTTCCCTTTGCGTTACGGTATCCTGCAGTTCTGACATCTGTGGAAGCGAAATTACACTCAGTACTTGGCTAGAAACAGCGTGGAAAGTTAAAGGTCATAATTGGTCGGAGAAGCAGTCCGGAACCAGTTCAGAACCAAACCGGAAATGGAAAGGGGAGGGGATACAGGCGCCTGGACTCCTCCGGGCTTCTCCAAACCATTCAGGACTGCTTCTCTGAACTAACCCCTTGGAACATTATTTCGGAATTAATTAATTAATTAATTTCGAATTACTTAATGGAAGTTTAATGTTTAAAAGTTTAAATGGAAGATTTAATTATTTCGAATTAATGGATGTTATTTCGTATTATAGCCCTTTTTCGAGTAATTATTGTCATCCGGTCTCGTGAAATGGATGATTCCAAGCGAGGTATGTCTAATACATAAATACCAACAAATAACCTTTGATTTGTAAGGATCGACATCGCAATAATCTTCTTGAACATAATTGCATCTACTTCGATTGAAAAGTGCAAGGCATCGATTAACTTTAAAAACGATAATACAAGAGAATTTTCAAGGAACCAATTCAACCAACTTTCAACTGTTTCTGAACTATGAAAATGTTATTTTGTGAACTATGATTGTTAATGGTTAAATTTCAATAAATGAATTTTGCAATAATTCTGAATAAACCGCTTGGATATGTTTCTCAGTCAGTAAGTTTACCCAAAACCTCAAAAATATGAAATTTGATGAGCATGGAAAAATCTATGGTGAAAAAGAGTTTGGCATGAAAAATACATGTACCACTTATATCCACCTAAGGACCGGTTCAAAAAATATCTGTAACCTTGATAGTTAAGTTACCCTATAGTGAAAATCGAGTTTGGTTCAACCATGTGGTTAAAAAGATGAGCGTTCAAAAACAATTTCGGGGTTGGGTTACCTTGATAGAATCGATTATTCATTTAACCTTGATGAACTTCATGGTTGCCATGGATACCGACGCTGAAGTTTGTTTTGCTCATTGATACCTGATTAGGCTAAGGTAATGGGGTGTGCGCCTTGATTTTTTTTAGATTTTTAATCGAAAGTAAACTACATCTTGAGAATTTTGGCACCAACCGCGACCTTCTAGCGTGAGTCGATCTGTTTCTACGATTTTTCAAAGTTTCGACCGTTTATGACGTCACGCGTCCCTCTCGCCTGGGCGGGACCCTCAGCCCACAGTGACGTCTATTAGGTAATTGTTTCTGATACGTAACTTATAAGAACGGGGAGGAAATTGAAAGAATCAGCTGTTGCCGAGCCGCCATTTTTTTTGTAACCACGATAAACTTCTTCCAACCCCAGTCCTTTGTAGGGTTACATTACCCAGGTAAACTTAACGATTGTCGCAAAAAACAATCGATTCGACAACTTTTTAGAACGCAATTTTACTTACCAGGGTTCATAACCTTGTGGTAAACTTCAACCTCGAGGTTACATTTTTTTAAAAAGCAGCCCTAAATCAGTCAGTGCGTCAGTTGAAAGAATACATAATTATTTCGTCGGGAACTTGGGTGTTTGATGAGTAACAATCCGAGAATAAGATATTCGTAATGTTGAGATGACGTTCTAACCTTGAGGGATATGGTGTGGTACTTCTTATGCAGAGACGTGTTGAGAGCCTGCAAGTTGCGGTTTTCTGCCTGGATCTCGATGTTGGCTTGCCTAATAACTTCGTCCATGACGGGAGCTTCCTCTGAGAAAGAAAAACAGGAAGTTCAACAACAAATCAGAAAGAAGAATTCTCAATGCCTCAGAATTTCATAATGAAGAAAAGTGAAGTCACGGGAATAAGAAACCCAAAAGTCTTTTCCCGATTTTTCCAAACCATAAAAAGGAATGCCCTCGAAATACTATTCTAAGCAAACCTCGTCAACAATGATGATGCTTATTGTACATATTTGTAATACAAACTGTTGGCTGTGTCAGGCCTAGCAAGATATTAAGTTAGGCACTCACGAGCCAATGGGGTATTTCGGTGGGTCGGAAATTCAGGTTTTTCACCTCAAATTTGGATTCAGCACCATTTAAAACCTATACAGGGTGTAAGCCTAACTGGTCTGCCATACGGTACCAGTCGATTCTACAACTAATTTGCAACAAAAAATGTCCCTTAGCGATTTTTTTTTAAACCCTTCGTTTTCGAGTTATTTTAACTTTAAACTTTTTTTCCGTGATTTTGACCATATGTCATTAAATCGGTCATAACTCCTTCAATTTGCTGTGTAAATTACAATTTGAGGATACCGTTGGAAAGAGCATTAAATTTCCTATCGGATAGATGCCTTAACTTTTTTTTGAGTCAAGGTTTGAGACATGAAAACGTCCTCTAAAAAGAGAATTTTACGTAGTTTTGGAAACCTCGTATTCTTTCAATCTCAAATTGAACTACGAGAACCCATACTTTTTCAAGATGCAAAAACAGTGAAAACTGCGCCGAAATCTTAGCTTTCCAATGGTATAATCAAAACATATTCTACAACCGAATTTAGGGGAGAAATTCATGTTTGAACGCGGAAAAACGTGCATTTTTTCAACGAAATCGGCGCTCCGCCTAGTCGATCTGAGGGGTCGGACGATGGGAGTGGGTGGGCGGGCGCCGCAGTAGACCGCGAGGCCTCCAGAAACAGCAGTGATTTCGTTGAAAAAATGCACGTTTTTCCGCGTTCAAACCCAACGTTCCCCCTGAATACGGTTGTAGAATATGTTTTGATTATACCATTGGAAAGCTGAGATTTTGGCGCAGTTTTCACTGTTCTTGCATCTTGAAAAAGTATGGGTTCTCGTAGTTCAATTTGAGATTGAAAGAATACGAGGTTTCCAAAACTACGTAAAATTCTCTTTTTAGAGGACGTTTTCATGTCTCAAACCTTGACTCAAAAAAAAGTTAAGGCATCTATCCGATAGGAAATTTAATGCTCTTTCCAACGGTATCCTCAAATTGTAATTTACACAGCAAATTGAAGGAGTTATGACCGATTTAATGACATATGGTCAAAATCACGGAAAAAAGATTAAAGTTAAAATAACTCGAAAACGAAGGGTTTAAAAGAAAATCGCTAAGGGACATTTTTTGTTGCAAATTAGTTGTAGAATCGACTGGTACCGTATGGCAGACCAGTTAGGCTTACACCCTGTATACTCCATCTTTTTGCGCATGTTACAATAAAATGTGGTAGAAAAATCAATTAAGGAGATCACACATTTGAAAAAAAGGCGGGCGTCCCTGAATGCACACACACTTACGGCACAGGCATGTGTGTGTAGTATTTTGTAGTATCCATTTTGTTTATCCATAGTATTCTCATTTTGGATAACGTTACCTTACGGTTCAATCGACAGGAAAGGGTTTTATCTCTTCGCTGTCCGTGGATACTTTTTACAAAGATAGTTTTTTTAAATAGAGAGTTCCAAGTGGGTTTGTTCGACTTAGATATAGCATGATGTATCACACATACACTCGCAATCCAGCGCTGTATTGTGATAAGAACGCACTGTATCCGATCCGGCGCCGTAATATTACGGTAGAATACGTCACTAGGGGGCAATGTGATGCGATGTATTGAGCACATGGAGGACGATCCGGTTCTGGCACGCCGTATCTAAGCCAAATAGACCCAACTAGGAACTCTCTAATATGTCACACAACTTGCTACGCCACACCCTACTGGCATCGTTCAAATCTTAAACTTTTACTAGCTTCCCTGATGTTTCAACTTACAGTTTTCTGTCGAACATTTGCGACTATCTCAAACACTAACACGCACGCATCTTATTAACCCGGCACTTTTAATTAATTTATCGTTATTGTTCTTCAAAGATTTATTTTGATATTGGTACTGATCCAACTAATTATTGTTATCTCGTTGAAACTGACTGTTAACAGGAGCTTCTAATCGTCCAGCGTATCATTGTTATCACTGTTTACTTGTTGAAGCAGAGGCCTACTTAATCACCTGCCTACTGTCGTAATTTAATGTAGGTAGCACCGCAATTTTCAACGTTCAGTGCAAAAAGAGCACCATATTTTGCATGTAATAAATTGGGCATAACTATTTGAGGTTTTGGCCACCAATATCCACAGCTTAAAAGTACGCAACATCGCTGATCTGATCAACCAGGCCTACGCGGTGACGTCACACCATTTTCCTGGAATCGGAGCCATACTTCCTGAAAACTCTCTCGCTCACGGTCCTCGACCTACCTCAATATACCCCTAACTTTGTCCGAAATCATCGCCGCTCAAATCTTAAGTTCGTGGCCGTTTTTGACTTCAAAGTGAAGTTCGCCGCGCTGTTAACGGGTACCCGAAACTCGCGAGTGCCGAGAAAACATAATAAGCTAAATTTTGTGGAAAAAAGGACAATTTTCTCGCGCCACCCTACTGTGATCTGTTGGGGACCGCGATTGCCTCGCCAGCTGCAGATGAACACCATATCCAAGGAACCCAGGTACCTACCATAATAATTTTGCTTCTTTAATGCCCAATTTAAAATTGTATAATCATAAAATCTATAATCCACAGTCCACTCCTCATTAAGTGCCGGGATAGTTAGTCCTCCCCACACTTACCACTGAGCCCAGTGTTTGGCATTCCAACACCTAATTTCTTCTAAAAATTTCTCGACGAACAGTCCCGATTACCGTTATTCCTGAGCCCTACTCTTAAAAAAAAATTTAATTGACTGAAATACCGCATTAGCTGTGTGGAAGTAGCTTCTTCCTGATATTTAATATCTTATGTAGTATCTTCAACAAATCTTTAAAATCTATATTTACTAATTCATAAATATCGTACCTAGTCTATTTATGTAGAACCGCCCAGGTACAGCAAACCGGATCAATTGTTGTTCTTCAAATTAGGTACTCATTAGTTGACTCACTAATTTTAGGTAATGCACGTTCATGTTTTGCACAAGAGAACACAGAGTCCTATAATAAAAATTTTATGAAGGAACAGTGCGCTTACCTCCACTCTCCAGTTCCCCTTTCAAAGCCAGAGTTATTTTTTCGTTTCTTTGCATGAGTCGATCAAAAGCCTGGATAACTTTGGCCACGGCTCTTTTAGACACCTGCACCCTGTTAGCCAATTTGTCGTCGAGCTCTTCTTTGTCCCAAGTGGAGAGCTGAAGGAGGAAAGAGGTAGTGGCTTCGCCTTCATCTGAAACGACATTCACATCGAGGCATGAAATTTACATCAGCATTTCTCAACTTTGATGAGTGCAGGAAGGAGGAATAACAACTATCCTCAATTCTATCCCCAACATGCCAACTAAATAATTGACACCTACGGTACTTCCCCTGAAGAAAAAACATCGACGAGCGTTCCCCGAGTACCTACATTGTTATTATTAACAATGTGGAGTTGCGTTGCTAACACGGCAACGTGTGTTTGTTATTTTTTGAATAAAAGTGACTCATACGAATAACACCTTCGTGTTCACTTCAATCATGCCGAGACGAAGGCAAAACAGTTAACGTAATAACAAACCATTCGTAGATGCCCTTGACGACAAACCTTATCAACTTGTGGAGAATTGTTTCACCTTCGATAATGAGAAAGCAAGATTTGGGTCCACTAAAATCAAGAATGGGGTATTTCGGTGGGTCGGAAATTCAGGTTTTTGACCTCACATTTCGATTTAGCACCCTTGAAAACCAATATACTCCAACTTTAAGCCCAATGACACTATAACATGTGGTAGAAAAACTAATTAAAGAGATCACACGTTTGAAAAAAAGGCGGGCCGCCATAAATGCACACACACTACGCCCCACGCGTGTGAGTAGTATTTTGTAGTATCCAAGAAATTCTCATCGGATAGCGTTACTTTATGGTTCAATAGTTAGTGTTACCTACGTCTGCCGTCTGTAATCAGTTGTTTTCTGTGCGCTTCATTTGGGGTTTCGACTTACCAAATTTTCAGCTAGTGTATCGCCCATGATTTCTTTTCTTTCTTTCGTTTTAAATATGACAGAAAAGAAGAGGAAGATCAACGTTCTGGAGCCTCAATTTGAACCTGCTACCAGTGAGAACATTCCAATCTCTTCTCTGTGCATGGATACTTTTTTCAAAGACAGTTTTGGCTAGCTACGTCACACCATTCAAATCTTCAACTTTCCTTAGCTTCTCTGATTTTTTAAAAACATTTTCTCGACGAACGGACCCGATTACCGTTATTCCTGAGCCATACTCTTTTGAAATTTTTTTTTTTAATTGACTGAAATACCCTATTCCACTCGAATTTTTAAGTTTAAGAGCTTTCTGAACAATATTGATTCCTTGTCTAGATCATGACTACACGAAATCATAACCCAGTTTTGATGAAATTTTTAGGATTGATGCAGGTTAGTCAATGGTCCTATGTGAATTCGAACATTGGACAGAAGCGTGTGTGCACACGGCCGAATGTAATTAAATCGGGAACTACTTCAATCTTGTTGCTGCATGTCACCATCAGTCAGAAGTCCTTATAAGTTTAAGCATTTTTACACCATTTCAACAACTATTTCTTCATGTCCATGTTAATCTGTGGGGGAAGGTATACTGCCCACCCAACTTGGCAGACTTTAACGGTTATCGATGTCCTCTTTTTTATGTTCAGTCCTTATCGCCTTGATAACCCTACACTTCAACACAGATGTCGTTTAATTCATTCTTGAGGTATACCAACTTTTATTTTCAGATTCGTCGGCAGTTTCTGCATCGAAACGTTGAAGCAGCACTCGGATGTCTTCATTGAGTTGATTCCAGTAGCGGTTCACGACGTTCAGAACAGCGTCGTCCTGAGTTTGTCTTTTCTCAAGCTGTTCAATCCTCTGCCGTAATTCTGCTTCAACTCGATGCCTCTGCTCGATCCTCTGAAGAACAAAATGGTAAAGAATTGAAGACAACAGCGGAATGTGTGATAGCACAATACATTAACAGTTGTCCTGAGAGTAAGGAATTCGACACATTCTGACAAACGTCTGCTACACGATAAAATTGGGCGACATAAAGCAAGAAGGAACCAATCTCGAAATTTAGCGAATGAAGTAAAAATTTCTATAAGATGGGCCAAGTTGGTAATTTTTAACAACAGAAACCGTCATTATAATGAAATTTTCCAATCATCATCAACAATCATTGAAAACAAACTCCCAAATAACGATCATTCAGAATGGAACAAAACACGTTATCGTTACTCACCGTAAAGATAATTCAGCAGCAAAGAGCCAACTTGTTTTTCAGTACCATTTAACCGACTGATTTCAGGCGGAATCACTCCAGGTTCTGTTCTGTCAATAGGTTTGGTGGCAACCCTGGGTGGCTGTTCTGATTGAAAATAATCTTTTTTCTCACGAGTCTTCTGGACGTAACACTTCATTACTAAACCTTAGTGAGGTGTAGGCAATAAAGGGATAGCAAATCTAAGCTGAGGTGCGAATATTTGTATAATTAACTATTTTTGTTCCATAGAAATCGTCAATTATTGTCTCAGCTCTACGCGTATCTCTTTTTTCCTTACCTTTCCCTATTGTATTTAACAGGTTATGGGCCCAGGTCTTCCACAAAATACAACCTAATGGGCTAATAAAAGTGTTCGCGTTCGCGGAGTAGTGCTTTTCGTCCGAAAAATTGAGTGTTGAGAAGAGACCCCCCGACAGAGTGGCTTTTTCCTCATCACAACATGGCGACTACATCAACTCACGCATTGACTCAGCTTTATCCGCAACTCACTAGCGAAAATTTCCCTAACTGGAGATTACCAGTGGAAACTATAATGGAAGAAAGGGAAGTTAAACAAGTTATCTCAATAAAAGATGAGGACTATGTAGCTCTAGATAGCGAGAACAAGAAGGTGTTCGACAAAAAAGACGCCTCAGCAAGATCGATTATTCTCCAGAACATAACCGAAGGTCATATCGGATACGTTAAAAATGCCAGAGAAATGATGACCAATCTTTCAAATATTTTTATGAGAAAAAGTACATCCGCTCGCTTCCTAGTTACACGCAAGTTACATAACCTTAAATGCGGTCCAAATGATGATCTTCAAGAGCCTTTAATAAAGTTGAGAATCTATTCACAGAATTAATTTCTATGTGAAGTAAAATGGACGACAACGATAAAATTTGTCATCTTCTTCTCACGATGAACCAGAAATACGAGAGCGTGATTACGGCAATAGAAACGATGAACGACGAATTAACATTGGAATTTGTGAAAAGTAAGTTGCTCGATGCTGAACTAAAATTTAAAAATAATCTCGGTTCATACACAAATAGTGATCGGTCCGCATTCCATTTCTCGAGATATAGGAATCCAAATCAGTATGCCGACAACAATAATTATAACTATTCGAACCAACGACAAAATTGAAATCGCGAAAATTTTTTCGATATTTTGACAATGAGGAATTTTACCATGTCGGAATTCTTATTTTTGACCCCAAAATCGGATTTAGCACCTCGAAAAACCCCCTGCGACTAACTTTCAGCCCGTACTTCCTAATTTACGAATAAACAAAACAGTGTAGAAAATATGAACGTTTAAAAAAACGGGGAGGATGACGTCAACTTGGAATAGTTCATTTATGGCCACTTGAAGCGCTGAGATCGTGAAATCTGTAGTCCTCAGATGCAACATTTCACAAAACCAGTAAAGATCAAAATCGAAAAACTGGAGAAAAAATATAAAAAGGAAGATGGGGAAAATTAGGTTTCCCCAGTTTTTGTTTGTGTTACATCCGTGTCATCATCCATGACACTAAGGGCCGGTTTCACCAACAATCCATTAACTCCGTTCGACGAAAACTGCGTTTAAAGTAAACTGAGATTGATCTCCAGTCAAAATTTGTTTCGGTTTCACCAAGTTGAACGGGTTCTCAGGAACGGGTTTTCGTTGACCTCTGGTAAACTTCTTCTTCGCCATCGAAGCATCGAAAATCGTCGTACAACTCCGATCTGGAAGGCAGTGAATTGGTGATACGAGAGATAACGACATTGTTTTGTGACAGTTTTCCCGCAGAATCACTTTTTCGATAGCTATGAATTCATTCAATCCGCGATATTTCATCAATACGTCAACTATCCTCTTTCAGCGCTATAATTTGTGTTGTTCATTATGATTGTTGGAGTTCAGATTTTCGATTGGACGTCTACCTACTTCATCAACGTGAGTACCTTTACCTACTTTTATCCCTGGTGATTCCCTCTTCCAGGCTCTCCGGGTTTTTCTACAAATGTGCCTTACTGCATGACTCCTAAACCATATAGGTACCTACTCACCGTTACTTTCAACTACTCTGAGCTAGTAGACATAGCTAACTGCTTTATAATGTGCGGATGCAAATTTTTGTTTCAGATTTCGGATAACAGGCTACGAACTGTGTGTCAATGATGTCTTTTCTGAACAAATAAGGTGAATTTCATTCTTCATGTCAAGAAAACCCATTATCACTTCAGCATTCATGAAAGACTACTACGATCGGTACTTGTGTGAAATTCTATGTACGCATTTTATAAGAATGAATGAATTAGAATTATAATTATTGTATTCAATAAAACGTGATACGTATGAATTGATTTGTTCATCTGCTTACACATTTCTCCAAGTCAATCTTATGTTGCAACAAATCTGTTCTTTTTTCTTCTACCTACCTATGCTGATTATGGTGCAAACAAAAATAAATTCGTAGGTAAGTAAATAATAAGAAGAATTTTCGGCATAATTGTTTGAGATAATGCGTAATCAAATAATAAGAATAATGATTCAATCAAACAACTATACAAGAATATAAACGACGTAAGTACCTAAGCAATCTTCAGTAAACACCTAACGAGAAAAAAAGAAATATGAAGGGGGGATCTTGCGAAAAAATATGTATTCACCAGATACCATATAGGTATGTAACAATTTTATTTTCATTATGATTAACATCAGCAAAACCAACTACTCACAATAGGTACAAAATAGGTAAAATGCACACAGCAACTGGGAAACGGAAATATCGGAGATGGTAACGAAACTTGTAGGCTGAAATAGCGACGTCCTGCGATGGATTTTTTTGGGACCGCGATTATTGAAATGGTTCACAATTTCGTTGTCCTTTCTCACTCCCGTATGATACCTACGAGAAGGTGCGCACAAAAGCTCGTGACATGATAAAAACTCCAGCAAAACACGGACGAAAAACAGCTCGACGGAATAGGAAAAATAACAATGGCGTCCACGTCCGTCGCTTTAAACGAAGATCAAACCGATTAACCAGCCAAAATTGAGCGATCAGCGCCAAACGCCGGATGAACCGAGGAAGGCGTTGATCGCCTCTGGTGAAACCCATTTTCTCGGTTCAGTAGTTGAATCCGCCCTCGAACTCCGATCAAAATGTTGGTGAAACCGGCCCTAAAAGTCTGAGGACGAAGAGGAAGAAGAAAGAAGGTTATAGAAGAAACCGAACCTGACGATATACTCCTTCCTTCGCGGCCGCTCGAGCTCTATTCAATCTAATACGTACATTCAATTAATTTGTTTTTCATACAAGTGTATGTTTTATTTTCAAATCTATTATTTTTTCTCGTGGATACGTGCGTTATTTATTCACATCCCAGCAGTGGCGCAGTCCAAGGCAAGAAATTACCTACGTACTTGTGGTAGTTCCCGACGGGACACTTCTACGACTTCGAACAGATCGGCGTTTTGTTCGAACAGGTTTCCAGCGTTCGATCCTACGGGACTTCAGTGTTCAACAAGGAAATCGATTCGTTCTGACAGGTTCGCGAGTTCACGTGGTAACTGAAATTCACCAGTTTCATGTCCCTCACGCACGACGATGTTGAGCGACTCATCAAGTCGAACAAAGAGATGAACGACTCTATGACCGCACTGATTACACAACTTGTGGGAAAAACTACGCACAAGGTAAAATTCGATAAGTATGACGAGTCTGAGAACATCCAAGACTATCTTTCTCGTTTGTCTACCTTCTACAAATTCGAATCTACAGATGACAACGACAAGGTAGGAATTCTTCTCAATCATCTACCACCTAAGACTTATGCTCTACTTAAAAACTTGGCTCATCCTAAGCCAAGAATGTTCAACAACAAACTACTCCAACAACAGCAGCAAATAACGACAACACATCCAAAGAAGAAACAATGGGTGATGTCCCAGCAATCCTACCCCCACCACTTGCCCAGAGCAGTCCTGAACGCCGCTATCCACAGCATGACAGAAAAGCGCCCTCATGTCTCAACCTATGATGGCTCCTAGTTTCCTCAGGGGGGAAGAGTGTTACATCCGTGTCATCATCCATGACACTAAAAGTCTGAGGACGAAGAGGAAGAAGAAAGAAGGTTATAGAAGAAACCGAACCTGACGATATACTCCTTCCTTCGCGGCCGCTCGAGCTCTATTCAATCTAATACGTACATTCAATTAATTTGTTTTTCATACAAGTGTATGTTTTATTTTCAAATCTATTAGTTTTTCTCGTGGATACGTGCGTTATTTATTCACATCCCAGCAGTTTGATAACTTTCCTCTTAGATAACACGATTTCGTCGTACCATCGGGCAACACTGGGGCGAGACAGCGATCCGAACATCCAATCAGTGAGCGTTCCCGCTTCATGTTGAAGAAGTGCGTTTTCCCGGTTATTTTTTGGAATCATGAATTTTGATTGTCTCCCAAAAATAACGAGAGACTTATTTTTCGAAATTAACCCGATCTTCACCTATCCCACACCATTAACTATTTCAGGAAAAATGCAATCAGAATTCGGTGAAATTCCTCATTGATAATAACAACAACCCGGCGACAACAAATTTGTTCGTAATGACTGCAAGTGGTTATAATCAGTTCCAGTCCTAGTTGTGTCCCGGTGGGGGTGTCCTGGTCGGCCCCCTTGTTGGTTTCCTGCCATTACCCTTATGGGCGTATGTCGGGAACCGCCATGGTGGGTGGGTCCGGGCCCTGCTGGGTACCCCTGGCCGGGCTTTGCTGCCTTTGTGCATGGGTGGCTTTTTAGTTATTTTTAATTTTTGTATTTGCAAGCCCTTTCCTTTTATTCACTAATTTGCTGTTTCACTGTTTGTTGTATCACATTGTTTTATTGTTACTTTTAGGCGGTAAGATTTTTGAACATTGTCAATACAAATTTATTGTTCACAACAAATAAAACATAATATGCGTGTGAATCCAGGCAAATGCGGGGGCTTCCTACCCAATCACCGAATAACCGTTCACCAGCAGGTGTTGAAAATAGTAAGATAGCGAACCTGAGCGAGCTTCTTGTTCTGGAACTGCAGAACCTTGATGTCCATCTCCTCCAACGTGGAGATCGGTCCGATACGAACAGGCTCAAACTGAACTCGTTTCTGAGGAGGCTGATTCGAGTTTCCATCGTTTTCTGCACTTCTCTTAGTTGACATTTTGAGAAATAAATCTCACTAGTTCTGCGGGGAAAAAAGATGCATCAAGATTGGTCCCACAATCAAAATATGCACAATAAAATATTAGAATGTAACAAAAGTATCAGTTGCCGACAGTGATTCTGAAGTCGGCACTTGAGGTTTTAGAACAAAATAATAAAACAAACTAATTCGTCCAAAATTAGTCACACATTTGATGTCAAAATTTTAATCTTATTTTGACATCAAATGTGATAAACTGGTCCAGAATAGTACATATTCAGATTGAACCTAGTTTACACACAAGGAGGAAACTACTTTTAAATGGGTATTGGAAGATCGTCAAAACTAATGTTTGAGATGAGTTCATCCTCCTAGGGTCACTTGACTCATCGAGTTGAATGAGGTAAAATGTGTTCAGAATAGGTAGAACCTACTTATTCAGATGAGACCAGATTTCTCACTGCTGTGAAACTGGTCCAAATTTTGGACATAATCATCTCTTTGGTCATTTGAAATAAATGCTATAGAGAACCCAATATGGATGCTGACCTGAAATAGTCAGAATAGATCTGTGTACTCATAGAAGAGAAACAAGTCTCAAATGGACATCGGAAAGCCATTTAAACGAGTGTTTAGATCCAGCTAAACCTCTTAAGGTCTCGTCTTGAGCCAAATGGAGGAACATGTCCAGAACCAATTCAGATTCCACCAATTTACCCACTTAGGGGAGCTGGTCTGAGACAGCCCCCCAAACTTCAGTTTCAAACCATTATGAATACTGAGATTATAGCTGATACAAAGATATGACTCTCCCCGTGGATTTTTTTGTCCAATTAAGGAAACGGGAAACCTAGAAATAGGTATGTATCAAGGCAGCAGAAGTACGAGCATCATTAATACATTGGTCATTGGACCATTATCAGACCCATTAAAACCTCTGTAAAATCGTTTTCTCACCGATTGTAGCGAGGTAAATAAAAATCGGTAAGGTATGAGGTAACCGGAAAGTTTGTGGGTTTGACTAGGAACAATGTTCTTCTTTCTCAAATTGTTCGATATCTTCCGTAATTTTTTGGTACATAATTACCGGTTGGTACTAATTTGGTACGATGTAACCAGAAAAAGGATAAAGATTTTCGGTAGAGAGTGGAAGCGTTGTTGTGCAACTTTCCTGTTCATCATTATACAACACCACTATCTTACTCTTTCAATCTCATCATATATACTTAACGAAGTTTCGTACAGATTATAGAATAAAAAGATCTTCATGAAAGGAGTTTTGTGAGAAGAACATTCCATTTACTTAGTTCACTGTACACTAGGGCAATGAGAGTTCAACAAGAGTCAACGCCCCTTCAATTCCCAAGTTCACAATGGCAATTTCGAAATGGAGTTTACAGAGAACCAAAAATCAAATGATTGAAAGTGCAGGACGTTTCGGTTCGATTATCTCTCAAGTATCGATGAATAGGACCCAGAAATTAATTATCCAAGTCGAAAATATGTTCAAATACCGAGACAGCTTGTTATTGATTGGCGACAGGTAGCAGCTTACGTCTACATATCATATTTACCGTCAGCGGTCTCGATGTTATAGTTGCAATCAGCAAACGTAGAGTTTTTAGAGTTATGCAAGCATTTTCCAATGTAAGAAAAACGGGAAAACTTTAATTATTTAGGAAAAATTAATGCGATAGAGACAACACAAACGTAACGGGCGCCATTGAGGCGAGCAGACGACTCAGGTCAGCGACCAGTGTTGCCAAAAATAAACCAAGTTTGCAAGTTTTGCAAGTTCTCGAACTCGGCGTCGCTGGAACGCATCAGTTCATGAACTCAACATGCGCGCGGGTTGTGCGCAGGTTCGGTGTAAGAAAGTTCATGAACTGAGAGGCGCTGGAACAAACCTAAAGACTGGTCTTTCATCCATTTTCTTTATTCTTAATTCTTCATTTTACGCCAAGATTTTGATTTTGGAATGCAAAACCATGGAAATCGAATGAGGTTAAAAAAGTTTTTCATTCTTCCATAAAGTGTGACAACATCAATGACCGCGACTCAATTTTTGTGAGAACAAGAATCCATACATGGACCTGGTATCCAATGGATACTAATGGGATACTAGGTCCATGAATCCATACGCATTGCCAAGTCGTACTGCCTTTTAAAATGTTGAAGCATTTTCGCACCCAGCTGATATATAAAACGCAGTCACCACAAATGCTTATCTAATAAAAATTGCACGAAAATCTACGGAATTGCACCGAGCCCACTGTTTTGTGTTGGATTTTTAGTTTTTGCTCAAGTTCTGTTGGCAACAGTGCGTTGTTGTCTGTTTTCTGTTGACCGAAACGGAATAGTAGGTAGATTGTTGACTGTTGTGTGTTGATAGAAAAACTGTTTCTGCTAGAAAAGCTTTAAGTTTAAGTCGTAAATGAGTCAGTACTCGATAAATTGCATAACTTCACAAGGTTTGTGTCAAATTTTGAAGGTGATTTCATTCGACATTGTGAAAAACAGGGCTGTTCAGTGACAGAACTTGTCACCAAAAGGCTACCTTATCTACAACGGTTCCACATTCAGTGCGATGGATAGTGAATCTTGAATCCCACAGAATTGTAAGTCAGTGAAATATATAGTTACAAAAATGATTATATAAGTAATATAAGTATTTAGTAAGTAGCTATTAAGAAGTGCATTGAGTCATAACAAGGTTTCCCACGGATTCTAGTCCGGATAGACATCAGTTACCGTTTCTCAACTCGCAAAGCTGAGCAAAATGATGGATAGAATTGACCCCGGTTATAGTCAGTAGGTGAACTATGAACTGGTGCCTTCAAGCATAATTATTAAACAGTATCCCACACTGAGTAAGTTAGAACAGAGCCATTGATTGATTGGCATCGATTTCTTAAATTACAAAAATAATGCATATATTGGACCTATTCTCCTCTTGACACAGGCACACACACCAGATAGGTAGGTACTCTACTTATTGATAGTCGCATGTCGCTTAGTTGCTCTTCGAGGCCACTGACCAAGCTCTCTAGAAAACCAACGGGAAAATTGCGATTTTACGTGACCAACCTTGTACACAAACCCACATTTCCAATAATCTCATTGCCAACGAATTCTTCTAAACTTATTGCTTCAAAAAATGAACTAAACTTGCGCCCGAGTCGTGATAGAATTCAGATTTATTACTATCAACCTAATTCAATACGAAAAAGATTTCAATAGGGAAAAACTCCGCTGCAAATTATTACACAACGGTTTATTATTTTTCCGTAAAGTTCACCTGTTTGGGTGATGTCGTTCGTTTCGTAATTCAACATTATCTTCAATTGTTGAAAAAACCTCGTGAACTTTCATTTATTGGGTAATAATTTATCCTCATGAGCAGCGAACGGTTGGTTTTACTTTTTTTTGTTACAGAAGTGGGGGAACTCTAGATTAGTAGAATTCCCTGACACACAGTTATTAGTATACTACGTAAAAATGACGTGTGAAACTGTAAAAATATTTTCAACACAAAATGGTCATATATTTTTCATTTATTCAACAGAAAACGAACATAAACTCATTCTTCTTAGTATTTACCTTTATATGTTGAGTAGGTATATAAAATAATGTTTTCTAAAGAGAAGCTATGAATACATACCTGAATTATATCACATAAATGTTCTAATATCACATCCAAAACTCGATTTTTACTCTGGATAATACATTATACTCGATAAAATAAATGTTTTGAAATTAATATATTTTGCTTAAAATATTTTGAAAGAGACAATGAATAAAAATTTAAGAAAAAAGAGAAATCTCTGGCTATTTTGAGATTTGGAGAAAAAGTGTGCTTCATTCTCGAATTTTTCATAATATAAATGTTATACGCTGCAAATTATTTCACGAAGGTTTATTGTTTTCCTGTATAGATCACCCTTCTGTTGGGAGGGATCTCCCTGCCAACCATAGGTTACTACCTACTAGGGAGTTTTTGAAAATTTCAACCCCAACAACTAACCAAAGGGAAACGAAGGGTTGACGTTTTCAAAAATACCTTAGTAGGTAGTTGGTACCTATGGTTGGCAGGGAGGGACTCCAAATAATTTTCAACAAATAGTAGACTACGTATCTTTGACGTGAGGGCGTTATGGAAAATCGAGATCCTGACGGGAAGAAGTCGAGATGAGGTCTTGACACCACAAAGGTCATTTCACTGCTAGGTACCGATAGCACTAGAGGAGGCCCAGTTAAGAAGGCCGAGAGGGGGGATTGTAGGGGTCTCATTTCCCCACTCATTACGTAATTTTTAAGTAGTCTATCACTCTAGGGTTAAGAGCGAAGAAGAAGTTCACCCCAACAGTGTTGGACTCTCCATGAATTGGGCCTACCAACTAAAACCCCACCCCCTCTGCGGAAAAAAAACTTTTTCTTTTTTTTTGCTTTTTCATCCTTCATATTACTTTTATATTTTCAACAATAGTACATTTCAGCTGGAATTGAGATATTTGTGAGCCAGGTCAGAATATATCTTGTAAAAACACCCAATTTTCTCAAGGAACAACAGGAAAATAGATGGAATTTTCGACCGTTTTAACTGTTTTTCAATTTCTAGCAAGTCCTCTCTACCTAAAAATGTATCTACCTATTTTTTATTTCTGAAAAATCTATATATTTTTTATTTCTAAAAAATCTATATGTATTTTTTATTTCAAAAAATCTATTTTTTTAATTTCTATCTAGTCTTTTCTGTCAAAAAAAAAAAAAAATCAAATTTTGAGGGGGGTTAAAATGTTTTTTTCCCTCTTGTTCGATTCCAAAGTTTCATTATTGAAAATAATAAACCAAAAAAAACCCTGCTCCTCCCGCCCCCTGCTCCTCCCACCCCTTGCTCCTCCCGCCCACTGCTCCTCCCGATCGGTGGCTACAGCTTTCGTACAAGTACGCAACCAGGAGAGACATTTTATGCCCTTTCCCCTTCATATTTCCCCTTCGCGTAATGCTCCCCTCGTAACGCTCCCCGCGTGACGATTTTTCATTTATGTGCCATAGTAAAGACATAAAATGTCAAAAAAAGAAAGGCTGTCATTTGATTAATTTTGATTGGTGGTTCGTGGAGAGAGTGAAAGAGTCAGCTGACTTTTCTAAATCCCACCCCTTGCTCCTCCCGCCCACTGCTCCTCCCGATCGGTGGCTACAGCTTTTGTACAAGTACGCAACCACGAGAGACATTTTATGTAAGCGAAAATCATCAGAAATTTCCGCGTAACGCTCCCCGCGTGACTCTCCCCGCGTGACGATTTTTTATTTATGAGCCACAGTAAAGACATAAAGTGTCAAAAATCGAATGAAACGTTGCGAAGATTAGAAATATAGGGTTAAATAAGACCAACCGTAGCTCTCAAGGAAGCTTTTTGACATTTTATGTCTTTACTATGGCACATAAATGAAAAATCGTCATTCGGGGAGCGTTACGCGGAAATTTCTGATGATTTTCACGTACAACCAATCGTTCCTAGGGAAAACTAACTTCCTCATTTTCCACCCCACAAAAATCGTTCACCACTCATTGGAAAGCTCTCAAGTTATTAAACATAAGACAAAATGTCTCTCGTGGTTGCGTACTTGTACGAAAGCTGTATCCACCGTTTGTGTTTTCGAGAAGTTTGATATTGTTTTGAAACTTACAAAACTCAGATATTTTTTAACTTTTCCAAGGATTCCGTTTTAGTTAAATTTGGTTTCTTAGCTGATGAGACACCTAAAGTGATAAAATATTATTTCGTACTTTTTTTAAGTGTTCATTATATTTATTTGATAACGTAACCAAGAAAACATTAAGATAAACAGGAGATTATTTCACTTATTAGTTAATTGGTTGATTCTCTTTTATCTTCAGCGTCATGTACATTTCATTGTGGCTTCAGTGATAAGTCTAGGTATTTTCCATCTCTCCATTCATTCACGACTCCACCACACTCTCAGACATTTTGAGTACGGTAAAACCGTCAAACTTTACCCCAGCGGGGGTAACTTTACCCCAAAAAGTGAGAATCTTCAATTGTGACGTAAGCGTGGTAGAACTTAGATAAAAGTTAGCTATTGTGTTTCTCCACATCCCAGAGAATCTCTGGGATAACTAGCTAACTTTTATCTAAGTTCTACCACGCTTACGTCACAATTGAAGATTCTCACTTTTTGGGGTAAAGTTTGATGGTTTGACGGTAGATCCGTTTTAATTCGGTATATTCAACCTAGATGTTGGCAAATCATAATATATTATATTCCTCCTCATAATCAAAAAAAAAAAAAAAACTTCCAGCTTTTGCATTTTAAAGTTGAGAAAGTGATATTGTGTCTGTCCTTTCTTTACCTTGTGTATTACCTTTCTTTAGTACCGTAAAACCGTCAAACTTTACCCCAAGATTTACTCCAAAACATTTCCAAATACAATTTCTCCCCACTCAAAATGGATTAAATTGATTTTTTTAATAAGTGAATTGATCTTCAGGGCTTCCTGAACATTTTGAGTGGTCGAGCTCATTGATCAGATAATTGTAACCCCCAGATTTAATTGTTTAAATGTTGGAGTGAAGTTACCTACGAGTGCGTCTTTCTTTACTCCACTCTGAAAAACTCATGGTTATCGCTACAGAAACGGGCAGTGGTGCAATGTTACTAGTCGGGATTGAATTCATTACCCCAGAAATACTTGATAATATCAAGTATTTATAATATTATTATAAAATATATTCTGAAAAATTGAACTTTTTAGCTTGAAAAATAAAAGTTATACCTAAGAAAAATATAAATTCCAATGATCATTTATTTAAACGAATTTGCTTGAAATGCAATATTTCTGGTTAAGAGATCACAATTTCAGTCTTCCAGTATAGAAAGACTTATGTAGTTTTGCTTTGATCAAGAGCAAAACTTTCTACAAGTAAAGAAATATTGAAGGACAATAAACGATAAACGAATGACTTAACAAAATCACAGAAAAAGTCTGTTTCACATTCGATAACTTTCGAATGAATTGCAATGGTAAATTTCAAAGTTAACCCACGAGTAAATAATATGGTAAATCACAACTTATGAGACCAAAGCACGTTTATGTTCATATCATAATGCAGGTGTTCAGTTGTAAAGTTTCAGTAGGGGCGCGTACCAAGCTTTTTCTCATTTCTTCTCCCCATCTCTAACTTCTGACATGAGAAACACTAGAAACCTTACATTCAACACTGCGAAAATTATAAAACTCAAATATTTCTCGAGATTAAATAAGAAAAATATGAGTGAGGCTACCTTTATCCCAACCTTTATAGTGGAGTAAAGATACCCGGTTTTTGGAGTAAAGTTACCATCAAATTCTTGGTAAACAAAGGCATAACTAAGAAAACACTTTTTTGAGAATTTGATAAGTGTATTTTGTTCAGAATAAGATATTGAAAGTGATATGATGAGGGCTTGTCTGGTAAATCCACTCCAAACACCTGATATGGAAGAAATTTTGGAGCACAAGAAACAGGACAAAAACAGCTGAACAGGAAACTATGACTGATAACAGCTGATAACATGGATAAAGGCGCTATCGCAAGCCGCATCGATTCTCTGGGATGTGGAGTATAACGGAAACACAATAGCTAACTTTTATCTAAGTCCCACCACGTTTACGTCACAATTGAAGATTCTCACATTTTGGGGTAAAGTTACCCCTGGTGGGGTAAAGTTTGACGGTTTTACGGTAGTAGATTCTTTGTAACGGGTTTGTTCTAGAACTATTCCCTATAATTCCTTCTCATCAAATGTTTGATTGTGCACGTCATCACTCCGTAATGTGTATTCACTAAGGGCATCTCGTTTTGAATTTCAGAAATGATGGCATCGTTGTCAAGTTTCTATTTCAACCGGATCTTGTATGATTCTGATTACGAGTCGAAGCTGATCGCAATTCTGAAAAAGGAGTATGCTTGCGACAGAGCAAACACTCTCATTTGTCTGGGAAATAATGATGAATTGTACGGATTTCCCGAAATAGTGCTTCGAAGAAATGGTCGTTTGGGTCGCACGAAATGCCTAGCTGACGTGAAGGATAGGATCTGGAGTCTCATTCGAGAGGATGAAAACCTCATTAATGTTAGAGACTGCATGGGTCTGTCGCCTCTTCACTTGATTTGCAGTCTTCATTCTCCTGGACAAATGACAATATTGAAACTTTTATGTACTCAAAGGACTTCCCACGCGAATACTCTGGATTC
Source organism: Apolygus lucorum (assembly GCA_009739505.2). NCBI lineage: Eukaryota > Metazoa > Arthropoda > Insecta > Hemiptera > Miridae > Apolygus > Apolygus lucorum. Next base: position 44,426,875 of record CM019168.2, on the reverse strand, counting down.
TTTGTCACGAACTCCTCTACACCATGCCGTTAATCCCGCGAACATTAAATACCATTCTGAATGCAACGAAAGAAGCAGTTCCTTAGTGGATATAGTGAGACTCCTCATCAAACATGGAGCCAACGTTAATGCTATGGAATGTCATGGACTCACTCCACTGCACCTCGTCTTGGACTATTATAGATCTGGAAGTTCTAATAGGCTGCGAGAATTGCCTGAACTCGTCAAGACCTTGGTAGAATCCGGCGCCAGCCTGAACCTGAAAGCACCCTCTGGGAGTAGCCACTCATCTCTCACTCCTCTCCATCTTGCTTGTCGTCTTCACAGCCGCCCATCGATAGACGTCATGTCCATGTTGATCACACCTGAATTCATCAACTCTACCGACCACCAAATGAAAACTCCCCTTCACGAGCTTTTATCGATAGGGGACAAGAAATCTCCGCACTCTGAACACTCATTCTCTTCGCCTTGTAACTTCATCGTGGAAAAGGCTGGGTTGTTACTCCACCATGGAGCAGATGTGAATGCGAGAGACAACGAAGGCGTCACTCCCTTGCTAATGGTACTGGAGAACCCAAATCACAAATATTGCGCTCCATTGGTCAGACTCCTATTGGAGAAAGGTGCCAGCCCAAACGTCAAGTTATCTCAAAATAGAGCATCCCCCTTACATTTGGTTTGTAAACATTCCGATGACGACGTAGTAGAACAACTTATTCCACTGTTTTTGAAATCTGGCGCAAGAATCAATACGCGAGACTATAAACTTCTAACGCCTTTCCATTGTGCGTTGTTCCCCCGGAATGGAGTATTATCCAAAGATTGTTATTTTTTGAGTGTGAGCACTTTGCGAACTCTAGTCAAGTATGGAGCCGATCCTGCTTTGAACGATTTGCAAGAAAATGGTTCCATCCACTTGGTTTGTGTTTCTCCTAACCCTCACCTCAAGGATGTTATTTCATTTCTTATTCGCGAAGGTTGTAAGCTCAATCATGGAAATAAGCATGGCAATACGCCATTGCTGCATTTTCTTCAGAACAACTTCGACAAGAAATCAATCCAAACTCTCATCGATCTGGGAGCTGATTGTCGAGTACAGAACCTCGAAGGTATATCGCCTCTACATTTAGTGTCCAGGTCACTTGAATACCACGATGATGTTCATGAAATTGTTGGTATCTTACTGAAAGGTGGTGGCAAGGTGAACGCTCAAGATTGTTACGGCAACACACCCATTCACTATGCCGTGAGAGACGAATCTACTACCAACATGAAAGCTATTAGGAAACTCCTCCACGCAGGCGCCAATTTGAACATTACAAATTCGTTGGGGATGGCTCCCCTCCACATAGTATGCAGTAATGGGGGTAATTTTTTGGCTCAAACGTTGTTAGACTTTGGCGCCGATGTGAACCTCAAAGATGGCGACGGCAACACTCCCCTCCACATCGCTCAAGCAGCAAATGAAAACGCCACTAACATTTGTCGCGTGCTCGTAGAAAAAGGGGCTGACTTGTCAGCCAGAAACAACCGCAACGCCACGCCATTTGTCATTATGAGCTTGAATACTTATCATTTCATGATAGGCCACATTGTGCTCCTCATAGCCAGTGGAAAATACACTTTGAACAAGGAAGAGAGAAAATTACTCGATAACAACGCAATTTTCAGAAAACGCTACTACGACTGTTTCAGCTGTGCTCCAGCTATGAAAACGCAATTTATCGCCAACAGCTCAATTACTCTCTTGGATTTCCTGCTCGTGGACAACGAACGAGCTGTGCGGTATTTTCGAAATCCCGATATATCCAATGGTGTGAATAAATTGGCAGAAAGCAGCAAGTACCGTTGGTACTCGAGTATGATAAAAGATAAAATCGGCGAACTCTCGTTTTTAAAAACGCTTTTCGATCGTACGTCGAACTCACTGAGGATCATGTGGTCTCCGTTCCCATTTCCAGAAATTCTCGTAGAAAGGGTTCTATCGTACCTGGACGAAGCTGACATGAACGCGTTAAATCGTGCAGTTTTCTTTGCTTCCTAAATGTTAACGGTTTTCATCTTATTAAATAATGATGTTCTTCCGAATCAAATCTAATTCCTTTCTGAAAGGATTTGGATGTACAACATTAAAAAGATTTTTAGTGTTGTTAGTAGGGTTTTACTGCTATTCTTTATTGTGGCGATGAACATGTAAAAGTGTCAGTCACTCAAAATTTTCTCCCCATTTTTTTCATTTATGGATTCTTAACGTGAGCGGATGCTTCTAATTACGATGCTCATAAGTGGGGATCACATTGTGATTGTATTTAGTAAGAATGATCGATTCTACGATGATGTTGTCAAGTGGCTCTCAAAATCCTTCATCACCCATTTTCGATTATGCATCGTGATTTAAAGTACAAAATTTCAACTTCGAAATCTTTAAATTCCTACCCAGGACCTTGATGAGTTACGATAACATTACGAATAGTTTTTGAAAAGTATTATTTCGATCTCAATTAAGGTATTAGCGTCAAACTTTTAGTTTTTATTCTAACATTGTGTAAAACAACTCATATCCTAAAAAAATGCTGCAAATTATTACACAAGTAGGTATTAATTTTAATATGCGATACTCCACCCATCGACAAAAATAAATAAAAAACTTCGATACGTAGGTAAAGTCATGTACCTTGGGTCAATAGTTTGGGTTACAAAAAAACGTGATCTGCAGGCCACTCACATACTCTCTGATACAGCACAGCCGTTAGATACACTCTTGAGTACTGTAAAAGTTTTGAATGCTGTGTCAACTTTATTGGGATTTGGGTCCAACAGCAAAATCCTCCTCTTTCACCAAATTTTCGAAAAATTTATTTTCTTCATCAGGGCTCAGAGGATGAGTTTAGGTTTGAACATCAAACCACGGTCATGAATGAAGAAGTTGTATAAACCAGGAACACTGAAGGAAAAATTTGGAAGTCAGTATTTAGATATTTAAGGTGAATTTGTGTATAAAATAATAGGTGAGTATTTAGCATTAATTAGGTGTAGTATTCTAGTAATATTTAAAAGATAAAATCTTGAAGATGAATAAGTTTACTTGTTATCTCTTATCAATTCTAGTCATTATTATTGTTGTTGCGTCTTTCAGACTGTCTTATTTTGTTTTACCAATATTATTACATTTAAAGCTTGATGTTATTGTGTTTTTTCCAATTTTTAGTTATAATAGTCAAGTTTTTTATCACCAATTTTATGATTAGGTAAGTGGAGATTTGTTTTTTTCTGCTGTTTGTCTGTTTCTGCCATATTTTATCTTTTAAATATTACTAGAATACTACACCTAATTATTGCTAAATACTCACCTATTTATACACAAATTCACCTTAAATATCTAAATACTGACTTCCAAGTTTTTCCTTCAGTGTTCCTGGTTTATACAACTTCTTCATTCCCGACCGTGGTTTGATGTTCAAACCTAAACTCATCCTCTGAGTAAGTTCCCCATAAAAAACGTAACACATATTTTATATTCTTAGCTATGTCGAAGCTTTACTGTTGATTATTGTATATTGTATGTTATAGACCCTGATGAAGAAAATAAATTTTTCGAAAATTTGGTGGAAGAGGAGGATTTTGCTGTTGGACCCAAATCCCAATAAAGTTGACATGATTTACTTCTGGTCGATTGTCATACACTACTGTTTTGAATGCTGTTGTGAGCGTTTCTTTTCCCTGGGAAAAGGAATGTGCTGTATTCATCCCCAATAAACGATTCTGATGGTATATCGTTTTGGTGGTTTACGGTGGCTCATCCCTCGTATTAAAATGTATTCATTACTTGATAGAACTTGCACTTTGGATTGTCCAATTGAAGCTTATATTTTGCTACCTGCATCTAAGATGCCCTAAAGCATGGCTAGACCTAAACTTGTCCTTATTTAGGTAGACCCTACCGGGGTCCATTGTAGCTACAGTCGCTCGGGCGAACGATTTGGACCGACTTTGCGGGGGTCGTGGGTTCAAATCTCATCGCCGGCAGTGTGAGTTTTTGTGCGTCCGGGGCTCTCATCGCCCCCCTCGTCTCAACACAGGGTGGTGAGGCAACGGGAAGCCATGAGCGAAATCATCAGAACAAATTCTGATCTTCCCTTTGGAAGACAGCTGGTGACGTCCGCGATGCTAGGAATGGCAGGGACGAAAATCCAACCTGAAATGGAATGGAAAAATGGTAGACCCTACTAGGTCCAGAGCTACCACCAGCACCTACCAGAGCTGTGAAAGCTAAGGCTGAGAACTGGAGAAGCGTTCTGATTGGTTGATGCTCCGAGGTGCAGTTTAGGTTGATCTCCCAAGATTGCAGCAATCAAGGATTCTCATTCATCAATGTGACGCTCATAAGCTATGGGAGAAGTATTTCTCAAACTTTCTTCATATAATTTTTGGAGCAACAAATCGGGAGATGGTGCTTTTCTATTTCGATGATTTGCAAGTTGCTCTTAAGTGATGAAGAATGGTACCTGTGGTCCAACATTTAACATGTTGGACGCGGATCGCGTCTATGTCACGCAAATCCCAGGGTCCCTGTGGCTGGCCGCATCTATGTCAAGCAAACACCTCTCGCAAAAGGTTCAAGAATATCTGCTCCTATTCTTTTGATCTCCGTTTCAGCTCTTTTCTAGCTGTTTTTCTTGAAAGATGAACTATTTATGAGACGAACGGTTCTATCCGGAGATGAATCGGTCAATGTTGAAGTTCATGAGCAGTTCTCAAAGTGACACCTTAGCTTTGCGCGCTTCACGAAAAAAATGTCTCCGTGCCAGTGGACCAACGCGTTTTTTTCCCCGCGTTCAACGTGTTGAAAAGAAGCAGGAGCGAGTGTATCTCCTACCCCCACCACCTGAACCATCTGTAGTACCTCAGGCTGGCACCAAGTAGCAACAATGTGGCAATTTCATATCCACTCATCCAAGCTAGAGATGGTCAAAGCCACCAACAATAGTGGCTGTGCTTTTGTGCTAGTTTACATTGTGGAGGTAAACAATGCTAAGAAAAAAAGGGCTGTTTGTTTTCATCTTGTAGATGTTTGTCTCAGATACCAAGAAAAACACTAAAGAGAAAATAATTGAACTGAAAGAGACAGAATGTGGATCACAGAAATCATGTGTAGAGTGGAACCCACTGTTGCCAACCCATAATAAGACCCTCTCTCTGAAAAGTACGAAAAAGTGTATGATCAAGTACAATTGAGTGTTGGTACAACAATATCGGCTATCAAGAGCCAATTAATACTACCACTCAAAAATTTTTGTATTTGATCAATTTTTATCGTATTTTTTCTCTGAATTATTGAATGGGTTGGCAACAGTGAGTGGGCGAGTCTATAAGATGGGTAAGCGGGGGAGGGGAGTCTGGCTGGTCCAATCTTTACTGTACAGTACTGAACTCAAAAGAAACGAAGAACTGCCATTCATTTATGCCGAGCTGTGGTTCACTCGTGCTTCTTAAAGTACTGGCTCAGTAGCGAGCAACCCGTCTCTAATTCACACTTATCATCCATTTAACTTTAGCTTTCTTCTCTGTTAAGTTGTCTTTGTAGTAGGTACAAAGACAACTTACCTTTCTACCTTCGTTTGAGAGCGTATTTAATAATGTTTTTACGTTCATACCTCGAAAATAAGTACTAAAATGAGATTTTGTGAAAGGCATCCAGGATGAGATACAATTGAGGTTGAAAAATTCTGACCCACGGTAAACGGCTTTTACCCTACACTTTCTGAATTTTGAGATAAATAATTATTGATGGGAAACGCATTTTTTAAATGTTTACCGTGAAAATCAATCACATGAAAGCTGTGACAGATTATTTTTGTATTTTTACATCTGTTGAATTTGCTGGTGGCTGTTTTCGTACTCAGTCAAAAAATTCATTGTCATTCAAGTAGTCAGCTCTAGTTTTCAATTTTGTATAATATAATTTTTCTCAATTATTTTATTTTTGACACTATTATTTTGGAGTCACATAACGAGTTCATACATTAATATCATTGTGGGGCACCACCAAACCTTAAAAAGTGATGATTATGAAGCTATTCAGTGGAAATGACGCCTAATTATGGAATTTACATAACATTCCATAGTCCAGCTTTTATCAGCTCACTGTAATTTATAATGAAATCTAAGCCTGACTTCAGGTAGAGATGAAAAACTCGATGTCGATTAGTCCCGAACAACCGAAGTTTAAAAATCAGTTCTAAGAGTAAAACATCCATCCTAACTTTCGAGGAAACATACCTACTTGACATACAGAAGAGATTTCTGGTGTCTTGATGTTCTAATTCTTGACTGAAGCAATGTCTTTGTTATCTACGAAGAAAACAATCAATACTAGCGAATCAAGCATTTGGAACCGATTTTTATATCCGATTTTCGATTTTATGCTTTTTTAGAAAGTCAAAAATTGATTCTTGCTTTAGTTTTTTCATCACTATCTTCAGGTGATAGACCCCCCCCCCCCCCCTCATGGAGGGTTCGATCGATTCTACTTCCATTCAGTTGATTTTACATTCCAATGTCGATGGTTTTCCTGCTCATGTGGTCATAAAAGTAATCAACAGTTTACTGAAGCAAAAATGTAGTCACCATTCGTTCGTTGAGGTAAATTATTGAAGTAAATTATCCTTTTTATTTGTTGTTCAATTTTATATTTCGTTATCCGTTTTCTAAGTATCTTTGTTTCGTCACCTTTTTGATAAATTATTCTCCTTTAAAGATTGGTGTAGCTTTTATCTCCATTTATGGCGCTCTGATGAACTAACAGACTGTGCTGTCACGATAAAAGTTTTATGTAGGGTAGTAGCTATTCCGTTGTTTCCGCTGGTCTATTACTGTCCCAGATGTGTACCCTTTGAGTAATGTATTTATTCATATAAGTAGTTTTAGCGTGGTAATATCTATTCTGTGATTTGTGTGAAATAGTTTTCGTAATAATGTGTTGATGGTGCTACCCAAATTAAATAAACTTGGATGTCTATAAGATTTGTGTTACCTGTGGAGGCTGTTGTGTAGATTAAAAATTCATGAATGTTATCAGGCAGTGTCCCTACTTGTCAATTTTCCATTCATATTCCGAGTCTCCTCTTTCAACAGATGTTATAAATTGTCGTTACCCACTCCTTTTGTGAAGTAAAAATGTGATCTGTGTATAAGTATATAATTGTTGTGAGACTGATTATTGTGATAGAGAGAATGTTCACCTTTTTTGATGTTGCACCTATCTATAAGACTTTTATAAATGTTCGTATATATTTAAATGGTTCTTCCAATTGTTGATGGATCCTTGTACTCCAAGACTGTTGTACTGAGTGCTACCCTTAGGTCTGAGCTGATTTTTCCCTTATAATCGCTCTTTTTGATGTTTTATTCATTGAATTAAACCTTTTAAATGTTGATGAAAAGGGCTCAAAATATGCAGGATTCAACAAGAAACATGAATAATTAGGTCGCAATAACAAGTTGTCCGCTTTAATCAGGAAAGTAGGTAATGAGGAATTTCACCGAATTCTGTTTGCATTTTTCCTGAATAGTTAATGGTGTGAGATAGATGAAAATTGGGTTGATTTCGGAAAATAAGTCTCCTGTTATTTTTGGGAGACAATCAAAATTTAAGATTTCAAAAAATAACCGGGAAAACGGACCTCTTCAACGTGAAGGGGGAACGCTCGCTGATTGGCTGTTCAGATCGCCATCTCCTCACAGTGTTGCCCGATGGTACGACAAAATCGTGTTATCTAAGAGGAAAGTTATCAAACAAAAACATTGAAAACCTAATTTTCCCCATCTTGCTTTTTCTATTTTTTTCTTCAGTTTTTCGATTCGAACTTTACTGGTTTTGTGAAATGTTGCATTTGAAGACTATAGATTTCTCGATCTCAGCGCTTCAAGTGGCCGTAAATGAACTACTCCAGGATGACGTCATCCTCCCGGTTTTTTTAAACCTTCAAATTTTCTACACTGTTTTGTTAATTCGTAAATTAGGAAGTACGGGCTGAAAGTTTGCCATAGGGAGTTTTTCGAGGTGCTGAATCCGATTTTGGGGTCAAACATAGGAAATTCCGGTATGGTGAAATTCCTCATTGCACCAGTGACGTCACACCTTGGGTATCTTCCTTTCTGCCACACTTGCAGTATATTATCGTTGATATCATCCTCTGCATCATAGGGTGCTCTAGTGGTGAACCTAGTAATCTTGGTAGTGATGACTGAACCACAGTTACCCTAAAGCTACAGTATTGACTACTTAAGACTGTATTGACACTAGCGCACCATGTGGTTGAAAGTTCGACGAGTCCAGTTTATCAGCTAGTCATGGAAGTAACCTGATACATAGCATGAGCATCTTAGGGATCTACTCAACTAATTGGCTACTTTCAAATCGATGGGTATCACTCATTCAACTCAACATGGCTCTTTTAGTTTGTAGTACCTACTCCTTAAAGAACACTTTGTATTTTAAATGTTGGCTCTGTATCCACAACTGTTTGTAATTGAATTTTCCTATAAAATCGTATTTTTTCCGCCAATTTAAAAAAATTTGTTCTACAGACCTACCACAGAAACTTTGCGTCAGAGTGGCGCTCTCTAGGTGGCGGATCCACGAACTATAACGATCAAGTCAACTTTCGATGGTGAAACCATCGGAAATTGGAGCTGTGAGAAATTTGATGTTCGTGTTGTGCCACGAAATTTCAATTTCGGAAATGCACGAATTTCAAGCTGCAGTTGGAGGGAAATCATATCAGTTTTGAGGGGAGAAATTCCCAAAAAATTATCGTACGCGCGGGAATTTGCTTGATGATAAGAGATAATTAGTTCTATGTTCTCCAGAAGAATGCGCCAAAGCGATGCAAAGTTTCTGTGGCAGACCTTTAATAAAGTTTAATTACTTGAATGAATAAACTGGACTGAAAGATCCCGGAAATATTGTAAATGTAAGCGAAACGACGACATAAAACATGAAAAAACATGTAAATTACAAGAAAATGAAAATTAAATTTGCGAAGTGAAATTTTCTATTGGGAAGTGAATACATTTCCGGAGTCTTTTCAGACCGGATTCCAAAACGCCTAAGGTGGAAAAATTGGAATTTCACTTGGAAAAGTGTGAATACTTTATGTTTGTAATACCTATAACTCGTTTGATTTGTAATATTCTTGTTGGTAAAATGTAATAGTTTTTGCAATAAACTTGGATGTTGTTCTGTTTATTGAGTGATTTTTTTTGTTTACCAGCTGGTCTATTTTTTGAAAGGTGAAAAGATTTCTATTATCGTCGAGATCAGAAAGGGTCATTTGAGTCACAGTTAATCGATTTTACAGGCGAGACAAAACAGGAATAAACAAGTTAATGGTCCGAAAAATATCAAGTTGGCGTCAAGATGAACCCGGAAATATCTACAACTACTAAGACTTCAAACAGCGAAGAGTTGAAGAAATATAAAGGTAGAAATCTGTAGAAAATCTCGCCCCTCATGAGTTCTTAGGAATTTAGACACCAATCTCGCTCATTCCGACGCCCCTTTTACCCCAAACTTCAAGGAGTTTGTAAATCCGATCACGATGAAATTCATTCGGGACAATCAGTATTTCAGCCTCTGAAAATCTAACCCCTTTTAACTTTTTAGCCTAACTGTATTGTAGCATTGGTGCCTACCTAATGGTTAGAAATTAATTAACTACTTCTTCTTGGTTGCTACTATGACTTATTTTCCATACCTAATTCAGTTGGCAACAATTCATCTCATTTCATTAAATCAACTTCTTAATTGCCCGTTTTCGGTTTTTTTAGATGCAGAGGAATCGTAAGTTCAGAAACGTAACTAATCTCTACGTGGAAAAAGTAGGCTAATCAGAATTCAACATTACCATAATTTATTGTGGTAGGTGCCCACGATTTTGTCCCTTATTTTTCCGTCATCTGGTAGTAACTTCAGAAGCAAGACTGCATCACATTAAGTTCGTTTTGGTAGTCTATTTCCTCAAAAATATTGAGTTACAAAGTAACAAACAAGAACTGAAAGTGCTTCCCGGAAAACACAGATTATGGTCGTAGGTGAAAGGGAAGGAACTTGAATCCTATTGGTCGAGAAAGTGAAGGGATGCAGATAACTGTGAAATGGACTGAGAGTATGAAACAGTGCAGACAATGTGAAAAAGAGTAGCATTGTGAAGAATGAAGAAATGAAAACAATGAAGAAATTCTAAATACTGTCTATTTGTAAGATCAAAACTAAAGATATTATAGGATGACTTGCATAAGCAGAATCACCTTGGTTATCCCTTTTCATGCTTTTTGTCTTACCAGTTTGACCTTAGTATTAAAGTCCTCTTATATTTATCTTTAACCCTAATTGGACCACGGTATCACTAGTGTCACAGGGAACATCTCAGGAACTCCACAGCTGTCCCAAAGTGCCACCGGAGTAATAAAAATTAAATTGTTTTTTAAATTTAATGGACAGCAAAATTTTTTGTGGGCTATTGGAAGTCTCAAAATAAATTTATTACAACAATTTTCAAGGAAATTGATGAAAAAGTTTCAAAATTTTCGTCATAACATTCAGCTCTGTCCATTAATTTTCAAATTGCAATTTAAATCTAGTTAATCTGATGAAACTTTGGGACAGCTGTGGAATTCCCAAGATGTTTTCGGTGACAGTAGTGACACCATGGTCCAATTAGGGTTAACAGAATCCAATTGAAAACCCAACTTTGAAATCCACAGTTGATAGAAGATTTAACTTGGTAACTCAGTATTTTCGATTTAGTTCATTATTCACACCAGTGAGAGGTGGGGTATAAACTGTATCGTTGAGATTTTCGAAAAAAAGATGGAGAAGGTGGGTATCTAACTAATTAGTTTACCTAGTTCGTAGTTTTATTGTTTTAATCTTAGCAGTTATTTATAGAACTTCAGCTATTCGATTCGATACTTAGTGTTGAAATGTTTAATTCAAAATCAGGCAAACGATTCGACCTTTCAATTAATATCAAAATAGAATACATTTGAGTGGGTTAGATCGATATATCTATCATTTCATCTACCTTGGGTGGGTAGATCGGTGGCCATCGCTTAAGGTGTAAATTCCTAGACGCGACTCACGATTGGCCGCGTCCCACTCCTTCAATGCATTCTTATGGAACAACATTCCTAGGCGCGTTTCCCGACCGCACGGCTCAATGCGGCTGACGGCTGATGAGCGCGTCTGCGACTCGACTGGTAGGGTGAGCAGTCCAGCCGCACGCCGTCTGCGACTGAAGTATGCAAACCCGCTCGTCTCGCAAACCAAAAAAAAAAAAAAAAAAAAAACGCTGCAAATCATTGCTCAAAGGTTTATTATTTTCTGCAGAGATCACCCTTCTGTATAGATCACTGGTTCTCCATCAATAGCACCTACCACCATCTGTATTCTCCCTTGACCTTCCCTCTCAAATTTCAGCTTCCTGCGTTCAATAGGATTGAAAATGGCTTCGGAGCTCACTCAGCTGATCAGTGATCTGAAGAGTGAAGAAGATCTCCTCGAATGCTGGAGACGCCTGGAAGAGCACTTCCATTCAATAGGATTGAAAATGGCTTCGGAGCTCACTCAGCTGATCAGTGATCTGAAGAGTGAAGAAGCCTTTGAGCAATGATTTGCAGCGTTTTTTACCCACCAACATTTTTTAACCTACCAACTTTTGTTTACCTACCAGCTAGGTACTACCTACCACACCATACTGGCTTCACACCTTCACCATCAAGTTTATTAGAAAGAACTAAACGCTTCACACTCGATTGGAAAAATATGGAAAATTTGATTACTGGATACTTACATATGGAAATTTGATTACTGGTTACGCAGAAGGCAAAACTGTATACAAATCGAAGAAATAAACAGCGATCGCATTTTAGTCCGATAAAATTTGAATGGAGATTAGACCTCTTTTGCGATTCACACTCATGATTCTGTTTTATCGAAGGAAAACCTTCAAGTACTCGTAGGGACCGAACAATTTGTCCTACAGAGCTCCGGGTGGTCTCAAAAATTTTTAAAAATTCTATAGGTACTATTTAGAATTGGTGAAAAAACGATACCTTTATTTCGAGAGTTTTCGAGCTAGAGCACTCTTGAAAATTTCAACCCTTAATTTTCACCCCTTAGAAGTGACCTACATCAACCAAAAGCTTCGCGGCACAACTAGACCCCAAATGGAGCCCATATACCAAATTTGAACCAAATCGGTCCAGTGTTGCTAAGAAAAGTGCCGCGGACGGCGGACGGACATTGCAAATTTGGATTCTACGCACCTTGAAACGTAAAGTAACAAAGTTTGAGGGGGGGTTATAAAAATTTTTTGCGATACGATCACATAGGCTTATTAAGAAATAATAAACCAAAAAAAGGAAGCGGATGGGGTCGTCCTTCAAATGGCCGTGTAAGTTATAAAAGCCTTCATCTCTCCTCGTTCGAAACATGTCAGCGTGGGATTCCCGGGCAATCGTCGAGAATAATTCATCTTCCTCCTCTTCTTCCAACAGGAGAGCGAGCACTACCTTCTTCACGGACATCTTGAGCCAGACTTACACAGTGGCCAGCCGTACCTAGGAATGTTACAGGTTTGCAGCGTGCGACTGCGTCTGTCGACCAAAAATCGTGAGCCGCAGTCGCAGTCGTGAGTCGCGTCTAGGAATTTACACCTTTAGCCTCCCCAAGTCAAGTTAGGTAATACTTTTACAAGTACGTCATTTATTTTTAATCATTTTATTCAAATTTTAGTTATCATCAATTCATTTCAAATCATAGCCAGTAGTTGCCTGTATCACAATAAAACTTATTCATAAACTTTTATCCCACAACCCTTTCATATAAATATGTATAAGTGTCCAATTCTCCAGACTTTTTCTCCTAATGTATACTCCTATCCAACGAAATATACGTTGAGTACGAATTTGCGGAGTCTCAACAATCCGTCTCAGATGGACCTAAAGTTAGTGTATACGATATATATATAGACTAGCTGAAAAGCCTACTGAAAGTAGGCAAAAACGATTCCTCTGACTCTCTCCTCCACCCACTCTCTCCGACTCCTCCCGCCCCTAACTCCTCCCGTCTCCGATTCCACCGACTCTCCCCACTCCCACAACCCCTCCGTGCATACGTAGGTACGTACGTACGGTTGGCGTTTTATATAATCAGATATAATATATCTAATAATATAAAACGCCAACCGTACGTACGTACCTATGTATGCACGGAGGGGTTGTGGGAGTGGGGAGAGTCGGCGGAATCGGAGATGGGAGGAGTTGGGGGTGGGAGGAGTCGGAGGGATATTATCCTACATCAGCTTGAAATTAATCGAGAGAATCTACGAATGCATACATGTTGGGATGCTTTGAAGATGAAAATGTTTCATGATGTGCATAATGGGAGGCTAGCGATAAAACAAAGACTTTGAAACGGGGGCTACTGATAGGCTTTTGGGCTCTGCTCAGGGAAGCTAACGAGTCGCCACTCTGGCCCGTGGGGAGGCAAGTGATGGACGAATGGGTAGAAGGCGAGGGTAAAGTACATTAAAGTGATTAATTATTTCATAGAAAATAATTCCATTTCAAGATTCCAGTTATTGGCGACTGCGTTGACTTCAGAGTCATCTTTCAGCGTATTGGAGCTCTATCAAAAATGCTACCACAACCTCCAAAATATCATCTCCTCCGAAAGTCAACCCTCATTAATGGTAGGTACTCACTCTCCTACCATCCAAACTTTACCGACGTTGATCCTAGAGATAGATTAAGACTGCGCTACTCTTGATGCGCCTCAAATTCCACAAAAAATCCTCTTGAGGTGGTGGGACAATAATGGCGGGAGGCCAGAGCGGGCTGGGGGGACAATAACAGAAAAGGTCCGGTAATTGAGATGCCGTCTTATTTCTTCAAACAGGAAACTTTGAAGGAGGTTCAAACGTCAATCGAATGGCAGCTCTCGACCTACAAGTCTAGCCTCTTCAGTTCTTCCAATTTTGATTCGCAAGGAGAGGCTTGCAGCGAAGCTAGGAAGTGCAAAAGAATGAAAGGTTCTCGTTCTCGATTATTCACACTTATTTTCCACATGTATTGTGGGTCCTAATGACCAATGACGTCATCATGCTCATTTCGCCTAAAGCTCTGCCTCAAACTATTCTTCAGATCTGAGCAAAATCGGGCTATTGAATCGCGAGAAATAGATGTTTAGGTAAATTCTAATTTACTGACCACAGCTTGTCCGATTTTGACGAAATTTACGAAGGATCCCTTGTCAACCCTTGCAATCCGGGGTCGCCAGGAAGCTCTCAAAAGATCATAATCAATGATAACTAAACCAATAATTGAATAAATAATCCAATTACCTTGTTACTGCGCCAACTATATAATTTCCTACCTACTAATTTTTTTTATTTTACAATTATCAATTTATAATGTTATTTTACCAACATTTCAAGGCTCAGAAAGGCACAAATCCAATATGTTGGCATCATTTAAAGAACTATGTATTTTATTACTGTAATTGACATCGTTTTTCTCTCGTAAACCCTTGAAATTTCATCAAAATCGAATTTTCGAGTAGTTAAGCCTTGGTAGTTTCGACCATTCGTGATTTGGTTGTCATTGGTAGAAACCAAAGACGTTCAAAAAACTCAGAAACACAAAGTGAAAATGTCGGCTTTGCACCTTCTTTTGACACGATCACAAAGCTTCCTCATCTTCGATAGAGAGGAAGCTAAAACTGTAAAACAATAATCTAGGCTGTGACGATCCTACTTTTACAGAAGGGGCAAACTGATTTGGTTTGTTCCCGATTTGTTGGAGCTACGCCTAGGGGGATATTTGATTCATAGATATATGAATCGATATCCTCTTCGGGCCGGCTGATTAATCTAATCACTGGTTTGAGGGGGTCGTTTGAGGAGGGTCGTCACTCTCCTCTGACTAACTTATGAACAATTAGGTGAATTTCAATCTGAAATTCAACCTATATTGTTACAAGGCAAAACAAAAATCTAAAACACTGAAATAAACACTTTTTTTTTATTCAACTTAATTGGCTGTAAACTCGACAACAACCAAAAGTGCCTTCACCTTCCAGTTGAAAAACAGAGCTGCTCGGGAAATCTGCGAAAAGAAGCGCTCCTGGCGACGATCCGCACTTCTTCAGGTGGTCCGTCGTTGAAAGACATAGCTGGGCTGGAACACGTGAAATCCGTGCTCTGGAAGTCTGTTATATTCCCTCTTCAGTGCCAGTCTTTGTTGAGAGGTAGGAAATCATTATCTTTATAATGCCTGTAGGATATTCTAATCGGCTGAGTGGAAATCTTCTCAAAGCTACACCAGAAAACAATTTCGAAAATCTATTAACGGATTGGATGCAAGGAATCTCTGTGACTTTAATGAAACAAACTTTATCACCTGGAAATTACTTTATTCAATATAGAACAAACATCAACTCGAACGAACGTGGATAATTAAGGAATCAGAAGGGCGCTTGGAAATATAGGAAAACATTGACAGCCACAGAATGAGAAAGGGCATAGGTGAAACCCTGAGTTCCGTGGCCCGCGGAAGTACCACCGGTATAGCTTTGGAAAGTATCACCTTCAACAGTTGTAAATTACTATAATCATCATAAGAAGTTGAGTAGGGAACACAACAGTCGAAGAAGAGCAAAACCCGTGTGGCCAGTCTCATGAGTTTTGCACTCTTTAACCTGAGTCACCAAAACTTACCTATTCTTAGCCAGGTACGAACACATAAGACCCTATAATCATAAGGTTAGTACATTATGTCACTATTTTGTTGAAAGGCAGGAAGACTTGGAACCACATACTGCTATACGGTCCTCCAGGGACTGGCAAATCGAAAATAGCGACCGCAGTCGCCAACGACTCTCAGCTATCGATTTTTTCAATATCCAGCGCTGATTTACTGTCTCAATGGGTCGGAGAATCAGAAAAGTAATGTCATTACTACCCATATTCCTTTCCTACTAGAATTTACTTATAAATCTAGAGGGCAGAAGAAGACTTTCTGGAAAGAATTTCATTCCATCACTAGTAGAGCATGAAAAACTGTGCTTCCAGTTTCACTTCCCTAGCTTATTTGGGAAGAGTGCTACTGCGATGGTTTCAAAGTTTCTAGTAAACTGGTATTATGAATCTTCTGCATTGAAATCCCTTTAGGGACATTGCAAAACTATTCCTAGAGTTAAATATTTTCCCATAAGTAGAAAACCATGTCTTTTTCGTTATTGCATTGCAAACTGTAAGTAGTTTGGTTAGAGTAGGTACATACACATTCATAAATTCACGTCATCATAACTCCATCTCCGTTTTTTTGCACGCTTCAAACAAAAGTCGCTCAAAAACTTATCCAAACACAAGTATTTATTGATCTTGAGCCCGACTTTTTGAGCTATACTAACAGAAATTTGTTTGGATCCAGAACTCCAGGCCAGATACTAGGTGAAGAGAAAAAGTTACAAGATTTTCCAGGATTTGCTCCTTGAAAGCTAACGAGGGTGAATTCGTAAGCCAGACAGGTCTAGCAAAAGGATTAAATTTCCAAATAAAAAAATGAGGCTGTGGCACATAGTTCCTTCGTATCCATAACATAATTTATTCAACAGATGATCTTGCTACTGGACAATTTCAAAAATTCAATTCCCAAGAACCTACCACTACTCTCCAAATTAGTTGATAACATGATGCTGGCATAGGGAACCATCCAGAGTCCCAACAACAATGGAAACCGAGGAAGTTGTGCTTTTCATGGATTTCACGTTGGGTACCAGTGGTCCTATCGTGATGGATTTCATAGGGGGCCATCCGCACAATCCCTGAAAATGTCATAAATCGCTCAGTAACTTTGTATACCTAGTTTTGTCGGTTATAAGGATTTGCAGACCGACAGACACAAAACCAAGTGGACTTTAGCGTCTTGTGAACTTACATAGTTTTACACTTAGATGTGACATACTTTGAGGATCGATTCTTGAACTGATATCCAACAAACCCTTTTTTCAATCAATCAATTTTTTTAACAACAAAATTTTGAAAATAGTGCGGTTTTTGATCGTTTTACTTCATCAAGAGATTCCTCATCAGAATAGGAATTCTTTAACTATTTATTTTTGTTATTAAATGTAAGGGGTTAGTTCCGCTAGTTAAAAGAATACAATGGGGGGTGCGCCTGATTTTTTTTAAAATTTTTAATCGAAAGTAGACCTCATTCTAAGAATTTTTACACCAGCCGTTCTTTTTTTGGATGAGTAGATCTTTTGCTATGATTTATCAAAGTTTCGAATGTTTATGACGTCACGCGCCCCTCCCGCCTGGGCGGGACCCCCCAGCCAACTGTGACGTCATAAACATTAGAAACTTTGAAAAAACATAGAAAAAGGTCTTCTCACGCTAGAAGGTCGCGGTTGGTGTCAAAATTCTCAGAATGAGGTCTAGTTTAGATTAAAAATAACAATAAACAGTTTTTCCCACCCAAGCGCACACCCCATTATTTTCCACGTACTTACCTACCTTATTGGAGAATCCGACGTAACCAGCATGTTGAGTATAAGAGGGAGCGCTTTCAATGTAAGGACGTCATTTTCAGGCCATCGAGAGAGTACTCAAGTTTGTCAGTCAGTCATCGTTTTTATATGGTCTAGTTATAAATCTAAATATATATTCAGACTATCTAAATAGAACGACTGACTGAAAAACTTTAGTACTCTCTCGTAGGCCTGAAGATGTCCTTACATCGAAAGCGCTCACCTCCTTTACTAGACCTACTGGTTACGACGGATTCTCCAATAAGATATTTATTTTTGTGTTTTCAGAACAATCAAAGACCTGTTCGAAATAGCAAGGTCAACGGAGAAAACTGCCATAATATTCATAGATGAAATTGACGGTGTGTGTAGGAAGAGAAGTGACAGCGAAGGAGATTACAGTAGGAGGCAAGTGAGATCTATGGTAGAATTACTACTTGGACTAAGAACTTCCACTATGCTGGGTGAGTTGATAAGCTACGAGGGTTATCTGATGGTAGAAAGAAACAAAAATCTTGAAAAATTCTCACAGAGTGGGAATCCTCATTCACTTAGAGTAGTTCTTTTAAGAACTCAAATTCTTTCGGTACCTACTTACAGTTTGGTTAGCCTAGTCGTGTGTTCTTCTTCTTTCTTTTCTTGGCTCTACAACCCTGGGTGGGACTTGGCCTCCTTCAAGATGGCTCTCCACTTCACCCTATCCTTTGCCGCAATCCTCCAGTCCTGGCAATGTCCTCCTCCACATTGTCGATCCATCTCTGCTTAGGTCTTCCTTTTCCTCTGCTCCCTAGCGGCTGCGCTTTAAAGAGTTTCTTCGCTGGATCATCGTCTGGAAGTCTTACCACACCAGCCCACCTGAGGTGCCCCAGCTTCGCAAAATGGACCACATCAATATCGCCGTATACTTCTTCGTTCGTTTCTCTTCCTAGTCATGTGTTACTTTTTTTTTACTAGCATATCTGCTTGCTTCAGTCACTCATTCAAGTGGGATCACTGGGCTTGTTTATGCATGTGGAGAACAAGTGTGTGGTTGCGATTTGCACTCATTACCCCAAAGCCCCGTCGCTCTGCTCTCTCAGTTTTCGTGACTGTAGGAGGGGATTTACGACGTCAGGGGCTCTCGTGGGATAGGATGACATTCAGTTTGATCTTCATATTCCATGATATCGTTGGTCCAGAGCAAGACAGGGTTAACTCAAAAAACCCGTTTTTGAGTTTTTTGCATGAATATTCTCCAAATTCCGTTTACTTTCACTGTGCAAGACCGCTTCATCTAAAACTAAGTGGATCACTACTGGATTGCGTGCAGAGTTTTAGAGTGGGGTTGGTGCAAGAGGGGGATAAGTAATTTGATCAGCGTTTGTCCTGAGGTGAAGTGCCGAAGGTAAGCGCAATATTGAGATATTGTGATACAGCAACAAAATAACATGTTACAAAGTGGATCGTTAGTGCAAAGCTGAGCTATTATGTGTGATGGCGCTGTTTAGAACAATAGTAATTGATCTGTTTCTGAGTAGATCTTCCATGCAAAACTGAGATAACTATATGATGGCGCTGTTTAGCTCGAGAAACCTGAAATATTTCCGTGCAAGAGAGGAATAACTTGCATTTTTCCCAATTATTGGTTCATTGGTAAATGATCTGGCTGGAAGGAGAGGTAAACCCCACTGGCATCTGATAGGAGGGTTCTTTGAGATGATCCCCTCAAATTTTCAACTTGATTGAATTACCTGTGAAGTGGGTATCTTAAAAAGAAGAAAGCAGAAACTTTAAATGGCTCTCCTGAAAAGTTGGGGTTTTGAGATAACTCTCTATCGCTCTAGGCCAACGATATAATCTTGTGAGACCATCAGCGTGTTGCCTATTGTTGTTAGCTTATACCTGACCCACCAGAACCCGAAGAAGTTCACAGTCAAAAATTGACTTTAGTAGAGGAGTGTAGAGCCCTAGGAAGGCCCTACGTTAGATGGTTAAGGAATTGTGGTCCCAATCCAAATGAGGACATTTTTTGTACTTGATGACATTGATTGTACTCCTTTTTTAACTGCTTTCAAACCCCCAAAAACAAGAAGGAGGTTTTGAATGTCATGGAAGGGCTTTTGTTTTTAGAGTGAAGAATCAAATGCTCATAGAAATGGATAACAACTTGAACAGCGAGAAGCGTTGTATTTTGCTGTGTGCGACCAATTGCCCGTGGGATCTTGACGTAGCCTTCATGAGAAGGTTCCAATGCCGAGTGTTCTTGCCCCTACCTGATAAGTAAGATGATTAATTTCTCGTCCTAATCAATTCAAGTGACCCAAGGGTTGAACTATGAGGAGGAATCATTCGCAAAGCAGTTGAAAATAATTTCAAAGTTGAAGTTATAAAACATACAATGCAACCATCGATCTTCACGTTAAAACACGATTTCTTTTTCTCTTCCATTTTCCTATAGACCGATAGTTGCAACTGAAGCCTTTACGTGAAACCTAAAGCAAGGGTTTTCATCCATACAGAAAAATAATATACCGCTGTGTAATAATTTGCATTGTTGTTTACTTTTTATAAAATGTGTTTCACTTTTATTTAAACATTTTGATTTATCATTTTGAATAATGAACCTTTGTGTAGGAATATTGTCACATTTAATGTTAGCCGTATTTGCTCTTCCTAGCAAACTTCACTTAGCTAGCTTCACTTCAGTTCGCTCATCAACTATTATACTGTTTTGTAGCTCGACTCGTGAATCTTTGGCAGTTTTTCTTACTTTTCCTCTATCCCAACACTTTGGAATCGAGCAAAAAACATTGTGTTTCACCCCCCTCAAAATTTGATAGTTCAAGTTTTTAGGTACCTACCTACGGAAAATCCAAAAATCGAATAAATAATTTAATTTAAAATAAATAGTTTTTCCTAAGATGAGATTTTATTAAGACAATGCAAAATTAAAATTGAATTTAAGACTGAAGGTTTCAGCGTGGGGTGTACTTGCATACCAGTCTGAAGACACTAAGCCTCGGATACGCGCAGTGTATCATTTTGTTGAAACGGTTTTTGAGAGAGGAAAAGGGTTATGAGAAATAGAAGGAACTTAATTTTTTGTCCATAACAAATTATTGTATAAGAGAAACCAATTTATATGAATAGGAACTGTGTATAGTAAAGTCATTAAACAAAACTATGAAGTAGAAAAAATACCAAACAAATTTATTTGTGTTGAAAAATTCAAACTAGACACAGTAGGTATTTACTCATCGAACTAAACAATTCATTGGCAACATTTCATCAATTTGACAAGAATTACGACATTACGAAGAAAATTCCGGAAGTTACATAGATGCGGTGTATCGATTTGATAAAAATCAGCTACAGGCTATACAGGTGGCTCCTGTGACAGGCCAACTTATTATTATTATGAAGAGGAATCGAAGTTAGGAAGGTAACGAGAAGGGTATTCTCAAATCCACACGATAGAGGGCACAGCAACCTTCCAAAACTAAATTTTGTATCAATTTGATACTGCGCATATCGGAGGGTTGAGATGTTTCGTCTTTACTTGAGACATAAAATGAGGGAGTTTCTCACGTCCACAATACAAAAAAATGTAGGATCGTCAGATAACCTCAATCTGCATAGCCTGCTAAGATAACACTGCTTAAACGCTGCAAATTATTACACAATGGTTTATTATTTTTTATTTTTCTATATAGATCACTCGTCTGCAAAGCCACCAACCATCCAACTTGAAGAAAAATATCGATTACATAATATGTAATATGTGTGAAATCAGTGAAATGTGAAATCATATGATATTATCGTGTGAAATCAGTACCTTTAGTTAAAATCCACCAAAATACCCACCAGGGTGAATATAAGTACCTACTTGTAGACAGAAGAGAGCTTGGTTGGCACAATGAGGGACCACGTTGTTTACACAATGTTTGTCAGGGGATATAATAACATATAACGCATTACCTAACAATACTGCTTTTGAGTTTGTAGCTAGATATGATTGTCTTTTTTTACGTGCTTTAAAACAGATCGGCGAGATTGAAAATTCTTCGAGATCAATGTAAAGATGTCGACACCAACATGTCCGACGGTGAGTGGGACATGATCGCATCTCTTTCGGAAGGATACTCAGGAGCTGATCTGACGAATCTGGCAATGTTCGCCATTCAAGAGCCTCTAGACGGATTTCAATACAACCAATCAGAAGTCGCTTCCAATCGTAAGACATATATTTTGACGAAACCCTAATTTCGATAGCCACTGTAAAACGATGCAGCGCTGTAAATGGGCGTTTATTAGCAAAGACCAATCAGGGCTAGAAAGCTGAGACTGAGAACCAGAGAAGAGTTCTGATTGGTTGAAACTTTGTCTTAACTGTTGAGGCCTGTGAAGAGTTGGAAAAGTATAACAACTCAAACGTGATTTTCCTACTATTGGTTACCTATCGCTTTTCTGCATCTTGTGCCTGTTTAATTTCAGAACTCTCGCAAGAGAGCGCTGCAACGTCTATTCAAGTCTCACCACTTGGAAATGTAAGAAGATGCACTCAGTGAACTTTTGTGAACATAAAAAACTGATGATAATAAAAAATTAAATTTATTGTAAACGTAGGTAGGTACACGGTACAAATTATTTCAAGTTATTCTTGGGTACCCTCCCATTCCAACTTCAACTAACGAGAACAAACCGCAACAAGTTGGTGTTAATCATATCTGACCACCTATAATACTCGTACATAACCTCTAGACGACAAATTTCAGGTAAAAATCAGAGACGTTAACTTCGAAGACTTCAAAAAAGCGTTGCAAATGACTCCGAAATCAGTGAAAAGCTCAGATCTTGGAAAATTTCACGTTTTCATGGAACAAAGTGGATGACGCAACATTACAATCTACAAGTTATTGTGTTACAAAACAGTTATTCGACCGTTTACCTGTTTCTAAATACAAATACAGTAATCATGACCTAGTAGGTAATACAATTTAATTCCGTTCAGTTCGATTTTAAGTTGTTAGAATGTTGATCAATTACCTACATGAATGTGATTTATTGAAGTTATTTCTGCGTTATAACAATCAAATTAAATTATGAACATTAACGAAGCACATAAATGTCATTGTATTTCAAGTTTTCGTTCAATTTTCCGAAATACGAGTAGGGTTGCTTTTTGAACATAAAACTGCCATTAGGTAGCATTTTTTTGTATAGGCCTCGGAGTTGTCTATATCACGATATCGTATCACAAAATTGAGTTTACCTTAAAGATTTGCTAGCTGGAATGCAGTGAGTTTGAGAAAAAATACCGGCTAGGAATTCCGTAGAGATTTCAAGGAAGCTTGAAGTTCGGGTCGGGTTTGGCGATCAAATCTTGTTCCCGTTTCAACTGTGCCTCTCTGAAATGTGCCATCTCGAGAGCTTCTCGTTGCTTGTAGTGCTGCAGCTTCAATGCCCTCTTCTACAAAACGGGGAAAATAAATATAAATTAGAAGTGGATTAACTTTTATGAAATTAAAAAACCAAACTCCTCTCAAAAGCACAGAGGGCAAGCCAGAAAAATTAATTAATTAAATTTTAATGACGGGGAGAACTCCAGGATTTACCCAATGCTGGACCTAGGGATGAGGGAATATGAGGAAGGTGGGGTGGGAGAGAAAGATGGAAGGAAGTGCCTCTAAAACAACCACGAATTCGGGTACAACCCAAGCAGGACGCGGGTGGTGATACTACAGAGTACGCCTGCAGAGATGCCTAACTATAGTAACAGTGTGGCACTTTTCCCACGTCAAGACACAGGCGGCCACGACCCTGATGTTTTTGATCCTTTGCTCATAAACCATCTCAATCATACTTACTACAGTTTATGTACCTACTATTTACCTAATGCATTTCTAATGAGTCAGTAATTATTAGTCAATCATTTTTAATTTAATTTTTTTCCTCACTCGAAAAGGGATCTGATGCTCCCGTCTTGTTCCTAATAGTGGCAAAAAGAAAGTGTGACAACTGATATGGTGAATGTCACACAGAAGAAATAGGTCTGTTCGGAGAAGAAGTCTGGAACCAGTTCGGAACCAAACCAGAACTGAAAAGGGGATGGGATAGAGGCGAATGGACTCCTCCGGGCTTCTCTAAACCCCTCCGAACCGTTCAGGATTGCCTCTCCGAACAGACCAAATATGTTTCCAATTTTCGTGATTTTTCCTTCCCTCATACATTTGGTTACTTAACAGATAAAGGTAAATTGACCCATTATTAAATTTTAAAATTATTTCTCCAAATGGAAGTAATTATCTTCCATTAGGAAGGTATTGGTGCAATCCATGCGTATTGATCCAATATCTAATTTTCACTCATCCTTGGTGGTTATTGGAGTAGGTGCCTAATAATATTTCCAGTTATGTTATCGGAGCTCTTATTTGTTTCTTTGTTTTCCAACTTCGCTCGAACTCAAAAGGATTTCCTTTTTAATTTTTTTGTCTATCATGGTTGGTGGAATATTTATTCCGTCATCTTTACAATGTCCAGACAATCCTGATAACTCGTTGTTACTAACCATTTACAATGCCCATGCCAAACCAATGAAAATTCACTTCTGAAATCACACATTAACTTCATTCATCTACATAAACTTGAAAATGAAAAACTTCGAAATTGGCAGCCTTACTTTTAATTTAGACGATCTTTCAGCCAGGTCCATCATCTCCTTTTTGATGTAGTGAACCCTCATATGGTAGTCTTTGATCATCATAAACTGTACAAATATTAAGATTTTATTAGTAAATAACACGTACAATCTTCTAATATTGAAAAACCTGGATTCTCATCAGCTTACCATGGAGTTCAGTTCGTTGGTGTTTATCGAAGAGAATTTCAAATTTTCCTTCTCCACATCTTTGAGAACAGTTGTTTGTTTAGCTCTGAAATAGAAAAAAAGAGAGATTTATCACACGCTTCTCCATCATAAAAAAAACCCTGTGTTGTTGCCTGTAAAGTCGGTATACGGGCGAAAGTTTTACGTGACAACGACTTTGAGTGGTAAAATAATTTTAATGTTAATATTCATTCGTATAGTAGGAAGAAGGATAAAATAAAATTCTTTGTCAAGTTGCACAGAGTAGGTATTTCCCGTAGGTAGTAGGTATTTCCCATGGGTGGGGGGGGGGAGTGAGTGCCAGGGAAGGGGGGCGGGGCGCTCCCGCTTTTGTGAGCGCCGGGGAAGGGGAGGGGCCGCCCGCCTTTAGGGAGCGCCGAGCTGCACCCCCTCTGTGAGCGGAGCGTAACGCAGTTTCTTGAAGTGTCTCCCGGTAAACCAATTTATAAGACGTTATCACGTCAAAATGAAAATATTCGGCAATTTGTATGGATATGAAACTTTTGTTAAGTACTCATAATGGGGTATTTCAGTGGGTCGGAAATTCAGGTTTTTGACCTCAAATTTGGATTCAGCACCCTTGAAAACCTATCTACTCCAACTTTAAGCCCAATGATACTATAACATGTGGTAGAAAAATTAATTAAAGAGATCACACGTTTGAAAAAAAGGCGGGCTTCCCTTAACGCACACACACTTATGCCGCGCGTGTGTGTGAGTAGTATTTTGTAGTATCCAAGAGGTCCCCCAAGGGTTTCTGTGCATGGATACTTTTTTCAAAGACAGTTGGCTAGCTACGTCACAATTGGCTAGCTATGTCACACCGTTCAAAACTTCAACTTTCCTTAGCTTCTCTGATTTTTTAAAAACATTTTCTCGACGAACAGACCCGATTACCGTTATTCCTGAGCCATACTCTTTTGAAAAAAAAAAATTGACTGAAATACCCCATTATTAGCTGTTTGGCTATTCGGAACACTGTAAAGTGAATAAAATGAAATAGGTACCTATTCCACAAACTGGAAGGAAGAAAAATTAAGACGGAAATCTCAGGAGTTCAGAAAGTGGAAACAAAACAAAGATAATAATAAGGAATGAGAAAGGTATATTTTTTATTCTTCTTCTAAGGCTCAATGGGCTACTTTCCCAATTTTGTTTTTGGCAAATAAATATTCATTGATCGTGGCAAAACTGAACTTGGAAGCCCGTTTTGAAAAATTAAATAATTATGTTGAAATTGGAAACCTCAAGAAAACGAAAATTATGTGGGCGAACGCCCTATTCTTCAATAACCTCAGATTAATAGATTGAAGTTCCCTAAATTCCCTAAAGAAACCTAAGAGACCTAGAAGGTCTTTTCCAACCATCTGGTCGGAGCAGGTTCCGAACAGTTGCGCATGCGCACTAGAGGAGAACGCCCAGAGAGCTCATTCCAACCGAACTCGGGACTTGCTCGGAGCAACTTGTTCTGTATTCCAACCTCCTCGGGGACTTGCTCCGAACAAGTTCGGAGCAGCCCCAACCTGCACCGAACTCCAGGAGGAGTAGGTAGTCCCAGACATTAACCTTCTTCAATAAATAACCTGCCTCATTCGTGATTTCAACTGTTTACCGTCAACTTCTCTCCTTTTGCTTTTTAATAAAGTTGTTATTGTTTTATTATTATTTTATTGTATTGTGATATTATTATTTTATGTTATTGTGATGTTATTATTTTATTTTAGTGTGATATTATTTTATTTTATTTATGTTACGTATTTTATTTTATTATTTGTTTATTGTTTATTTTTATTTAAACAATCAGGGTTAATTATGGCCCTCTCTTATCGTAACGAGAAAGTTCGTTATTACAACATCCTACCTCGATCAATCAATACAATAAACATCCACTTTCTTCTCTTCTACATCTACTTCTCTTTCTCTACATGTCTCTTCTTTCTACAATCACTGCTCCACGTGTTGAGGTCTGTTTGCAGCACATTTTTTGCACTGAACTATCGACTAAAATTAATGTAGCAGATGGAAATGAAGAAACAAGTAGTTGGAGCAAACATCAACACAGAATGTAGAATATGAGGAGTAGTTACGTCAATTCTTGAAGCTGTTTCTTCAACTGTTTGAGGCCGGGCTCGTACAACTCGGCCACCCCTTCGCCACATTTTTGCGCTCCGCTGCGGTCCATTTCACATGACAATTCCAAAAAAGTTTGATTCTCAACAGAAAAACAGGTATTTTCCTTGCAAAATGATGGGCAACGTGAAAAAAGGTCTAAACACGAAGGAAGGTTGATGATAACGATTGATAAAAGCGAATAACCTGCTGCTGTGTAACCTTTTGTTAATCGATACTTGAACATCGTTCATCTGATTCATCTTGTTGCTGCATGAACTCGTATTTCTTGATTTTAGTTGTCGTTATTAAATTAATTCAGAATGTTGAACGAGTTTGTAAAACATTTTGGCTTGACGCGACTCATCTTAGGAGGGGTTTTCTAGAAATCTACGAAATATGACGGTTGAAGTAGAGAATCAACTAATCGATTTATGAGATTGATTTGACAGGTTGTGAATTTCGGTTTCGGAAAGTTGTTTTCGTTTTCTAGTTGGTTCCACGTCAACGTTGTAAGATTCTTGAGGGTCGTATGTGGTATTCTCATCCCAATCACCTGCAGGCTGGACCGAGTGCCGTTTAGGTCTTTTCCGCGGTACTTTAGCAGGTACTCGAGTAGAATTTAGTGACAATTAGGTACCCCGAGCGACTTTTATATTAATTTGTACAAGATGAGTTTGTTCCGTGTGGCGAGCTGGACTTTCATATCCGCCGTGCTCTTCGGCGTGATTTGGACAGAAGCGATGGTGCCTCATAGGAAATTCGAGTACAAGTACTCTTTCAAACCGCCCTACCTGGCCCAGAAAGACGGATCCGTCCCTTTCTGGCAGTACGGAGGAAGTAAGTACACCTCAAATTTAGTTCTCACAATGCGTTATAAGGCTACACAGATGCTCATCAGATCATCCATAACATCATTGATATTTAGCCAAATACCCAGGTCTACTTGAGTATACCCAATATTTTAGATGAGATTTATGAGTGCCAAGTATTCAAGTCTCTGCAATAATCTTTAACTGGCCACGAAGTACGTAAACGGTGTTTGTTTAGCCTGCTCCAATACGTCACGTTTGGACCTCTTCCCCATAAAGTTGATCATATTAGGGACCAATGAGAATTCAACCCATAATACGCCATTTAGTAAGTTGATTCTAAACACTTCCGTAATGAACCAAAAGAGTTGAGTACCTGATGGCTACCGTAGATGTGGCTGTACCGTGCAGACGTGTCAAGTCCGGGCTTTGTCTCGAGACACCAGATTTGTGATGAATTTTGAAATATTCGCTTTGAAAATAAATGTTAATATCAAGTTTTAAATAGAATTTGACCCAAAAGAAGAATTATTCGTAATAACAAATTTTCGGAAAATTCCATAACTATCTGAAAATTGTTTTATCTAAATCCCAATTCGGAATATCATTAAAATATGAGTTTTAGAGGCCTCAACAGATTGTTAGATTATCACGGACTGTTTGGAATAAAACCAACTTATTCGAATTCGTTGTTGCTGAGCTCAGTCTGATTAAGCATCTTCGAAGGTGGTCCCAATTTCTCCCGTGAAACCCAAATCTGAATGGGGGGTGCGCCTTGATTTTTTAAATATTTTTAATCGAAAGTAGACTACATCCTGAGAATTTTGGCACCAACCGCGTCTAGCGTGAGTAGATCTGTTTCTATAATTTTTCAAAGTTTCAACGGTTATGACGTCACGCGCCCCTCTCGCCTGGGCGGGACCCCCCAGCCCACTGTGACGTCATAAACGGTCGAAACCTTAAAAATTCATAGGAAAAGATTTACACACGCTTGAAGGTCGCGGTTGGTACTAACATTCTCAGAATAAGGTCTACCTTAGATTAAAAATAACAATAAACAGTTTTTCCTACACAGGCGCACACCCTATTACTGATTACAATAAGAACCTCTGATAATCCAAAAAGTATTTATTAACCGGTTTGTGTTCAACAGATGCGATCGCAAGTGCGGAAAACGTGAGAGTTGCGCCGTCGTTGAGAAGTCAGAAAGGTAAGTTGGCTTTTCAAATTTTGAAGTTATTAAACACCCTATTTTTCAAAATTGAAACGTGAGCGTTCCAGAGGGTTGGAAACTTCAAACAAGAATCCCGAGAAAGAACGTTTATGATGTATTCAATCTACAAAATCGGTCTTTCAAATTCGACGGCAAAGTTCCTTATCAAGTTTTGCTAAATCATAAAAATTAGTGGGAATTTGAAAAATCATGATCTTTTTTTTATTTTAAATGTTTGATGCCTCACCATTGAAGATAAGAAAGCTTAGAATGATCAAATTTTAGTTTTCCAAAATAGATTTTTTTGATAGTACATTAAATGTACCTACAAAATACAAATTTTGTATTTTGCATTTTAGAGGTTTCAGAACAAAGTTGGTGCTGAGTCGGTATGTCTGTCTGTCCAAGGAAAATTCTCTCATAATGGGGAATTTGCCTCACATTTTTCTAATTTTCTCTTCAAAAGAGGGTTACTGATATGGAAGAAAACCATAGTATGCTGCTCGAAAAAACATCCAAAAAATTCAGAGAATAATTTAATATGGAAATTTTAACACTTTCAATGTGGGCCCTGAAACTGAGATTATCCCCTGGCATGAGTCCCTCTATGGAAGTTAATATCACTTACCCCCGAGCAGACCAGACCACTTGGTGTAATCGGGCTTGTCGGCCAGAACTGGGGATATCTCCACCAATGAATGGTTGAGGTGAAAAAGGCGCCTTCTGTGGTGTAAGTAGGAAACTAATGGAAAGTACTAAAGTTGTCAACTAGTTTGAGACTCCACGATGTAATATGACATTACCTGTGACTGGGGGCTGCATGATGTTATGTTACATCATCCGCATTGAAGTGTTAAACGTAGTGGCAATCTGTATATGGGGGCAGCCATGTTGAGATGTATCCACCTTCCTAACCATTCCGATTCCATTGCTCCATGATCCCTTCTCTCTGGGGTTATCCGTGGGAAGGTATAGTAAACAAAGAATAAATGTGAGACAGTACAGAGTTTTTGCACTCCACTACCATGGCACATGGAACCTCATCACAAAGCTTAGGGTCCAAAGTGGAGGGGGGGGGGATTTGCTTCCTGTCAACAGTTGGCAATGATAAAGGGGCTCCCCAGAAATTCGCCTGTTTCAAGAGCCCCCCCCCTCCCTCCAAGTCCATAGTCACCCAGGCCTCCTACTTCAACTGGGTAGCATCGTCATTGCTCATGCTAGTCACCTCGTAACAGGTGTAAGGGTTTGCCCCTTACATAAATTAACTATGATTATAGTTAAAAGTAAAAAGAAATGTAAAACTCGACATTTTTGTACTTGAGAAAAACCTCTCTGCTCTATTTGTCATTCATAGCATCTCATTCCCGTCATTTCGTAACTATGGAAACATATGTTATATTATAAAAGAGTTGTAGTTATTCCTAAATGAAGGTGGAATTGAGGCTACTATTACCTAGCTCATTACATCCCCCCACCTAAGAGGAGTCATTGCTCCTGCAATGATAAGGGATACAATTTTTGACGGCAGCTTTCTTTTCTCTCCCACTTTCATCTTCATATGTAAGTGTTTTTGGGAAATTGTTCATTACTAATATACTTTTCAGCTTGTATGGACCACGCACTATAGGTTCACGTCCACTGTAGCCACATTGCACCAAGATCTTCTCACCTTCCACAAATTTAGGAACTCCTTTGGACTGTCGCTTATCAAAGTATTTTTTCAATGAATCTGAGTATTGCTTGAGCTGATCTGGTGTGAAAGCTTCTTCTTTTAACATTTCTGCAGTAATCCCAAATTTTATGTCTGCTGGAAGAACAGTTGTTTCGTTGAAAGCCTTGAACCGGGGTGAGCAACCGATCGCAGAGCAGTAAGACCTGTTAATATGATTTACAGCAGCATCTAAGCACCTTTTCCATCCCCCGTTGAATGTTGGATAGAGAGCTAGGAACTGCTTCAAGTCTCGCATCCTCCTTTCTGCAAGGCCGTTTCCTTCTGGATGGTAAGGGGCCGAATTAATTAATTTGATTCCTCTTTCTTGCGCAAATCTCTTCATCTCGTTTGAAATGAATTGGGGACCGTTATCTGAGACTATGCGACGCACTTTGTCAATATGAGGGAAGTTAGAAAGATATCGCACAACTGCTACAGAACTCTCCTTCATTGATTTGGCAAATAACATCCGTGTGTTATCATCTACAATTATCAGGAATGATTGAGTAGTAGCAGACGCTTCAGACTTCTTTTTTCTCTCCCCAAAGTCTAGATGAAGGCATTCAAAAGGAGTTTCCGATCTTGTAGGATTCATCATGACATCAGGTTTTGTCTTATACTTGAATTTAACAAGTTGGCATTGGTGGCAGCTTTGTACGTACTCTCTAACTTCTTTCTTCATTCCAGGCCACACGAATCTTGCACGAATTTTGTTATAGGTTCTCAGGAATCTTCATTTCATCACTATTCCACCTATTAATTAAACATGCCTTTTCGTACAATGTGATCCACAACCTTGGATCATCCGAATTTCCATCAAAACATGGTACTTCCAAGAAACAAGGTTGTTCACAAGCAGCAGCAACTGTACTCTCAAATGTAGATAATACATTTCCCATTACCTGTTCAAGGAATTCGTGTTGCTGTCGCTGTATCTTGTCACAAAACTGCAGAATCCATGAGAAATCCCCACTTGAATGTGTCATTTTTCTGTTTCGTTGCTCAACGAACGTGGCTCCCGAAATTCTCGAGTCCTACCGACTGCGCCAATGTAAGGGTTTGCCCCTTACATAAATTAACTATGATTATAGTTAAAAGTAAAAAGAAATGTAAAACTCGACATTTTTGTACTTGAGAAAAACCTCTCTGCTCTATTAAATAGAATGACAAATGACATAGAATGACAAATTTTGTCATTCATAGCATCTCATTCCCGTCATTTCGTAACTATGGAAACATATGTTATATTATAAAAGAGTTGTAGTTATTCCTAAATGAAGGTGGAATTGAGGCTACTATTACCTAGCTCATTACAACAGGGCCTGTCAAAATTCAGGCAGCAAAAACTCTCTAATGTTCATCCAAGAAAGAAAGGGTAAATATTAGCAGAAGCAAAACAATTACAAAAATATCAGACCAGATATTTGAAGTGGTGAAGTGTAAGGGTAGGAAATAAGAACCAGAAAACTTCAACAGTGACTACGCGCGGCAAGTGAAGACAGGCAGACCGCGTTCATTCCAGTGTATTCTCTCATGATTAAAGTAAAGCTCAAGTGAAAACTCATTATAGGGAGGAAGAAAAAACTGTTTTAGTGTAATGACACATTGAGCTGGAAACCGCAAAACGCATCCTGCTGCGTTGGAATCCGCCAGCAAGTGTTTTCTTATGGGCAATGACAAATTAGGAAAACTGCGGCGCGGCGACTGCGAGCGGGTTTTTTTCTGCCGCGACTTGTTGTCGGGCTCCAAAACTCTGCTTCCCGCACTGCGGCGCGGTTTGGAGTGGAGAACCCAAACAAACAAGTGCCTAGTGACAAATTGGGCGGCAGAACTGCACGCCGCATCTTTTAATCTTTTCGCCCGCTTTGCATCTTTTGTGAACTTACTATTTGCTGTTTTTGGTTTATTATTATTATTGTTTTTTTTTAATCTTTTTGTAATGACGACGGAAACACTTATTTCGCTGGTTAAGTCATTTTTGGTAATACTGGGGCATAGCACTTCCAGCAGATGATCAAAGGATGAGATAGTCATCCTGTAGTACACATAAAACTTGTCACTATACTTCCGGATTTCTTTATAAAACGCAGGAAATGTATCCTGGCCACAATTGTATGGGTGTATGGCATACCGACGGCGATGTGGAGGCTCTGACATCAATCCTTCATTTTCTGCAGCAAAAGCCACAGCCACGTGGATGAAATTAGCAAGCTCCATCTTTGAAGTGAACTGAAAAGAATAGGCATCTTGCGATTCTCCCACCCACCAACTACAACCCCATCCCGGTTTTCTGCTCAATATGTCATGTAGCTCCAAACGCGGTTTTTCTCCGCGGTTTTCGGCTGCAGAGAACTGCAAACCGCTGCCGCTTAAGGTGGGATTTCGCATGCAGCGGCTGCGGCCAGCGTACGCGTCTCCGAGACGCGGCGGCCAGCCGCCCACTACTCCTTCTGTGTATTTCAATGGAACCGATTTGACATGACCGCCAGCGGCCGCGGTCAGAAATTCGGGCCGCCGCATCTCGGCGGCTGTATATGCAAACCCGTTTCATTTCAAGTGAAATTCGGTACATCACGGAGGTGAAGACTGTAATTCACACAAACCCGTTCATTTCAAGGGAAATTCTGTACATCTTCTTCCACGAGGGAAGTGGTGAAACCAAATTGGTTGAAGTTGAGCGGGAAAAACAGTCGGAACTTCTCTTCATCGTTCTCGAGGTGCAACTGCACTAGTTTCGAGAAAAAGCCCTCCTCTTTTCTTTTTTTAAACATTGGACCTATTGGTTTTCTGATAGTACAATTAAAATCTTCCTCCTCTTCTTCATCCATTAATAAACACACCGCGAGTTTCCTTCTTGCCATCACGTTTCCGCTCTCGTTGAACCAAAAAAATAGACTGATGATCGACGGGACGCCGCGTTCCATCGCCGACATGCGAAACTACCCTCTCCCGCGGCCGGCCGTGGCCGCGGGCGGTCGGTCAGTTGGCCGCCGGCGGTCGGGCGGTCGCGTCTCCGTGCGAAATCCCACCTTTAATGTGCCATTACACTTATGAAGGGGTGCGCGATTGATGATTCTACTGAGAAAGTATTTGTCAGTGTGCCGAATATAGCTATACCAGCAAAAGAGAAGGCAACAATCCTGTTTCATTGTTGTGAAACCATTTCAATGTAAGTTTTTAACTTACTTTTTTATTTCTGATTGCTCATATTCTTGGACTTTGTGTGTACCAGCCAAGACGTTCAGTTGCCCCTCTTGAGAGAAGAGGAAAGAAGTTGAGTCAGACAGTTTTTGCGTCGCTCTTGAAAAGCCCGGATCGAGCGGCAAACATGATTGACGTGACGTAGTTGAGTGACGTAGCCACCGGCCCTCAGCCCCCCTGGATTTTCGCGGTGTTTTTTGACAGAGGCTTTCCTTGTTCAGGCATTTTTTCCTACGGTAGTTTTTTCCCTAGGGTATTCTTGGTGTTAAACGTTATTCTAGGGCCCTATTATAGGATTTGACTTCAAATTCCAGAATCTAAAATTGAGGCAAATGAAATAATGTTAGCTAGTTGAGCTTCATTATGACAATGTTAACTGTTATCAATGTTTCAAGTTTTTAAAATGTTTTGCGTATTTTAGGTGCGATTTGGAGTAAATCAAAAACTAATTTCGACTGGTGGGAAACCGAAATCGTGTTCAGAGTGACCGGAAGAGGTAGAATTGGCGCCGATGGTTTGGTAAGTCTTTCTTCAAGTGTGGTGACGATTTTTGTTAAAATACTTGTCGTAAAACTTTTTTCTATTATAATGATGCTGCTTCGGAGAATACTGGGCCCAGTGTTCGACCATGGACAATGGAGACGGCGCCACAATGAAGAGCTCTACCAGCTGTACGATGATTTTGACGTTGTCAAATTCGTGAAGTTGGGGAGATTAAGATGGGCCGGCCATGTTCTCCGAATGGATGATAACGATCCGGCTAAGCAGCTCCTGTTAACTCGCCCGAATGGTACAAGGAAGAGAGGAAGGCCACGATTAAGATGGAGTGACAATTTAGAAGAAGACACAGCACGGCTCGGGTGCTACGACTGGATGACAACGGCACAAGATCGTTCAAGCTGGAAAGATGTCCTAGAGGAGGCCAAGGCCCACCCTGGGCTGTAGCGCCATTTAGTTAGTTAGTTAGTTAGTTATAATGATGCTGCTTCATGGTCAACGTTTAAGCAGACTTTGCACTTGTTGGCCAAAGAAGTATTTTAGATGACTTCGAGATTTTTCCCAGTAGAAGACTTTGGAAATGGAATCTCGTTCTGTTTCAGGCCTTCTGGTTTACGGAGAACCCTGGCGCTTACGACGGCAACGTTTTCGGAAGCTCGGATAAATGGGTTGGATTGGGTGTTTTCTTCGACTCCTTCGACAACGACAATAAACACAACAATCCCTACATCATGGCCATGGTCAACGACGGCACGAAAGAGTTCGATCACACCAAGTTAGTTTCTATGGCGAATCGTTATTTCCATTGATGTCTCGTTATTTCATTTCATTTTCATTGTTTTTTATTTGGATAATGCAGTGGTTCCGGTAACATAATGGCGTGGGGTGAACAAAGTACATTAATTTTACAAAAAGCATACTTTGGAATTTCAAAACATATTTGGCTCCTTGTTTTATTACAATAAGACTTATTCCACGATTCTTTGTAGCCCATAAAACTCTGTTCTTTGTTATACCAAATAATGTAATCATTTTGCGGATGTGCTTCATTTTTTGTTTTCTCCGTTCCAGCGATGGCTCGTCGCAAATGTTGTCAGGATGCGTGAAGGACTTCAGGAACAAACCGTTCCCCACCCGCGCTAAAATTGAGTACTACATGAATACTTTGACGGTAAGTAGGTCTACTGGGAAAGACAAGTTTGTGGGCACCTAACGAATTCGGTAGGTACTTTTCTAATATACGTTTCAAAGATGTCTTGTCACTCGAGTAAACCAACTAGTTTTGATGATTTCGACCTTCAGTTTTGACTTTTTCAGTCAATCGAAGGTGAAAACAAGCTTTCAAAGATGACTTGTCACTCGAGTAAATCAACTAGTTTTTATATTTCGACCTTCTTTTTCCAATTTTGAAACAATTGAAGGTGAAAACAAGCCTTTGAAGTCGTCGTTTCTCTCGAGCAAACCAACGAATTCCGATGATCTTAACGTTCATTTTCCACTTTTCCAAATATTCGAATGTGAAAACAAGCCTTTGAAATGGTCGTTTCTCTCAAGCAAACCAACGAATTCCGATGATCTTAACGTTCATTTTCCACTTTTCCAAACAATCGAAGAAACAAGCCTTTGAAGTGGTCGTTTCTCGGGAATCGCTTTTTTGGGCATATGAGTAACAAATTATTGAATTGACCCAATTCTATAATTTTTCATACATCTTCCCGTAGGATCTCCCATCTGATCCAACAAAAAAAAAAAAAGCATGAAGCAACTAAGCATGTTGGAGAGCTCGTCGTAAGAGCTTCAAATAAATACAAAACTCGGAATGACCAATGAGGAATTTCACCGAATTCTGTTTGCATTTTTCCTGAATAGTTAATGGTGTGGGATAGATGAAAATCGGGATTTCGGAAAATAAGTCTCCTGTTATTTTTGGGAGACAATCAAAATTTTTTATTTCAAAACTAACCGGGAAAACAGACGTGAAGCAGGAACGCTCGCTGATTGGGCTGTTCGGATCATCGTCTCCACCCAGTGTTGCCCATTGGGACGACGAAATCGTGTTTTCTTAGAGAAAAGTTATCAAAAAAAAAAAAAAAAAAAACGGGAAACCTAATTTTCCCTATCTTGCTTTTTCTATTTTTTTCTTCAGTTTTTCGATTTCGAACTTTACTGTTTCGTGAAATTTTGCATCTGGGGACTATAGATTTCTCGATCTCAGCGCTTCAAGCGGCCATAAATGAACTATTCCAGGATGACGTCATTTTCCCAGTTTTTTTAAACATTCGTATTTTCTACACTGTTTTGTTTATTCATAAATTAGGGAGTTCGGGCTGAAAGTTTGCCTTACTAGGTTTTTCGAGTAGCTGAATCCGATTTTGGGGTCAAAAATAGGAAATTCCGATAGGTGAAATTCCTCATTTGTGAGTTGCTACTGTATTCCATGACGAGTTCGAAGTGTTCATGTTGGTTTGTAGGAAAAACTAGGCTAAAAACAATGCGAATTAAGTTTTCTAAGTTCCTGTTTATGAAATTACATTTATTAGATAGGATGTGATGTTGTCTGTATCGACCCACCAAGTTATCTCGAGTTCGGCAGGTATTTGTTGGTTCTGGCCCTCCTCTTGTTTGAAGTCCTTGAGCGGAGATAATATATTTTCGAAAACTTGGCAATTTGGTTTCACCCCAGCCCGATAGTTGAGCGTTTATTAGATAGAAGAGAATGACGGAAGGCTTATTGAGCAATTCTAATATTTCGATGGTTGGCAGCATTGAAAGCCCAGTTGCAGAGCGCTGCTCCATGTTCCTCGGCTAATCAGATTTGATTTCACCTGCTTATCACGTTATTTTTGCCACGGAAGTTACCATTTTCAAATGATTGTTTTTGATTGAAAACATGAGTAGAAGTATAGAAGAAAATGAAGCTATTGCAACGGGTTTTCAAGCACGCTCTTTCTTTAGATAAATAGAGCTAGGAAGCGCCTACCACAGGTCAGAACACTAGCGCTCTGTAGCAGTTATATTATTCTGAAAAAAAAACGTGGCTTTGTCAGGTTGTTGTAAATATGATTAAAAAAACTGCATTTGGTATTATATTTGTGTAAGTCTGGGTGCCCTCATCTCTAGAAATGAAGAAGTACCTCAATCAATCCATCAAAAAATGTAGAACTGGTATTAGGAACCTGGGGTGGGCGTAAACATCCAAAGTCCAGTAGTGACTAGTCCAAATTTTGTGAACATTTTCCAGGTACTTTTCCACAACGGCATGACCAACAATAACGACTACGAGATTTGCCTTCGTGTGGAGAACCTCCATCTCCCGCGTTACGGCTATTTCGGAGTGTCAGCCGCCACTGGTGGCCTCGCTGACGACCACGACGTCCTCCAGTTCTTGACGACGAGCCTCTACCCGCCTGGACAAGCCCCCGCGCCAGGACAGGCCACCAAAGTGTCTCCCGAAGAAGAGACCAAGCTGTCCCAAGAGTACGCCGATTACCAGAAGAAGCTTGATCAGCAAAAAGAAGAGTGAGTTGACCTTCATTGTTCGAATATGAATTTTTTCAAATAACAAACCATTGAAATTTGTCTCTAGAATCGAATGTCTGACCGACTTCAACGCGCCGAAGGCGCGCGAAAGAGGAGGTACTCAATTCGAGTTGTCGTGGGACGACGATTTTTTTTTTGTATGTCTGAACACCTTGCATTTCTTTATTCTGGTACCAATCTGTCTGGTTCTTTTTGAAATTTGTTCTACCAGTATCCGTGGTGGTCCCGTTTCAAACAGATTTCATTTTGCTTTGTTGAAAGTATCGAAAATTTGTGAAAGAAGTTGAAAAACGTGGTTCCAGTTTTCGGGAATACTGGTCCGCATTCAGTCTTCTTGACCTGTGACTTCTGACTGAGCCGATGACGGACTATTTGTGTATAGTCAAATTGAAGGTCTGATTGTAAGCTTTAAAATGATATGCTATATGAGGGGGGTTCCGATAACTAAAAGGTGCGGGGGGAGAAAGGGGGAAATTATGGTGGGTTATTCGCTCAGAACCTGCATGAGCGATATCAAACGTATTTATGGATGCTCAAGTATGTGAGTTTTCCTACCAAATATGAAGGATAATATAGTACTGTTAGTTAGGTATTCTGCCAAGTGGGTGTAGCACATAGCTCCCTCATCACTAATGACATAGTCCAGTTAGGTGACGCGTGGGTATTCTACCAAGTGGGTGTAGCACATAGCTTCCTCGTCATCCTTAGTGTAGTTGGGTAGGTAATGGTATAGGAGATTGTCAGAACTGCATGGTGCCGTACCAAATATGAGGTATATAGTACAACTAGTTGGTGAGAGGGTATTTTACCAAGTGGGTGTAGCACATAGCTTCCTCATCATTCATAAATTGTTGGGTAGGTAATGGTATAGGAGATCGTCAGAAATGAATAGTTCTGTTCCAAATATGAGATATATAGTACAGTAAGGTGATAAGAGGGTTTTCTACCAAGTGGATGTAGCACATAGCTCCCTCGTCAATCATGTCATTGTTGAGTTGTTGAATTGTGTTGTCAGAACTACTAAGTACCTACCAAATATGAAGTAAATCGAACAGTTAGGGCTTGATCAGCAAAAAGAAGAGTGAGTTGACCTTCATTGTTCGAATATGAATATTAAAATTTTTTCAAATATGAATATTGAATTTTTTTCAAACCATTTTTGCTTCCTCACTACCGAAGGTAGGGAAGCTTTGTATTCGTGAAAGAAGTGAAAAAAAAATGTCCTCCAAAATCAAAATTTCCACTTGCTTTTTGTGTTTTAGAGCTTCCCGAACAATTTTGGTTCCGTGTCTGTCTATCTGTCTGTCGGTCTGTCTGTGGTCAATCCTTGTCCCGGGCAAAACTATACTAACCTGTGGTCCGATTTCGATGAAATTTTCAGGGATTGTGCGGGTTAGGTCCTAGACGGTCCCCTATCAATTTCAGCACCTTCGGACCAATAGGAGCGAGTGCGCAAGCGCAAACGTGAATTTCCTGGAACCTCGGTTTCTAATGAACCGATTTTGCTCAAATTTGGAGGTTAGTTAGGGACTAACTTCTAAGAGACACCCTATAAGTTTCAATCAAATTGGTCAAGCAATAGCCGCTGCGCATGCGCGAACTTCAAATTTATTGTTACAACCAAAACTCCGCAACTATTCAACCAATTTCGATGAAATTTTCAGGGATTGTGTGGGTTAGGTCCTAGACGGTGGACCGCTAATATTTTGGTATTCAATAACTCTTTGAATCATAATTTTTTCGCCAACTGATTCTATACGTCCGTGCTACAATGAGTGAGGAAGCTATACTGCCCACCCAACTTGGCAGACGT
This sequence comes from Apolygus lucorum, assembly GCA_009739505.2. Classification (NCBI taxonomy): domain Eukaryota; kingdom Metazoa; phylum Arthropoda; class Insecta; order Hemiptera; family Miridae; genus Apolygus; species Apolygus lucorum. Next base: position 44,387,511 of record CM019168.2, on the reverse strand, counting down.
TTTTTCAAATATGAATATTGAAATTTTTTCAAATATGAATATTAAATTTTTTTCAAACCATTGAATTTGTCTCTACAATCGAATTTTTCAATGTAGAATTGATTTTTCAGAAAAATCCAGTATAAATTTCGAGTAGAGCATAAGGTGTGTAGGAATTGCCGGTTGCCAAATCGTTAAATAAGCAGAGTAAACATCACTTCACTCAGCACAATCAAGGACTGTAATGTGGTGTAAAAACTTGGAGCTTCACCCCCCAGAATGTATTTTTGCGTTCAACTTCATTATGTTGTATCGCCAACTTCAAGTTTTGGGGAATCTAGATCAAATTTGTGTTTGTTTATTGTTATTGCTTTGGTGGGTTCCCCTCGGTTTGGGTGGGGCTGCTCGGTTGGCGGCTCCCAATTTTTTCGCTTTTGGCGAGAGTCATGGGCTCTGTCGGCGGGGCGGGCCTCTTGTGGCCGTTTTCGTTCTGGCGATGGTGGTCGGGTTTTCTGGGAAGCCGCCAAGGTGGGTGGGGCCCGTGGTCGGCCGGATGGCCCCAGCCGGCACGGGGGGTTGTACGAGCCCCCCGCACACCTGGTGCACACAATCTAATATTTATTTTCTTGGACACTTAAACTACCTACTGTAATGACTATTGCAATGAACTCTGTATAATGGCAAATAAATTCTCTTGCTCTCCAAATTGTTTATTGGTATCGCATTTCGTTAATGGAGAGTTCCTAGTGCGATCCAGATTGTGCGCATGCGCGGTAGATACCACCGATCGTATTTCAGATCTGATGCCACCAATTTATCTGTCGTATCGATACCACTCCTTATCTCAATGCGGATGAATTGGAGATGGTATCTTGAAGTAACCTTCCAAGTAACCTTAATAACACCAACCAACCAACCAACCAAGTAACCTTGAAGTAACCTTAATAACACTATTGTAACCAGGACTACATATTGGAAACAACCAAACCCTTGTTTATGTATTTTCAAACGTAAACCAGAAAGAATCGAAGTAAATCCAAAACATTTCTAAATAAAAACTTTTAATAAAAATTTAAGCTTTTTAAAAATCAAAATTCAATAAATTTTTCGTTTTTATGTCTTGCCCAGGTTCCGTGGTGTAGTTGTGCTCCGAAGGTTTTGGTTTATGTCAGTCACTTCTAAGGGGCAAAAACTGGGGGAAAACTATCAAGACGCCCTACCTTGAAAATTTTCGAAGTAGGATTTTGAAGAATTTTTTGGAAACCACCCAGAGATCTTTGAGACCAACCGTTCGCCTAATAATCAATCAATCGAAGTTTTTATTGTAGAAACCTAAGAATAGGTATAACAACGTCAGATAAACACATAAACAAATAAACTACAACAACAACAATTTAGGAACACACAACAATTTGTAAATACAACAATAATAACAGTGATTAAGAACAAGTCATCAAAATAGAGCAAAATAATCCTTAATACAGTAGATTTCAGCATCAATCAAAATACTTTTCACTCGCCGTCGAAATGCCACTGATGACAGCTGCCTAACATCGTGAGGGAGAGCATTGAAAAACCTGGTTCCGAACTGTTCAGAATTACAAGTAAGGGAATTCGTCAGTCTCACAAAGGGGGGGGGGGGGGGGGGTCAAATATTAGGCCCGGCTCAAGTTCCATAATTATGTACATACATCATTTCCCGTCACAAATAAATTCAAGCTCTCCCTCACGTGAAGCAGCGCTTGCCATACAAAAAGGCCGTAAACGGTTAAAGCCCCAAGCCTTTTAAAGTAGGAGCGGCATGACTCGCAAGGATGGAGACCTCTTCTGTAGCTTGAATACGGCCTCAGTATGCGACGAGCCTCCCCCCAGAAGAATACCATAACTGATACGGCTCTCAACGTATGCAAAATATACAGAGCGGAGCGAGTTGTAAGGTACAGCGCTACTCAGTCGGAACAGCATGTACGATGAAGAAGCAAGCCTGGGCAAAAGGGCCTCCACATGTCCTGACCAGGATAGGCGACTATCAATCACTATGCCCAGGAAATTTGCCGAGTGATCCATCCTGCTAGTGAGGGAGAATGTCAACTGCTGGGATAAGAATAATTAATCAATTGGTATCTCCTAGGAACTCTCTAATTTCGTGTCTGTTTTTAACCGGTTGGTGAAAAGTAAAAACACATTCTGTGTTAATAAAAATGTATCACCGATTCAAAGCTTTATTCACCAAACGAACTAATATTGAGATTTGGAATTTTGGGAAAGTTGTTCATAGAAACAAGAAAACATTTATGGGTTTAAAGTCGTACCACATTCACCCCCTCTTCAGAACCGGTCATAATCATCAAAGCATCTGGAGGGACGAAGGATCCTATATTTTTCATCAAAATAAAACCACGATTCCGTATGGTTACGCTGAGGACACAATGAGAGTTTTGGAATGTACTAGACGATACTATTAGATTACGATGTATTAGACGATACTCTAAAAAAGAGCCATTTGAGCTTGATCCTGCTTGAAGGCCTTTTCGATTTTACTGAAAATGAAGTTAATTGACGGTTTAGAAATCCAGAGCCTGATTTACTTGTCAAGTATTATATTTATTATTTATTCTTTCTAGCTACAAGAAGGAGCATCCTCAAGTCAAAGACACTGACAGCGAGTTTGAGGATTGGTTTGAAAGTGACTCTCAACGAGAATTGAGACAGATCTTTTCTGGGCAAACGCAGATATACGACCAGGTCTGTATACAAACAATGTTTTGAAAGGAAAACCTTTTACCAACTAATAGAATAGAAAACTGATTGGCAACACTGGCAGTTCTGCCAAACGTCACATGAACCCCCTGAGTAACCTCGGGGATAACAACTCAAACTTTATCCCTATTATTGCAAACTGCATTGAGGAGGAGAAAACCCATTTTAATTGAGAATGCGTCCTGTATTCATAACTAATTATTTTTCTTATACTTTGGAAGGGAGTAGAGCTCAAAACACAATCAAGCTCGTTGATTGGTCCAGGCAATTCATCAATTGCAATTCATCTGATTTCTTATGATCCGATGAGTTTCACTCGCCCTAACAGCACGGGTAGCGCTACGATGCATCTCTAGTTTGACTCATTTCCTCGAGATAGCGTGGGTTTCGACCTCCTGTGTCAAGTTTCTTCTTTACACTTTTTTTTATAGGTTTGATTTGTTGTATATTGTAAAAGTGTGGTTATTTTTCAAGTTGTTTCAAGTTGTTATTCATTGTTTTAAGTCGCTGCAAAGTTTACTGGAAATTATTGTGATTCATTACACAACAAAAATGGCTGATTACAAGAGAGGTAGGGAGGAATGAGGATGGATATTTCAGAGTGCATGTGTAGTATCCATGGTGCCTTGTTTCATCAAAGACTGGTTGCTCTTCCCCCCTCATTTCATGGCATCTTGTGACATAAGGAAGCATTACTTCCTTGCAATTTCCTACCTACTTCATTAATGATTTCAAGTCCACGCCTCCAATAAATTGATCAAATGTATTCTGAGCTCTCTATATGAGAATATGACAAGTATTTTCTAGGTAAAATAGTGAAATGAAAATAATCACACGATTCAAGTTTGCTTTCATATAATTACAAGTATTGACTTACATAGGCAACTATAAAATAATTAAAACATAAAACAAACGGTAAAACTTGACTAGAAACTTTTTCCTAGCTCTGATACTTGGTCAGGCTCATTGACTCAGACGAAAACAGATCAGGAGAATGACAGGTAGGGGATTGGGCTATCTTAAGAGGGGGTAAGGTAAGGGTATGGAGTAGGGGGTGCCCTGAGGTTTCACCCGCACGAATGTTTGACGCCAACTATAGGCTAAGCTCCATTTCAACTTCTCCTTCGCCTAACGAAGTTACCTCTGCATTTCAGGTCCGCCTTCTTAGCCAGAAACTTGACGAAGTTGTTGGAAGACAAGAGCGATCATTGGGACTTTTGAGCGCTTTGCACCAAGGAGGAGGACAAATTGCAACACAAGGAGGTATAATTTCAGCATTATTCTTCAACTCCATACGATTTAACCAAATCCAAAACGTACGGGTTACAATATCTCGAGATAAAATAACAATTGTACTTATCGCACATATAAAATTCTCACAAAAGCTGAATCTCAACAAAAACCACTCAGTGAATCACTTGCTGATATGAAGCTGTACTAACTGTAATTTTAGTGTTGCTGTTCACTAATTTTAATATTTATATTTTGCAGGTGCTCCTCCTCCTCCACAGATGGGACAACAACAGCCTTTTGTAGACACTATTCGACGTCACGAAGTTGATGCTCTTCTCACGAATCAGAACACGATGATAACAGCTGCTCGCGAAATCAGGTTAGTAAAAAAATCCAAAAGTCTGCCAAGTTAAGTGAGTAGTAGAGTCCAAAGAATAACTTTTTAATTTTTTTTAAATTGGCTTCGCAAAAGAATTACATACAGCCATAACTGCTATGAAGTTAAGATAGATGAATTAAATTACACGTTAAAGTTTATGGTGGACAGAAACTTGAAAAGAGCACAATGAATCAGATCACTTCCAGTTGCAAGGAGGGTGTCTAAGTTGACGATCGGTGATGTCCTTGAGGAGCTCCCTGTTTGTTCTAGGATTATGTATGTTTGGTGGTCTCGATTTCATTTCCACAGAAGGAGCACGTGTTGTCACCAATCATCCCAAATCTTTCGAGCATCTCTTTGTTTTTTTTTCTTTAAATTACGCCGTATACGAGGCTCTGCGGCCATTCGTTCACGCACAGCCCAATAAATATTTGCTTTCCTATACCAGATGGTTTCGTCGTCTCCAATCTGTTCTCTTGTGTCTTGCTGTGCAGGACATGTGTCTAAATGCTGGGATGTCATATCTTCGATGTGGCAAAGTGTACAGATTGTACTGTCATAGACACCGATTCTGTTTAGATGCTTGGCCAGGGAGTTATGCCCAGTCTGAATCCTGAAACAAGCCACACTTTGCCTTCTGGGCAGTGTTTTAGGCATGGGATTATTCAGTAGAGGTGCCCATTGCTTTCTCATGGCCTTCTCGAGCTATTGACTGTATCTTGGCATCGACCAGGCGTTTGGCTGTGCTGTAAGGGAGAGGAGCATCTGGCTGCGGCAAGAGTGACCCTTTTTTGGACAACGCATCTGCTTTTTCATTTCCCTCTATTTGGCAATGTGAGGGAACCCACCAGTTGGGAGCCCCTCATCAACAACTTCTCAATGGCAAGATGACACTCGAGGACCAGGGCGACATCAGTCGAAACGTTGCTTGTGAGCGACTGAATGGCAGCTTGTGAGTCGACAAAAATCATGACTTGGCGATCGTCCCGCACAAGCAGATGCTCCACAGCAAGCTTCACTGCACAGACCTCTCCTTCAAAGTTGCTAGAGAGCAATCTCTTTGGTGACACTGTGGCCTGAACGTAACCTGGTAATTGTTTTGTAGAAAGCTTTGGATCTAGGAGAGGAAGAATAACTTGATCATGTCATCTGTGAACTTGGGAAAACAATATAGGTCCCAATTTGAGCCCGAGGTTTTGAGCTCTGCTAACCGAAATAAAGGGGTTTGATGCAGAACTATGTCAGAGATGAAGTGACTCAACTCGCAGTACAATTTTCTTGGCAATTTTTCTAGTTTGCTATGTCATCAAATAGCAAAAAGGTTGTGAAGTGGTCAGGGATAAGATAATAGTTTTTGGGAGTTTTCATTTGTACCGTGGCTCCTATTGATCGTTCCGATGTTGACGAAACTCATTGGGAACTGTTTCGAGTTAGCCTTCATTAACCCTGAGAGTTTCATAAAAATCAAACCATTATTGTAGGTAGTTATGCCTATGGCAAAGGTTGACCGCAAACAGATACGGAAGGAAAGTTGCTCAGAAGACACTGAAACGAATGAATGAATGAATGATCTTTATTTTGCCGCCATACAAAAGTTGTATATGACAAGCCGTCAGGAGCGCGTATATATATTAAATAAATATCAAAAATTGTCATTAGATAAATAACAGGTCAAATAAATATAGGAACAATGTCGTTAACAACAATCGTCAGTCAGACTACAACAATGCAAAAGATAAATAAAAATAAAAAAACGGGACAGGAAAGACGATTAAGAGAATAAATAATTTGAAATGGATAACGACAATACAACGACGAATAGCACAACTACTAAAAATTTGGAACATTGGTTTAACAGAACAAAAATTCACAGCCAACAACCCACAGCACAAATTACTTCTCCCGCATCCACAGTTCCGGCGAGCACTCTTCCGCTGCATACGGCGTCAGGGAGATTAGGGCGTACTTGATACATGTTTCAAAGGAGCCAGGAGAGAGGAGGCGGATCCTTTCAGGGAGTTGATTAAAAGTCCTGACTCCGAAGAAATCAGGATCCCTTTTCTGGGTCAGGGCCAGACGGTGTCGAGGAAGGCTGAAAAGGTCCCTGTTCCTAGTCTGATACTGGTGAGTGTCACCAAGCTTGGGAATGTCGGGTGCTTCCCTCTTCACTCGCAGCAGCGATGCCAGGACGTACAGTTCTGGAAGGGTTAGGATTTTTTGATCCTTGAAGAGGGGTCGGCAGTGGGCATCGGGAGCTGCTCCTGCCAGAATCCTCACTGCTGCCTTTTGGAGTCTGAATATGGGTAGTGCGTTACTAGTGCGTTACGCAAAACGCATGAAGACATTTTGGGGAACTTGAATGTTTGTTCCTGCATTGATAATTTCTATTTCAATATTGGTTTCAATAACTTGGACATTAAAGTGGGCGACTAGACTGAATTGGCAAGTTACGGAGTTGAAGATTGAGGGAGGGAGGATTGTGCCTCTTCTGGCTATGCCATCAGCTGTCGTACTCCCCCCTGTGGGGTTCGAGTTCAGCTCCAAGTCTCACGGGGCCCATTTTTTCAAGCTGTCGCACATGTACCTAGTAAGTGAGAGGTACTTTAAGAAATTCCCCTAATCAGAGACCCTTGTTTTCCCAGTTCTAATAGTCACTAATAGAGAGTAAACGAAACCCTGGGAGTGTATGATGAAACAGGCACTTCCCATTGTAGCCAACCGAACAAAAAACATATACTACAGCTAGGGCAAGAATTTCAACAAAGTGAAAAATTCAAAGCCGATTTACAAAAAGTAGCTATTTTTAAAAGTGCCCCTCTAATACTACGATTTGTTCAAGATGTCTTACATTTTTGTGTCGCCGTTGCCTCAAATGTGAACACGGAAATGTTCCCCCAGTCAGGACTAGGAACATCTTTCACTTTTGGATGGATGAGTCCTCTTACTCCTATTGGTGGGGAACTTGAATGAATTTTGACCATACCGGATGACCTCCATTCCTGTAATTTCGCTGGAGGGTTCCTGATCCTTGCTGTGCTCGCTCTGATATCGCTTGATCTCACCAATTCAGCTTACTGTTGGCGACTCGTCACTCCTTCGAAAAGTTGTGAGCTCGTAGTCCTCAGTAAATTAGTTCTTACAGTTGGTATCTGACTAAAGTGTTACGTGACTCCAAGACCACCACCACCCACTAGTGACCCATCGGATGAGTCAAATGGCAAGGGCAACCACATCTTAATGAACCTCTTCTCGGTTACATCAATCTGTTTCAGAGTAAATTCAGCAAAATCCTCGTAGTAATATGAACGAGCACTCTAAAATTATATTTCGAACAGTTATTGTATACTACCTATTTAAAATAATAATTTTGTAGGCTTATTTAAAAAATAAACCACGTATTTTTGTTTTTTGCAGGAATTTCCTCATGGAAGTCAGTACAAAGATGGATCGAGTGCTGGAGAAGCAGGACCGTGGCACGGGTACTGCCCAGGTCATGGGTTACGACACAGTTTCCATCGTCAACGAAGTACGAGAAGCACTGAATGGAGTCAAACGGGACACTGAAACTGTCGCGCAGAAACTCATTTCGCAGGGACCCAGCTTGTCGAACTGCCCCACCTGCGTCACTCCTCTCGTGCTGATGTTATCCATTGCAGTTCACCTCATCATATTATTCATCTACTTCATGTACAGGTAACTGATTTGCCATACTTATGTCTGAGTTTCGGCGAGTGAAGGTGATGATCTTCTCGCTGGCATTGACTGATTTCCTATGGCCCCCTACTCAATGGAGAGGTTGATCCCTACGCTAGGTTGATTGTGCTATTTCCCCGGCGTGTGATGCCAACCGATGGGAGTAGTACAAGAAGAGAGAGATCTATCTGCCTTCTCCGGCGTCTGAAACCAGATTGTTGATAAGCAGAACCTACAGCCGTATTCACAAACTGCACTAAGTGGGGCTTTTTACTAAGTGGAGCTTTCAAGCTTCACTTAGAGCTATACTTTAGAGAAAACGCTATTCACGAACCAAACTTTGGAAGAAGTGTCTCTTTAGCCACTCTTTACCGAAGCTGAACTTTCGTCAAGTTACACTCTCCGGTTAAGTTTGGCTCCTACCACACTTTACTGGTCCTCAGTGCAGCTTTTGATGAGAAGTACTTCTATTCTGCTTGCAAGCGAAATAAGTGTTACGAAGTTTTTCCGTTCGGATTTAAATGGAAAACTTATCAGTTTCCTTCAATTTCCTTATCAGTTGAACCTAAAGCTGAACTAAGAGCAGCTACACTAAAAACGATTGTGAATAGCGATTTCTCCTCAAGTTTCACTTTGGCCCAAAGTATCACTTTCGGAAGTGCGACTTCTAGTGTCACTTTGGTGATTTTTGTGAATACGGGCCCTAGTGTTCCTAATTAAACTGTAGACAGGTGTGTAGTGAGGGAAGGAAAGCAGCGGCACATCCTCAGTTTGATTCATATATTATGTCGAGCTAGCTTTCGCCATTGGTAGGCATTGTGAGGACACTTTAGGATATGTTAGATAGTATTTAGCTGTAGTACATGTAGTTTTAGGCATTTTTGGTAACTGAATGCAAAGGTAAGTAATTCCTGTTCCCATGTCGCATTCTTCGTCATAGCTAGAGAGGGTGTTGAGCATCAGGGGTCAGTAAAGCGCAGGATTGACATCCAGCTCCAGTTATTAGGAAGTATTTGGTTTCCGCAATAGTCTTGATTGTGGTTAATTTGTACACAATAAGTTGTGTAGGTACATATGGGTGATTTTCTATTGTATTTCTATGAACCTGAGGGGTTTTTCCACTGTTTCTAATTAGGATTTTTTAGGCAAATTAAAGTTAGAGGTTCACCACATGTTCTGGGTTTGGGACTCAAGTTACTAACTAGTAACTTAAGGAGTAAGGTAAGTACCTTTAAAACCAAATAAGACAGTACCAAATTGTAAACAATCTCGAGACAATGATTTGGTAAATGGTTGTGACAAATGGGGACATTAGTAGCTTGGTGGTTTACTGGTCGTCGTTGGAAGAGAATCCTGAGAGTCATCTCAATATGGTTCAATGAGTACCAGTGGTGTAGGCGCCCAGCAGATTGACACTGGTCCAAGGGTGGTTTCCCTGAGCTCAAAGGTATTGTGAATAATGATAGATGAACGTAGCTTCAATGTACTAAATAGTATATTGAATTGAACGTACCTCTGACTCAGCTGATCAGTTTTCACACACTCCAAGGCAAAGAGACTTCGGCCAAATCAACAACTTGAGCTGTGATGACTGACTGGAGGTGAAGAGCTCTGTGCTGGAGGGGTGTAAGGTAGGAGAGTCTCGCGGGAGCGCACCAAAAGGCACAACTAGCGCTCCCTCTGACATCTTTCTGAGATTACTCGATGCTTTTTAGTGAATCTGGAAGACATAATGAGCTAGGTATTGAACTACCTAATTTTAGGTAGGCGGTTGAGGACCATCTAAAAAGAGGTTTAATAGCAACATCAGGAAATGAAACTATCGTTTGAAGAAGTACCTAATGGAAGCTATGTGTTCACGACGTTTCCTATTAAAATCCTTCATATTTGTCTAATATTTTATTCCAATGGAAGAGAGAAAATGAACAAAAAATCAATCATTTAGTTATACGTTTTTTGCTCTTAGGATCTCGTAAAAAGTAGTTTTTGATAAATTTGTGACAGAATAAATGTTCATCTTCTTTCTTGGCACTACGGTCCTTGGAGCACCAGGGCCTTCTCAACTATATCCTTCCAGTCCTTTCTATCCAATGCTCTGCGCCTCCAACCTCGGATCTGGAGCTGGCTTAGATCCCCATCTTTACGTCTATCCAACGCAGTCGGGGTCTACCTCTAATCCTTCCACCACCCGGCGTTCCATTCATGGCCTTCTTGGGATATCTATGTTCCTCCATACGCTGCACATGGCCGAGCCACCTAAGCCTTCCTTTCCGTATGAAGGCCACCAGGTCTGGCTGTCCGTACAATGCCCACAATTCTCTGTTATGTCGAATTCTCCATCTTCCACCTTCACATACTGGACCGAAAATTTTACGGAGTATTTTTCTCTCCCAGCAGTTGAGCATCCGTTCACTACTATGAGTTAGTACCCAGGTCTCACTGCCGTATGTGACAACTGGTCTTATAATGGTTCGGTAAATTGTCAGCTTGGCCTTTCTTGACAGGCCACGGAATTTTAATGCTTTTTGGATGCTCCAGAAACATCTATTTCCTGCGGCGATGCGTGCTTTAATTTCAACGGTAACGTCATTGTCTTTTTTTATCAAGGCGCCAAGGTATTTGAACTCATTACAGACTGGGAAATTATGATAATTAATTCTAATAGTGTTTTGGTGACTTGGAGGTAGCTCTCTAGAGGTTTTCATGTACATGGACTTAGTATCGTTAATTTGTAGTCCTCTCAGTTTGGCCATGCGTTCAAATTCTTCCATTGCTCCGGCGAGACTAGAGGCATTTCTTGCAAAGATGTCAACATCATCTGCGTACGCCAGGTGTTGAGTAAGTCTATTAAAGATTGTTCCTCCTGGATTTGTTCGGACGCCTCTTATCACTGATTCCATTGTAAAGGTCTATGTAGAGCTTCTCTCGTACCACACTATCGTATGCCTGACGGAAGTCAATAAAAAGATGGTGTAGATCAATATTATACTCGTACGTTTTTTCCAGGATCTGGCGAAGAGTGAAAATATGGTCAATAGTCGAGCGATTCCGGCGAAAACCACACTGATATTCACCCAACTCATTTTCCATTATGGTGATGATCCTTTTGTTCAGCCAACTAGTAAAAACCTTATACGCTGTGCAGAGAAGGGCAATCCCTCTGTGGTTTTTACAGTCTAACCTATTTCCTCATAAATGATGAAATGTTTATAAATGTGATAGATGTTTATCACTCCATGAAAGCAGTTATAGGCTGAGTACCACTTTGGGTCTCACCCTAACTCGAGGGGAATAAATTAAATTAAAGGAAATATAAACATTGTAGAAACCATATTGGAATTTCCAACTTGTGACAACCGTCTGAACACTGGTGCTTCAGATAATATTAAATATTATGTGAAGCACCAGTGTTCAGGCAGTGATCAAATTTTGATCAGCTCACTAGTGTGTAGTACTCAAATCTGCCAGTAGCGCTAGTTGTGCCTTTCAGTGTGCTCCCGCAAGACTCTTATGTGTAAGGCCTCTCCCATCCATGTTATCATGGTGTGAGGGGGGGGGGGGGAGGTGTGGTGGTGATTGTGTTCTTGCAAAGGCTTGTTTGGCACGCTCAGCCGCCTACGCCCCCCTGTTATACTGTGTTTTACTCCATTCAGCTTCTGACCTACCTATTGTTTCTACAGGGACAGCAAGGAATCACAAGCGAAGAAGTTCTACTAAAGAAAAAGACCTCCCAGCTTCTCGAGTCAAAACGACAAAATATCTACTTCATCGAGGCGACTTCCGTAGGCCTCCGCTAGGGGCGCTCCGGTCCCCCGCTGTCACCACACATGGACTCCTAAATGTGTCTTGTGATTCGGGTTTTTTTAAAATTTTATTTTCCCTCCATTATTTGTTTTTTTTCAACCGCCAACATTATTTATAAAATAATAATAAAAAACTCTATAAATAGCTTATCCAACGAAAACAATGATTGTTTCCACTCCTAACGTTAATTTTTCCATCGAGGATTCGTCTGTTTCATACTCATATAGATCCCTTCAACCTAAAAGAAACCATAAATTTCGTTGACATGGAAACATCGTTCATTTTTCTCGCTTAGCCTGTTTTTGTTTTTATCTAGATTGAACTCTTATATTGAATTGATGATCGTTTTTGAATTTTGGAACTCTCCAAGCCGGGCAATAAAACTGCAATCAACGTACCAATACCTACTTGTAGTGTATGATGATGATTTTCTGATACAACTTAAGTTTACTCTGTCCATCGTAACGAGTAGAATCCCTTTTTTTCACCCATATGAGGTAGTTAGGTATTAATTTGTCATGTACAACGCGTTTCAATGTGTGTTTGAAAGGTTTCAAGTATTTATTAAAAGTAAAACGTAAAATTAAGTCGATTCTGTGCACAAGAAATTCGACGTTTTCCTTGTGTTTTGTATGTTTAATTTGTTCATGTTGAAATGTTTGTATTTCTTATTGTTCACAATTTTGGCATAAACATGTTTCTTCCTGATTTTGTTGTGTTCCAACAACATAAGAAGCTACATTACTCATAATATATGTAGCCAACCTCTCTTGTACAAAGGTAACTATTTTTCAAAGGTACATCGTGTACCAACTTGTTGTTTTTACGAGTGAGATTTATGATAAAAAATTGATTTTAGTTGGATTCAATGTTTCTCCATTCAGGAACGCATTGCAGAAAACATCTTCTTAATCGTAGGGGAAAAATAATTAGGGTTGGTTAGAAAGTCAGGGCAACTATGGTTTGTTTAAATAAAATTTCATGCCAAATTTGATAATATTTTCATTTGTTGTGACTTGAATGAGCTGCTGATTCGTTAACACTTTTCCACATCTAAACCACGTCTTGTCAACTTGAAATGAAGTTGGAGCCAATTATTGTATTGGATACAAGCTTAACCTTGAACTTAGTTCTCTGGGAAGGCGCTAGGAGCGCTGTATTCAACCTAAATCCGTCATTTCGAGGTTAAGAAATACATTTGCTCTGTTCAAATCTTCGGTACTTAAGTGTTCGATTCTTGTTGTATAATTTAGAACACTATTTAAATAATGTTCTGTGTGTCACCTTTCTAAATGTTAGTCGCTTCCAACATAACAAATTGATGCTACATTTTGGAGCAGGATCTCTGAAAATATTCACAGTTTGTTCAATCAAGACAAATTCCTAAGTAGAACTTCAATAGGCTACTCAACACATTTGGACTAGATTAATAGATTGATATCAATCGTATTTTGGAAGATGTATTACTACTTGAAGACTGAATGTTGAACTGCTCCACCATTCCTCTGTTTCCGTTGGACTATTGGATGAATTTTGTAGCGTCGGTACTGAAATGGATCCGTTTAAGAGGTTTTTAGTCGTAAGGTGAGATTTTGGTTGTTCGGTAGGTGTTTTTGGAAGGCGTGCGTGAGAGTCCCTGATGATCATTGTTGCGAATTGTTATGATAAATTTTCTGTTCTTTTATATTAAAAGGGTATTGAAAGAAGGAACCTGCACTTTAATTTCCCTTATCTTGTCTTACGTAAGTTATATTTCTGTACCTCAGAGGTCGATTATCGTAAGTGACATTTTGGCGATCTTACAGCAGAGCCAAAAGAAGTTGTGGGCACACATATTTTGACCCCTATGGCCCATTCTGATGATTTTATCATGCTCAAATTAATTCTGTAGAATCTGTTTATGCCTACCAATACAATAGAATACAAAATACAATAGAAAGAATGCACATACAAAACAAAAATCTCGAAAACGAGAATTTTGGACATACGATAGTTGACCTCTGAGCTACAGATTTGTCTCTTTTATTCTCTTTGAGATGACCTTTGTACATAACTTGTTACCTGAAAAGTTAATAGGTACTACTTGATCGCTTTCAAGCTTGTTCTCTTCTACGCTATCAAGTCGTGTTCTTCATTAACTGCCAAACATGCAGAACGATGGCCAACTTGCCTCAATTTTAGATTCTGGAATTTCAAGTCAAATCCTATAATAGAGCCCTAGAATAACGTTTAAGACCACGAATACCTCAGGGAAAAAATTACCGCAGAAGAAAATGCCTAAACAAGTGAAGCCTCTGTCAAAAAATACTGTGAAGATCGAGGAAAACTGTGCTCTAGTGAAGTGTGAAAGGAGTTTCGGAAAATAGTTTCAGAGAATGTCAACAGGTAGAGTCGCAAGCGCCCTCGTGACAACATGAAACGATCTACTCAAATAATGTGATTCAAATATCAAAACTAACTAGTACAGAAACTAAATAAAAAGAGCTAATAATTGCTTTTTTTCGTCACATTCCTGTCTGGGTTCTTTCTGCCTGTTCGCAGCGCACTCGTGTATTCGATCATGTAAGTTAGTTGCTTCATGTGCGCTGTCAGAGGTAGCGCTGCGTAAGGGGAAACTTGTCACTTCATAGACTCCTGGCACATTTAAAATTTCCATCTTCCTTAAATTCTCTAAATTTTTTGGATGCGTTGTCAAGCAGCACACTATGGTTTTCTTCCATGTCAATGAACCTTCATTCGAAAAATAAAAAATAAAAAAAACGTGAGGCAAATTCTCCATTGAATAAGTCGAACGCTGTTATGCTGGAAACCTACAGTTTTATCATTGAAATACGTGAAAATTGGATGAATAAGTACAAAATCTAAGTATTACATATGCCCAATTCGAAATTTCGTTTTTTAAAAATAACTGGACTTTTTAAAATTTCTGCCAGTGTCTTTTGGTCTGCACTTACCTCATGGACAGGACAATACTATAGATCAATGGACTAGGATTGTCAGATTCTTCAAAATGAATCGATTTAAATCGTATCGATCTTCTAGGAAAGAATCTAAAATTTGTTTTTCCAAAAGTATCGATTTTTTCCAAGCAAATATCGTATGTAAGTCCTAAGTAATTACCAAATTGAGGAGCTTGATTCCAAAAGGTACGTACTCTATCCATTTTGGTCAAACGTGAGAAAAACGCGAAAAACCATAGCAACTAGAAAAACGTCATATAAACCGATGTTGCTTCCGAGTCTACCAAGGTAGCGGAAGCTTTTTTTTCACTTTTCAAGGATGAAAAGAAAAGTTCTCCAAAATCAAAATTTTTACTCGCGTTTTGCGTTTCAGACCTTTCTGAACAATTTTGGTTCCGTGTCTGTCATGAATTCCTTGTAACGGGCATAACTATACGAAGTTATTGTCCGTTTCCTATGAAATTTTCAGGGGTTGAGCGGGTTGGTGTGTAGACGGTCCCCTAGAAAATCATCATCCCCGGACTGATAGAAGCGTCTGCGCATGCGTAAACGTGAATTCCTTGTAACGGCCATAACTTCTACATTTTCCATCCGATTTCAATGAAATTTTCAGGGATGTTACAGATTAGTATTTAGATGGTCCCCTATGAAAGTCACCACCTTCGGACTGATAGTAGCCGCTGCGCATGCGCAAACGTGAATTCCTTGTAACAGCCATAACTTCCACATTTTCCATCCGATTTCAATGAAATTTTCAGGGGTGTTACAGATTAGTATTTAAATGGTCCTCTATGAAAATCAAGGCCTTAAAATTTACAGAAGCATCTGCGCAAGCGCAAACGTAAAATCCTTGTAACAGCCATAACACTCACATTTTTCATCCTAATTTGATGAAATTTTCTAGGATTGTCTAGATTAGCGTGTAGATGGTCCCCTATGAGGGTAGTGAAAGGTACTATAGTACCTAGTACCTGTAGTACTGTATTACCCTATGAGGGTAGTGAAAGGTACGAGATTGGTGTTTTGAGATTAACTACTATGCATCGCATCATCTATATAATCGGGTTATGGATACGGGGAAGCAATGTGCCACACCCACTTGGCAGACGTTTTTTTAAATATATTTCTAAATTATAATAAATATTTTTGGAATAAAAGGTAAATTATTTCAAAATTGAAAATAATTTTGAACGAGATTTGAAATATCAGATTCATGGATTTAGTACTTTTTGAAAGAAAATGTGGCGTGTAGTACTTTTTTAAATCTTACTTTTTTATATAGTACTTTTTGCAACCACTGAGCCAGCAAGTCCCGTTTGGAAAGTGTCTAAGGTTCACACGTGACGCAAGGGAAGAGACAGATTCCCCCTTACATTCTCGTAGGGGGCAAACGGTTTGTCCTACTAGGCTCCGCGTGGTCTCAAAAAATTCTATAGGGTAACGGGCCCAATAGTTGGACAGTAGAATAATTTCTTCCTAGTAAATAAGGGTACGGTCCTTTTACCGACTGTGGATTCTTCCCCCGGTAAAATACACTATCTCCACTCCATGTGGGAAACCTTAGTTTAACCTAGGAGTTGGAAATAGTTTGTTTTGAAAGTGGTGGTGTCCGGACGAATGCTGTTCGTGATTTCGGTAAGTAAACATGAGCATATTCATGAGACTTTTCTGATTATTTGCGATGTTTTTTTTGTGTATTTCAATTATTTAGCAGATATTTTCACGCCCAATTCTGGTTGTCCTAATGAGGAATCTCTCAAAGAAGTTCCCTTGGGAGATCAACAAATTGACATCCCATTGGTCACTGTCAAAGAAATACAAAACACCATCAACACGAAGATAAATCCAAAGAAGGCCCCTGGATATGACCTGATCACTGGACAAGTCCTCAAACACCTTCCGCGGAAGACGCTTGTAAAGATCACACAAATCATAAATGCTTCTATCAAACTTCGGTATGTTCCACAACTGTGGAAACTTGCTGAAGTCATCATGATACTGAAGCCAGGTAAACCTCCTGAAGAAATAACTTCTTATAGACCGATATCACTATTACCTGTACTCTCAAAACTCTTTGAAAAAGTGCTCCACAAACGACTAATAAAAATTGTGGAAGAACGAAACCTCATACCTAAACACCAGTTTGGGTTCCGCCATAAGCATTCGACTATAGATCAGGTGCACCGGATCACTCATATTATTGAACAAGCTATGGAAGACAAAAAAGTCTGCTCAGCTGTCTTCCTCGACGTTACCCAGGCGTTCGATAAAGTCTGGCACGGGGGACTTAATCATAAGCTCAGACAAATGCTTCCAGCAAAATATGCTGAGTTGCTCCACTCATACCCAGCAAATCGGTACTTCCGAATCAAACAAGATGATGCATACTCAGAAGCAAAAATGATTCATGCTGGAGTCCCGCAAGGAAGCGTACTTGACCTCCTCTTGTACGTCCTATACACTAGCGATCTACCCGAACACGAGGGTAACACCCTGGCATCATTTGCAGATGATACTGCAGTCCTTGCTATTGGTGAAGACAATCGCGAATCAACTTTAAAACTTAGAAGATCCATCGAGAAACTCCATGACTGGACAATTAAGTGGAGAATCAAGATGAATGAAGCCAAATCAGTCCATGTTGATTTTACCAACCGCCATATCAAACATATACCAATATATCTTAATGGCAAAGTCATCCCTTATGCTAATGAGGCAAAATATCTGGGTATGACTCTGGATACGAAACTCCGCTGGAGGGTGCATGTGAAAAATAAAAGAACAGAACTGGACATCAAACTCCGAAAAATGTATTGGTTGGTTGGTAGACGATCAAAATTGTCAATACAGAACAAACTAACCTTATACAATCAGGTCCTTAAGCCAGTCTGGACAAATGGTGCACAACTGTGGGGCTGCACCTCTCAAAGCAATCGTGACATTATACAGCGTTTTCAGAACAAAGTACTGCGCTCATGCGTTGATGCGTATTGGTACTCAACCAATAACGACATCCATAAGGACCTTAAAATTCCCACAATAAATGAAGTCATCAAAACTCAAGCAATAGCCCATCACCAGAGGCTACAAGGTCATATCAACGAGGAGGCTGTGAAGTTGCTGGATGTTGATGATCTACTCAGGCGGCTGAAAAGACGAAAACCTCACGATCTGTGGCAGTAGGGAGTGGTGTTTTCATGAAGTTGTTCAGTGAGTGATGTGCTGTGCGCTCCTGTGAATCTTGTGCGTCAAAAGACACATAAAATAGCCGACAAATGAAGTATGGAGGTGTGCTATGTACCACACTCTCTTATCAGTTATTTATATACATTGTCAGAGAAATGTTGCTAATAAGTTGAATTACTTGGTGCAATAAATATAATTTGAAAAAAAAAAAAATTCAATTATTGTTCCGTACAGTTGAGCTATTTTTTCAAGTATTCATCTAGGAAGTAGACCATTAGAGTAAATATTTATTTTATACTAAGGCCGTCCAACTAATAGAACCCCAAATCTGCTGGTGGCCCAAAAGTTGGACGGTCGTCCAACTTCAGGGCCAAGGCCTGATTTTTAATGGCCCTATACTTGGACATCCGTGGGTTTTCCAGCTTTCATGAGATTCTTTTGTAATTCTAATTGTGATTTTCATTATTGGAAACCTTAGAATGATTCTTTTGTCATTGTAATTGTGATTTTCATTATTAGAATCTTCTTTTGTATATTTTATTTCATAAGTCGTGATTGCTTCTTATTTCTCTCTTCAAGAGGTTTTAGAAAGGGTATTTATGTTCCTTTTCCTAAGTCGACATTAATTTATTTTTATTATATTTTAGTACTTATATTATACTGAAGTAGATGTTAATGAAGATCAGTAAGGTATTTTTTGAGTTCTTAGTGTGAGCAATAAGACTGAAACAATAAAGACTGAATCACGAGAAAGCTTCAAAACCAATGTGGAATTTTTTCACGATTACCTTCACTAAATCTCATAATTTTAGGAAACAATAATGAAGCAGTCGTTAGACACCCTTTTCTTCGCATTTTAATAACAAAAATATCAAACAAAAAATTGTTCAATCTTGTCTTTAGGAGTTAACTCAGACGAGCTCCCATCCAAAAACCTACTGGTACTATAGTCATGAGTTTATTTGAAGGAAGCTCGTTTGAGTTAACAAAAATCCTAAAGATAGAATTGGACAATTGTTATATTTTGTTTTAGTACATTTTAATATAAGTTCACAAGAAAAGTGCGAAGAATAGTAGTGTCCAACTACTGGGCCACCACTGTCCAAGATTAGG
Organism: Apolygus lucorum; assembly: GCA_009739505.2. Classification (NCBI taxonomy): domain Eukaryota; kingdom Metazoa; phylum Arthropoda; class Insecta; order Hemiptera; family Miridae; genus Apolygus; species Apolygus lucorum. Next base: position 44,368,404 of record CM019168.2, on the reverse strand, counting down.
GCCAAGTTAAGTTTTGACTTTCATGAATTATTTCAAAACTCCACTCTTATCCAATCAAAAAAGCATTTATTCTATCATGTAGCCACAGATTCTGAGAAGATAAGGGAGAAAAATTAGGAATATTTACTAAAATGCTGATTTTACAGTGAGAATTTTAGTGAGAAAGCCACCAAGTTGTCCAACCCCATTACTGCCCATTACCCTACTGCCTTAAATTGATGGAAAAACAATACCTACCTTTATATACATTTTTTGAGTTAGGGCGTTTTTCAAAATTTCAACCCTTAGAAGTGACCTACATCAACCAAAATCTTCGGGGCACAACTAGACCCCAAATGGCGCCTACGTACTGAATTTCATCAAAATCAGTCAATGCTAAGTGAGGAAAGTGCCGCGTACGGCCGGAAAATGTTTTATTCGATTTTCGGATTCTACGTACCTTGAAACGTAAACCAACAAATTTTGAGGGGTGGTTAAAAAGAAAAATTTTCTCAGTCGATTCCAAAGGTTCATTATTGAAAATAATAAAGCAAAATCTGAATTTTTCCTCGTGTTTTTGACCCTATGTCGTTAAAATGGCCTTAACTTCCTTAGTTACATAAACTTTTACTTTTTAGAAATTTTATTAGTTTGATTGAGCTGCTTCTGGATAATGAACCGAATGGCTACGAGTGGGGTACCCCCCCCCCATCCCCTAGAAGACGACAACAGTGGTTGTGAATGTCGAGCGAGCTGGTCTGAACTGACTGCAGAAGTTGTTCGTGTGCACACAGCTCTGATTAGCTCTGTTTGCACAGGCGAGACATTGGATTGTGTGTGTGTTATTAAGGGTGGAAAGGGAAGGGAGTGGTAGGATGAGGAGGATTAAAGGGTGAATGGATGAAAGGCTGAGAGAGAGAGGATCTATTAGGTACCTCATTCCCATTCAGCTCGGTAATCCTTTCGCACGTCTCTTCCATCTCCACCTTCGAAGTGCGTCTGTCTGTCTGTCTCTTTGAGTGCCGCTTCGAGTCCGAATTTCCGAGTCGATCGAGTTCGACTCGACAGTTTTGAGTGTTCGTCGAGTTCCTCTCCTCTCGTTAACCATTCTCTCTCGGATTTTTTGTCCAACGAACATTCAATAGTAGACTATCTCGGGATTACATAGGTCGTAAAAATCAGTTCAAAGAGAATAACGCTTACCAAATGGGTGTGGCACATACTTATTCGTATCCAAAACAGGATTGTAAGATATCCGCTTCAACTAGACAATCAAACTTCGATCTCCTTCAACAAAAGGTAAAATAAATGTAATGTTGGTTTGAGGTATAATTACTTAAAAATAATTGAAAAACACACCATTAAGTGAGGGATTCCAGCTAGTTGTCTAGTAGCCATACCTTTTTGTAGAACCAACGTAAAATGTAACTACTCAATACATAAAATCATATCATCTTTATATGCATTTTGTGATCAGTCTATGATAAGTCAGGTTGATTTTTTCAACTCAAAGTGGAAAAAAAGAAGTTATCCTCAGCAATCTAATAACTTAGCGATATAGAACTGATTTTCTACAATATGAATCATAATTATTTTAGAAATCATAATTATTATTGTGTATTTGAATCATTCTCTTTGCCCAGGTGGTTCTCAATGTGGTTGAAACGTTTCAACATCGTGTGTTGAAAAATGAGCTGCATAAACTCTTCATTTGACCACTTGAAATATAAATAAATTCACTTTATTATAATCAATGTTGGCACTAAGAGATCACCCTCGAAATTAGTTGTTTCGATTTGGAGGAAACACTATCATCTACAATATTCAACTGAATTTCTAAGAGAATAACATAAAAAGCGTGAAAAACAAATTTACCTCAACTCAACGGACTGAACACCCCAAAACCCAAACTTTAGATAACGAGGACCTGTTTTGATACCCCAACTGCTCAATTCTCATATCAATGGTGGACTTTTAAACAACTCTGGTATCCATGTTGTGCCAACGAAACTCTCCTCTGTCCACATTATTTTAAATGAACCACTGATTGGTTTATCGAACAAATTCCGAGTTGCAACCCACCGACATACACGGAAGAGGTAGGTGGACTTGAGGAGGAATGAGTTCTGCTGGACAAACCGTGGTAGGTACCGCTCGAGCAGACGAGCGTGTTCGGGCAGGATAGGCAAAACCCGCAAGACCGAGCAGTCTTGAAGGTGAGATATAACTTGTGCGCCGTCTTTACTGGAAGCCGCAGGTCACTCAGGTACCCAGTTTAGGCCTCATAGTGAGAGAAAGTTACCGTTTCTGGCAAGAATTCTCGCAACCTCCGTTTATCAGAAACTTAAAAAATAAATACATCTTAAAACTAGCATATTGACCCATCAGTTGAATTGGTATTTGTGGTAGGTATTGTAAAATTGCGATAGAATGCTTCCGGGTCTACCATGGTAAAATAAAGGTTCTCTAAAATCAAAACTTCCACTAGCTTTTCACGTTTTAGACCTTCCTGAATATCTGTGGTTTCGTGTCTGCCTATCTGTCTGTCATGAAATCCTTGTAACAGGCAATAATGTACGAAGTTATTGTCCAATTTCTATGAACTTTTCAGGAATTGTGCAGGGTGGCATGTAGATGGTCCCCTATGAGTGCAGTGGAAGGTTATTTGAGATTACCTATCATACAAAGGATCACTGATATAATTGGTTTATGTGTACGAGGAAGCTACGCACCACACCCGTTTGGCAGAAGTTTTTACTTTTTATTATGATTTATGCGACATTAACAGGGAAACTTGTGTCATAACATATAAACTAATTTAAGACCAAAAGAATCACCCGATAAAATAACAAATTTTGAGATTTAAATTTTGCAACTGCTTATTCAGAAACGAAATTACCATCAATCGGACCAGTGTGTCGAGGAGTTTTGTCTGGGACAAGGTAGGTACCTCAGACAAGGAACCAAGTTTTTGTTTCTGATAGTGTGGGAGTTTAAAGAATAGTAACATAAGAATATAAAAATAATAATATAAGAATGTAAGAATAATAATATAAGAATAATAAATTAAGAATAATAATATGATGGAGATGGGATAACTCTTATTCCATTCTCCGGTATTTTCTCTTCTTCCAGTTGGTTGTCAGGATCATAAATCACTCGCATATGAAGAAACAACTGTTTTCTACAATAACTTGGTTCAAAACGGATTATAAATCGATTACATAGCTCTAGACCGCCGAAACTCCCCTTGCGGTCAGTTCTCTGGCTCGTCCTGAACCCCACTGACGATTGAAGAAGTATCTAGTGAGAACCCAGGGTCCTCACACTCTTCTTCCAGGGTGCTTGGCATGGAGATCCCTACTCGGGATAGGTCTAGACTATCTGGGGGCGGCTACAAATATAAGAATAAGAGAATATAAGAATAATATAAGAATGTAAGAATAATAACATAAGAATAATATAAGAATGTAAGAATAATAATATAAGAATGTAAGAATAATAACATAATTAATAATAATGAAATATAATACAAATAATTTAAGAATATAAGAATATTATAAGAATAAAATATAAGAATAATATAATATAAGAATAAAATAATTATGAATAATAGGTATAAGAATAATAAATTAACAAAAGCTATAGTAGAATAAAATATGTAATAGAATAAAAGAATGTAAGAATAATAATATAAGAATAATATAAGAATGTAAGAATAATAATATAAGAATAACATAAGAATGTAGGAATAATAACATAATTAATAATAATGTAATATAATAAAATAATTTAAGAATATAAGAATAGAATAATTAAGAATAATATAAGAATAAAATAATTATGAATAATATAAGAATAATAAATTAACAAAAGCTTTAAAAAAGATAAATAAATAAATTGGAAAAAAATTCGTCCCACTACGTTCTGAAGTTGATAAAAAATTTGATGAGTCAAAATTTGAGGGCAATAACGATATTAATGAAATTTGCAGAGTACGCCTTGATGGTTCACGGTAAATTTAATAATCAATAGTAGCGTCCTTTAAACATTAATTTCCGACTATCTGATGGACCAATTTTAAATCAAATTTGGAAGTTGTTTTGAGGAGGGCGATTTTGATGAAATTCGGTATAAGGCTTCAATTGGGGTCTAGTTGAGCCCCGAAGCTTTTCGTTGATGTAGGTCACTTCTAAGGGGTGGAAATTAAGGGTTGACATTTTCTGTGATCAATTGGTTTACATTGACCTAATGCTTATCCAATGGGACGTCCCTTGAAATGCATGCATTACTTAACATTATGTTTTTTAAATGATTTTCTCCCGAGCAATGGACTTTATTTATGACCTTACATTGTCAAAGTAATCAATCGAAATTCGATTCACATATTCTTATCTGATTTTTCATGCAGAATCGAATGAGACCAGCCCCAGGTCGTAGGCTGCTACCAAACGTATAGAAACTACGACATTTTCGCTGAAAATCGTATTTATTTTAACAAAATGCACTGAAAATCATTTTAAAAAATATGATTTTTACCGGAATGTTTATTGATTATTTTGACAATTTTAGGGAATTTTGGTTGTATTTTGTTCCCTAAAATTGTCAAAATAATCAATAAAAATTCCGGTAAAAACCATAATTTTTTAAAATGATTTTCAGTGCAAATCGTTAAAAGAATACGATTTTCAGCGGAAATTTCGTCCTAGTTTCTATACGCCTGGTGAAAAATCCCATAAGAATTTGTGAGCGTTTCGAATTTTGGTTGATTATTTTGACAATGTTAGGTCATAAATATGTCCAGAGTTCGGGAGAAAATCATAAAAAAGTAATAATAATAATTTTCAGGAAAAGTCCTAAAAAAAATTCGATTTTCAGGGAAATCGTAGGTAGATAAAATTATAAAATCGTATTCAAAATATGAATACGGGGAAAAATCGTATTCAAAGTGTGTGATTGTATTTGTATTCATATTCATATTTATTCCTGTATTCGTATTCATAATCATAAAATCGCAGATATGATTTGTATTCATAATCGTATTTATGATTAAGGATTCGCCCATCTCTGAAGATTAGGCCTCTTTTGCGATTCACACTCGTGATTCTGATTTATCGTGAGTCCAACCCTTAAGTTGAGCTTGTCCTGTGGAGCTCCGCGTGGTCTCTAAAAATTCTAAAAATTCAATACTATCTTAAATTGATGGAAAAACAATACCTTTCAATCAACATTTTTTGAGTTAGGGCGTCAAAAATTTCAACCCTTAGAAGTGACCTACATCAAGAAAAAAAATATTTTCTTGTTCGATTCCAAAGGTTCATTATTGAAAATAATAAACCTAAAAGATAAATAAATAAATTTGAAAAAAAAAACGTATTCCTACCTCGAATTTTGCAGAATTCTCTGTATGATGAAGCTATGTGCAACATCCACTTTTTTAGGCGTAGAGCACCCTGATTTTCATTATCTGAACTTACAGACTTGTCGCGGGGGTTGGCGGCCCTGCGCCACGCCGCGCTCCTCGCCTGCAGAGCGCTAGCGCCTCGACTGCAGCGAACCCCCTCCCCGGCGCCGCCCCGTTTACAACTTAACATTTACAACGAGGCCACCGCTTTACCTTCTAACAATAACAACCCTCTGAAAAGAAACTCCCTCGCGTATTTATTCGGAGGAGGTGCCGTCGGCCTCAGCTGCACCTCGGCAGCCGTCGTCGATTTTAGGCGGACAATTCTGTTTCGTCGTGTCTTCGACGGCGTCGCCGAGGCGCCGCGATTTTGATCGACTGAATTGATTAACGGAAGGGGGTCACGCTGCGCCGCACTAGACTTTTCCCGATTCAACAGCGTCGAGCGGCCGATAAACTTCTAAGCGGTTTCCTTCAACTTTCTTCTCCCCTCGATTTCCTCCTCACTTTCCTCTTCCCTCCCTAAACGAAGGCGAGGAAAGTATTAATGAAAAGTCCTCACCAACCTTCAAAACAATAACGAGAAGCGAATTTACATAAATAATTCCGTTTTTTTGGAAATTCGTAGAAGGAAACTCGTTGCGCTACAGTTTGAAACCAACTTGAGCTCTGCAGGTTGAATAATTACGGAGGTATTCAAAAACTCTGCAAATAATTACACAAAGGTTTATTATTTTCTATATAGATCACCCTTCTGTATAGATCACTGGTTCTCCATCAATAGCACCTACCACCATCTGTATTCTCCCTTGACCTTCCCTCTCAAATTTCAGCTTCCTGCGTTCAATAGGATTGAAAATGGCTTCGGAGCTCACTCAGCTGATCAGTGATCTGAAGAGTGAAGAAGATCTTCTTGAATGCTGGAGACGCCTGGAAGAGCACTGATCAGCTGAGTGAGCTCCGAAGCCATTTTCAATCCTATTGAACGCAGGAAGCTGAAATTTGAGAGGGAAGGTCAAGGGAGAATACAGATGGTGGTAGGTGCTATTGATGGAGAACCAGTGATCTATACAGAAGGGTGATCTATACAGAAAATAACAAACCTTTTTGTAATATATTTAATTATTAATTTATTATAATATTTATTTATTTTTTTAAAAATTTAACCTACGAACCATTGGTGAACAATCGTACTCTGTGCCTCCCAATTCAGCAGGTCTTCATACAAATCCCCTACAATTTTCATTCGCTTTTGAGTCTTTGTCTAGGCATGAGTGAAGTTTGAATTTAATCAAGATTGTACAGAAGAGAATAACCCGACTTTGCGCTGCTGTAAGCACTCTAATCGTGTATACTAATACTTTTTCTCTCAGCTTTCCACGAATTCTTGTTATTTATGGTCATTTGAAGGAATCAAAACAATTTTTTCATTTTCGACTTCTTTTGGTTGGATTTGGCGTCCTTGGAAACTCAGGTGTGCCAGATCTGGCACAGTCGTCACATAGTGTCAAGAATTCGGAACTTTTTTTGAGAGCTGGAGAACGTGGGAGTTATGGCTGTTATAACGATATCACGTTTGCGCATGCCCCCAAAATGCTTTCAATTTGTGGGTCATGATTTTCGTAGGGGACCATCTCCACCTCAATTCGCATAATTCCTGGAAATTTCATCGAAATGAAATGTAAACGTAGAACTTATATCTGTAACAAGGAAATACACGTTTGCACATGCGCAGCGGCGGCTACTATCAGTCCTGGGATAATGATGTTTATAGGGGACCATCTACTCGCCAACCCACTCAATCCCTGAAAATTTCATCGAAATCGGACGAGAATCTTTGAAGTTTTGGCTGTGGCCAGGATTTTATGACAGACACACAGACGGACAGACAGACACGGAACCAAAATTGTTCAGGAAGGTCTGAATCGTAAAATGCGAGTGGAAATTTTGATTTTGGAGAACATCTTTTTTTTCAACCTTGAAAAGTGAAAACAATGCTTCCGCTACCTTGGTAAACTCGGAAGAAAAACGCTGCAAATTATTACACAATGGTTTATTATTTTCTGTATAGATCACTCGTCTACAAAATCACCAACCATTCAATATGAAAAGAAAAAGAAAAAGAAAAAAAAAAAAAAAAAAATCAAAAAAAAAAAAAAAAAATCAAAAAAAAAAAAAAATCAAAAAAAAAAAAATCAACATCACCAACCATCGATTGCATTTCGGTCTGCTCTAATTTGAACGGAGATTAGGCCTCTTTTGCGATTCACACTCGTGTTTTGATTTATATATATATATATTTCAATATAAACACTTAAATTTTCGTAGTGAGCGAACGGTTTGTCCTACAGAGCTCCGCGTGGTCTCAAAAAATTCTAAAAATTCTATAGAATCTTAAATTGAAGGAAAAACAATACCTTTATATCGAAATTTTTTGAGTTAGGGCGTTTTCAAAATTTCAAAATTGATTTTGGAACCCTTAGGAGTGACCTACATCAACCAAAAGCTTCGGGGCACAACTAGACCCCAAATGGAGCCTACATACCAAATTTCATCAAAATCGGTCAATGCTAAGTGGCAAAAGTGCCGCGTACGGCGGACGGACGGCCAAATTTTTATTCAATTTTTGGATTCTACGTACCTTGAAACGTAAACCATCAAATTTTGAGGGGGTGTTAAAATTTTTTTTTTCTTGGTCGATTCCAAAGGTTCATTATTGAAAATAATAAACCAAAAAGAAAAGCGAGGCTCAACCCACAAAATATTCGATCACATTTTATTTTGGGGTTGTGATTTGCAACTGGTTGGATAATGAATAGTGTGGTGGCTGTATCTTCCACGAAATATGGACATGAGCCCTAAAGTATGGATAAGAGGTTCTCAAAAGCAGAAAAGAAAATAATTTCTGTCCCTCAACTACACTTTATCCATCAGTACAATCGTAATATGGGGGGACTGATCGCATAGACCAGGACATCAACAGATATAAAATTGGTATTAGCGGGGAAAAGTGGTAGTGGCCACTTTTACGTTGCTCATAGAGGTTGGTCTCAACAATGCTCGTCTAATATTTGGTGATCGTAAAAGGCCTAAACTGGATCTTATAAACTTTCTTATTCGTTACAAAGTACCCCCTAAAGCTCAGAGACCAACTGCTCACACCAGAAATGTAGCCTTGAGCACTATCAGGTACGACCGGTGGATCACTTGCTTTCGCCGATCGAGAACAAAAGAAGGTGTGCATAAATTTATGAAACCTGCTCATCTCGCCCAAAATCTATTCGTAATAAATGTGATGTTGGGCTTTGAGTCCCAAGTTTCATAAAATATCGCACCAAATATCATGTAAACCAATCACATTCCATTGACGTACTATACTCCATTATTCTTGTCAAAATATTGTTTGATAAAAATTTTGTTACTGAAATTTTCTCAAAAAACTACTCTGAGTGACGACTGTGCCAGATCTGGCACGGGGGGTTACGCCCCCCTATGGGTGCAAAATTTAAAATAATAATTTTTTTAAAATTCAATAATATTTTAAATTGGTAAAAAACAATACCTTTATTTCGGGAGTTTTCGAGCTAGGGCACTCTTGACAATTTCAACCCTTAATTTTCACCCCTTAGAAGTGACTGACATCAACCAAAAGCTTCGCGGCACAACTAGACCCCAAATGGAGCCCATATACCAAATTTGAACCAAATCGGTCCAGGGTTGCTAAGAAAAGTGCCGCGTACGGCGGACGGACGTCAAAATTGTTTACTCGATTTTCGGATTTGGGTACCTTGAAAAGCAAACCTACAAGTTTTGAGGGGTGTTAAACATTTTTCAAGTATGGATCATGCTTTAGCCTTGACTTAACTGGCAAAATGTGTTACGCTTTTTGGGAACTGCATCGAGCCACAAAATTTTGCTTAGTCGTTGATACGGATCTTAGGATCGTGTAACGTGGTGTAACCTATGGGATCCTTCCATTAAAGGCAGTAGTGAGTCATCATAAGCGAGAAAATATAATGTCCTCCGAGGATTACAGTCAATAGTTCGAATTGGAAACTTTTCTCCTCCCTGATCAGCTGGGTGAGCTAACTTCGGTCTTGGTGGCCCCATGAAGCTGAAATTTCACAGGGAGTCTCTCTGAGACTCCAGAGTTCGAATTGGAAACTGTACTCCTCCCTGACTAACTGAATTCAGTTTAGGAGGATTGGTCAGTAAAAGGAAACAGCAAGCAAACAAAACACGGCTAAAGCATGTTCCATGGTTCTTCAATTTCAGCCGGAGGCTCTAAGCAGTAACCATCCGGGGGTCGAGGGGGCTTTTGGTTTATAATAAACCTTTGGAATCGACCAAGAAAAAAATGTTCAATCTACCTCAAAATTTGTTGGTTTACGTTTCAAGGTACGTAGAATCCAAAAATCGAATAAAAATTTGCCCGTACGCGGCACTTTCCGTATTGACCGATTTTGATGAAATTTGGTATGTAGGCTCCATTTGGGGTCTAGTTGTGCCCCGAAGATTTTGGTTGATGTAGGTCACTTTTAAGGGTTGAAAAATGAATTTTGAAATTTTGAAAACGCCCTAATTCAAAAATTTTTGATATAAAGGTATTGTTTTTCCATCAATTTAAGATAGTATAGAATTTTTAGAATTTTTTGAGACCACGCGGAGCTCTGCAGGACAAACCGTTCGCTCCCTACGAGAATTTAAGGGTTTGAAGTACGATAAATCAGAAACACGAGTGTGAATCGCAAAAGAGGCCGAATCTCCTTTCAAATGTTGGCTGACCAAAATGTTTTTCTTCATGTTGGTTGGTGGTGTTCTAAGCCGTGTTATTTGCAGACGAGTGATCTATATAGAAAAACGCTGCAAATTATTACACAATGGTTTATTATTTTTCTATGGATCACTCGTCTGCAAAGCCACCAACCATCCAACTTGAAGAAAAACATCGATCGTATTTCGGTCAGCTAAAATTTGAACGGAGATTAGGCCTCTATTGCGATTCACACTCGTGTTTCTGATTTATCGTGCGTAAAACACTTAAATTCTCGTAGCGAGCGAACGGTTTGTCCTACAGAGCTCCGCGTGGTCTCAAAAAATTCTAAAAATTCTATAGAATCCTAAATTGAAGGAAAAACAATACCTTTATATCAAAATTTTTTGAGTTAGGGCGTTTTCAAAATTTCAAAATTGATTTTGGAACCCTTAGAAGTGACCTACATCAACCAAAATCTTCGGGGCACAACTAGACCCCAAATGGAGCCTACATACCAAATTTCATCAAAATCGGTCAATGCTAAGTGGCAAAAGTGCCGCGTACGGCGGACGGACGGCCAAATTTGTATTCGATTTTTGGATTCTGCGTACCTTGAAACGTAAACCATCAAATTTTGAGGGGGTGTTAAAAATTTTTTTTCTTGGTCGATTCCAAAGGTTCATTATTGAAAATAATAAACCAAAAATATACCTTTGTGTAATAATTTGCAGCGTTTCAAAATGAACTAGATTGTGAAGCGAAATTATGGTTGGTAGGTAGTGGTAATAGCAAAGCTATGTTCTTTACAGGCGAGTGATCTATATACAGAAAATAATAAACCTTTGTTTAATAATTTGCAGCGTTTTTGATAGTGTGGAAGCAAACACTAATGTTATTCAAGCAGTTTAAAGCATAAAAATGAACGGAAAATGTACAAAACGCTGCAAATGTTACACAAAGATTTATTATTTTTCTATTTATATCATTCGTCTGCAAAGAACACGGTTTTGTCCTTGTTACCACCGACCAACATAAAGAAAAACATCGATCGCATTTCGGCCACCTAAAATTTGAACGGAGATTAGCAAAGATGGGCGAATTCTTATTCATAAATACGACTAATAATAAAAATCAAGGTTATTGGTGAGGGGAGGATAAATTGCGGCGGATCCTCAGTATGTGCTTATGTTGTTTATTTTTCATGTCGAGCTAGCTTTCGCCCAATGGCATCTTCAGGACACTGTCAACAACGGGTGCGGTTTAGGAGGACGTATAAACAAGTATGGATAAGTAAGACTAGGTACTAGGTTCAGGTACAGCTTTGGTTAAGGGTAGTTATAAATTTTTTTATGTTACAAAACAAGAAGGCAACAAACTAAGAAATAAAAATCATATCTGCGATTTTAAGATTATGAATTCGAATACAGGAATGAATATGAATATGAATCCAAATACAATCGTATTCACACTTTGAATACGATTTTCCTCCGTATTAGTATTTTGAATACGATTTTATGATTTCTTCAATGATTTCCCTAAAAAATCGATAGACAATTTTTCATTCGATTTTTGGATTCTACGTACCTTGAAACGTAGAAATGTCAAATTTTGAGGGGGGGGGGGGTTCAATTTTTTTCTTGCTCGATTCCGAAGGCTTGTTATTGAAAGACTTATTATTATTGAAAAAAAATCTAGCTCGCGGATTCGGCGTTTCACCTCGCGAATGTTGGCAGCGCTGCTCTGGTGAGGGTGGTCGCTTTTGCAACGCCCTCAGTTCGAAACCAGCGGGTCCGAGTGAATCGTAGTGCCGCTCAAATCCACAGTCCCCCTTCAGAACCAACTGATGCCAAGTTCATCAACTCAGAGATCGGCTCGACCTCAAAACACGCTCTGAGGGCTCGAAATTATATTTTTACCCCGTCCGGTAAGTTTTTATGAGCATCCCTCCCCCCCACCGTCAAAAAAGAGAGACGAACAACCTTAATGCTTGATTTCTGCACTTCACAGACCGAAAACAAAGTGGTTGCGAAATAAAATACAACGACGGAGAAACCAACTTTTCTTTTTATACCATCCCTTCATTTACACTCCTGTCCTGTGCACACCTTGTCACTTTTAATCCTGCTTTTTCTGCGGCACAAAGTGTAATCTGCCATTAGAAGGGCAGTAATGCTTCCTTACAAAGAATAACATGGATACATAATAATCTGATGTACGAGTACTTAGAAGCACATGAATTATTTTATATGAAACATGAACTTCACTTCAAATTTTCTACGTTTAGAAACGTCGCGGCTCGATTTCGAAGAACATTTTGCTATCCTCTTAGAGTTTCTTTGTTGACTGGATCACCTTGAAATTCTTCAGTAGTTAAATAAATGAACAAATAATTAGTTTTTTATTGTAGAAACGCTGCAAATGATTACACAATGGTTTGTTATTTTTCTATATAGATCACTCGTCTGCAAAGCCACCAACCATCCAACATGAAGAAAAAAATCGATCACATTTCGGTCAACTATAATTTGAACGGAGATTAGGCCTCTTTTGCGATTCACACTCGTGTTTCTGATTTATCGTACGTCCAACCCTTAAATTCTCGTAGGGAGCTAACGGTTTGTCCTGCAGAGCTCAAAAAATTCTAAAAATTCAATACTATCTTAAATTGAAGGAAAAACAATACCTTTATATCAAAATGTTTTAATATAAAATTTTAAAATTCAAAATTTTAAAATTAATTTTTCAACCCTTAAAAGTGACCTACATCAACCAAAATCTTCGGGGCACAACTAGACCCCAAATGGAGCCAACATACCAAATTTCATCAAAATCGGTCAATACGGGAAAGTGCCGCGTACGGCCAAATTTTTATTCGATTTTTGGATTCTACGTACCTTGAAACGTAAACCAACAAATTTTGAGGGGGTGTTGAAAAATTTTTTCTTGGTCGTTTGGTTTTTTTCTTTGAAAACAATAAACCAAAACCAAATACTATACCACGTACCAAACTATAAGACCAGACAATCACGTTATGGCAATGAGAGCAAAAGTAAGAAATGAGAAATAATCGAAAAAACTGCATTATAAAAGTCTTTAACACTGTAAAGTTCAAGCACTTTACTTTCGTCTTGAAGGAACTCAGAGGGATCGATTTGGCACTCAGAAGGAGGTGGTCGCAGAAACGAGGACCGATTTGGTTTTGGAAATTGATTTGGCTTCCAGACAAGAAGTTGCCGATAGGCGAACAAGGGCGATAAATATTTTGTCGTAACGAAAAATTTTCCTCACATTTATACAAAAAAAGAAAAAAAAATGTCGAAAGAGGGTTCACTAATATGTATGAAAACCATAGTGAGCTGCTCGAAAAAGCATCCAAAAAATTTAGAGAATTTAAGGAAGATGGATATTTTAAATGTTGCGGCAATCTGGACGGCAATTTCTTACGGTAATTTTCTTCCTCTTGGGTATTCCTGGTGTTGAACTCACTATTATAGGATTTGACTTGAGATTCTGGAATTTCAAGTCCAGATGAGGATAATTTCCACATTATTCTGGAACGAATAATGTAAGTTCCAAACACCCTTCAAATTGGAGCAAAACGTGAAGACCGTTGGAAATCGAGTTTACGTTTTGGCGTGAGAGAGCGGCACTTTCGATCGAATTTATATGGAACCTCTACGGAATGGTATACGAAATACCTAAAAAAAAAAAAATCCATCTAAATCGAAACACAAGGAATTTGGCGTTTTTCTGCATTGAATCGAACTCCGTTGTTCCTATTTATGTAAATTCGATGAAATGTATGGAAAATCACCTTGGAGCATAGGGGCAAAAAATCTGCCCAACTTTGATCGATTTTGGACTCTTAGAAAATCAAGAAATCGTAGCACATTTTATTGTCATTCCAACGGCGAATAAACTCTTAGGGGACCGTCTGGGGACTAATCCTCAGTACCCTTCGAATTCCATTCAGACAGACGCAGAACCGAAATTGTTCACAAAACACTAAAAAAGTAAATATTTCTATAATTGAAGATACATTTTCTGACTTGCTACTCGAATACCAAGCTTCCCTTCAGAGAGGAAGCAGACGTCAGCCAGGCTGGGTGGGAAGTGTAGTTTCCTAGAGCACAGGCCACCCCTTGGTATCCTCAATCTTACTTTCAGGCTTATTACAAGTATTTCAACGACTTTACTGCCATTCTTTACGAATCTCCTCTCAAATAAAAGAAGGCTGCCAAGTGGGTGCGGCACATCGCTTCCTCGTATCCATAATCCGATTGTATAGATGACCCGATGCGCAGTAGTCAATCTCAAAACATCAATCTCTAAATTCCTTGCTCTACCCTCATAGGGGACTCTACACGTCATCCGGCACAATCTCGGAATATTGTTGGAAAATGTAGAAGTTACGGCTGTAACAAGAAAATATACTTTTACGCATGCGCAGTGGCTACTATCAGTCTGGGGATAATGATTTTCGTAGGGGACCATCTACACGCCAACTCACACAATCCCTAAAAATTTCATCAAAATCGGATGTGGATTGTGGAAGTTATGGCTGTGGCAAGGAGTTCACGTTTGCGCATGCGCAGTGGCTACTATCAGTCCGGGGGTAATGATTTTCGTAGGGGACCGTCTATCCGCACAATGCCTGAAAATGTCATCGAAATCGGATGAGAATTGTAGAAGTTATGGCTGTGGCAAGGATTTCATGACAGACACGGAACCAAAATTGTTCCGGAAGGAAGGTCTGAGACGGTAAAATGTGCTACGACTTCTTAATTTTCTAACAGTCCAAAATCGATCAAATTCGGACGGATTTTTTGCCCCTACTCTCCAAGGTGATTTCCCATAAATTTCATCGAACTTAGATAATCTTGGCAAATTCCTTACAACTACTGGAGTCCTTGTCCAACTTTTTTACTTCTACAATGTTCAATAACTGTTTTTTTCTCTCTCCGAATAAACTATGTAAGTTTTAAATATACATTATTAATTTCAATCCCTTCTTGAGTTTGTTAGTCGGCACATATTTGTCTAATTATTAAAATCAAGGCTTTGTTTCAGAACCCAAAAAACCAAGTTTTTATGGTGAACAAAGTCAAAGAAATCAATCAAGTTCAATCCATGCCTTCATTTTGGTATAGAGCCCTAACATGGCGGACGTTTCTGGTTTCTAATTTTATTTAAAACGAACAGCAAAGCAGGTGCTCTTCGGAAATATCGATTCGAATAGAGTTCCTCTACGTGTAATTTCCCACTTGATAATAATTCGTTGTTTTGACGTCAATCAGTCCGGCCAGGTCGGAGTCGAAATTTGCGCCTGTCGGGTTTTGAGGGGTGAACGTCGGAATCGTTTATATCTCGGATTGAAAGCGGAGTTCAAATCTCCAAACAAAGCCACGCAAATAAATCCCTATTGGAAGCAGAAATAATCGGTACGAAATTACATTCAAGCAACGGCTTCCAACTTGGCAGAGTGACAAATAGAAATTCGCCATTAAAAAACCGGAGACTCAACTCGTTTCGCGAATAGCTCCATTGTTCGGCTAACTATTTTCGATAAACTTCGCAATTTTTCAAAAAACCTGTACAGGTACGAGGGTTTAACCCTTTTCTACACGCGGGGCGGGACTGCATCCCTCAAACGTGAAACGCGAGTGGAAATTTTGAAAGTGAAAACAATGCTTCCCTTACCTTGGTAGACTCGGAAGCAAAACGCTGAAAATTATTACACGATGGTTTATTATTTTTCTATATTGATCACTCGTCTGCAAAGCCACCAACCATTCAACATGAAGAAAAACATCGATCACATTTCGGTCAGCTAAAATTTGAACGGAGATTAGGCGTCTTTTGCGATTCACACTCCTGTTTCTGATTTATCGTACGTAAAACCTTTAAATTCTCGTAGGGAGCGAACGGTTTGTCCTACAGAGCTCCGCGTGGTCTCAAAAATTCTAAAAATTCTATTCAATCTCAAATTGAAGGAAAAACAATACCTTTATATAAAAATTTTTTGAGTTAGGGCGTTTTCAAAATTTCAAAATTGATTTTGGAACCCTTAGAAGTGACTTACATCAACCAAAATCTTCGGGGCACAACTAGACCCCAAATGGAGCCTACACACCAAATTTCATCAAAATCGGTCAATGCTAAGTGGCAAAAGTGCCGCGTACGGCGTACGGCGGACGGACGGCCAAATTTTTATTCGATTTATTGGATTCTACGTACCTTCAAACGTAAACCATCAAATTTTGAGGGTGTGTTAAAATTTTTTTCTTGGTCGATTCCAAAGGTTCATTATTGAAAATAATAAACCAAATGTCAAGATACTCTCGGAATAAGGTTTGACCATGATGATATTTGTTGTTGGGGTCAGCTGTGGCCGCGCTCGTTAAGGCGTGCGTATTTTAGCGGCGAGTCTCGAACCGGCTACATAGGGGAAGCCGTGAGTTCGAGTCTCGCCGCGGTGGTGTATTTTCGTGCGAGCCGGGCTCAGCCCTATGAGCGAAATCACCAGAACAAATTCAGATCTTCCCTTTAGAAGACAGACGAAAATCCATCCTGAAATAGTTGTTTAAATAGTTACTTACTGACGATATTTGTTAGCTCAGATAAATCAAGGTTTTATTCCCCCATAAAATAATTTATTGCATCAAGTTATACTTAGCAACATTCGTTTGATATGAATACATGATTAAATTACAAGAACTACTTAGATACTTCACTAAGACTCTCTTCATTTGAAAGCTAGAGTGACATTCGACGCACCCGAACCGTCTCGTTTACTTCCAAAGGTCGTGGGGTTTAGTCCTCTTGAGGCGTCTGAATAGGTTGTCAACGTCGAGCAACTGTACTGCTTCTTCACTGACGTGCGATTGTAGCCTCTTGGGATGTGCTATGGCTTGCTTCTAGGCTAAAGGCTTGGTTGGAGAGAAAACTTGGTGTGGTGAACTATTACCTGACTCAACTCCTCTTAGGGAATGGAAGCCACTGACCCAGAGTGCAGATACTGTGGGATAGAGGAGGATGATGTCTGCCACACCTTCTTCACAAGCCCACATTGGCAGGGTATGAGGAGGAGTGCAGAAGGGGTCATCGGAACGTTGTGTCCGCAGACAATCATACATGAGATGATTAAGAACAAGTCAAGCTGGACTGCAGTATTTGTCACAGCAGTCCTCAAAGCAAAAAAGCTGGATAGAAGATGGGAGGAAGAAAATGAGGAATAGAATTGAAGGAGGGACCAGAAGTAGAAGCTAAAGGAATTTATAAATAATGATAATTTTAAATTTCGATATAAACCTTTCAATTCATAATATCGATTGTTATCATCGATTGTAGTAATCGATTTATGTTATTCACATCGTTATGAAAACTGTGATACACTGAAATTCCGTTCTCCTTCGCTCTTTTAATCTGTCCAAATTAAAACGTTTCTTACTAAAACTGTGCATTCATAAAGTGAAAACCCTTTGGGTTATGGGCCCAGTACGCTACCACTGCGCCCATAACCTAAAGGGTTTTCATCAGATTTTTCAGTTTTGCAAGGGTTTTCATCAGATTTTTCGGTTTTTTCGGCTTTGCGGGTCTCTTGATGAAATTATTCTCCGATTTTCTTTATCCCACAGTAGATAACTATTGTTCGAGTATCCAACAAACATGAGCTTTCTAGCTCTAGGGTCGAGTTTTTTTGTATGCTCGAGAAATTTGGCGTACATATCACAACCGAAAATCTGGAGACGAGACAAATCTGGAGTCTTTTTGAACCACAATTCAGCTGGTGTTTTGTCGGTAGCTTTACAAGGACTTCGATTAAGAAGGTATGTTGCTGTTTGCACGGCAAATCCCCACATTTCCTTTTCAATATTTGAGTCGAACATCAGAGCACGAGTTTTGTTCATCAGGGTGCGTCCGAGTCTTTCAGCATGGGAATTTAGCTGAGGCGTGTAAGGTGGAGTGTAGTCAAGTTCAATCCCCTTTGTGTCACAAAATTCTTTGAATTCTTTTGAGACATATTCACCTCCATTGTCCATTCGAATTTTTTTAACCTTCTTACACCAATGATTTTCAACTTTTGCTATGTAATTCATCAGAACTTTTCTCACTTCATTTTTACCTTTAAGCAGGAAAACTGCAGCAAAGTGTGTGTTGTCGTCGAGAATTGAAACAAAGTATCTCTTTTTATCCCATGTCGGAATTTCAATCGGGCCTACTACATCGGTATGTACAATTTCGAGAGGTTCAGAGGCTCGAGTACGATCATGTCCGAATGGCTTACGGCATGCTTTAGATTTGAGACAAACTTCACAGGATTTTAGGTTTTCGAGATCCGTTTTTGTAAGGCTCATTCCCTGTGACATGCTTTCAAGCTTTTTCAAGTACTCTACCCCTAAGTGGCCAAGCTTCCTGTGCCAGTTCACAGAATCAGATCTGGAAGCAATAAGGGCTTTTGGCACACAAAAAAAGGGCTCACCCTGAAGTAATACTGTGCAAGTGGTAAACTTCCCCTTCGCTCTTAAAAAGTTTCCCCACTCCAGTAACAAAAAAAGCAGTGCAGCCCCACAACTTCACTCCATAAGTCCAGACAGGCTTAAGGACTTGGTTGTACAAGGTTAATTTATTCCGGATCGACATTTTGGAGTTTCGACCCATCAACCAGTACATTTTCTTGACTTTCTTAACGTGAGATTTCCATCTCAATTTAGCATATAGGGTGATTCCTAAATCCTAAGAAATCAAGGTGATCGTGAATGAGAAAGCTATTCATGCCACGTCCACTCGATATTTCTTCTTCTTTGATTGATAGTTGTTCAAGTCATTTCTTTCCATTTGGAAAATTCTGTTCACTATGTGCATATGCTGACTATTAACATTAGCAATTACTTTCTTGCTTCTAATCTTTGTCTCCAGGCTTTTTGCTTCTTCTACTACAAAATAATGACATAATTATGTAATTATCCCACCCCACCATCTCGAACACACCTACATCCTGCGTACATCACTGTTTCCGGTTTGGATGGAAGACTAAGTATTGATGGTACAAAGTTTGTTTGTGTGGTGCATTCGGCTACAGTTCATGTAAATTTCCTCACCCTTTTTCCTTTTTGCCAAGCAAGTACAATTTGTATTTCGAATTGTACCGATCGTACTGAAATCGGTCTGATGGTTAGTTAGTCTTATCAAATGCCGGATCAAACAACCATGGTTCCCAATGACACCAGAGCCTTGTCTCGCACCTGTAAATTCCTCGATATCTAGGGTTGTTAGTCTCGGTTTCGATTAACTATTGAGACAGCCCCGAAGTTAAGTCCGCAACTTTGTTAAGTAATTGAAGGCGAAATTAATTGCTTTGCCGCCAAGCGAAACTACCTTCAGCCTTGCTCAGCGAGTTTGCATTCCGGATTATTGTCTCCATTAAACTTTGGAGGAAAATGATCGCCCTCCCCCCGATCAGCTAAAATAAACTCAATTGATTGGGCATCATTTGAACAGCACAATTCAGAACGTTCTCTTTATTCCTGTTTTTAGGACGCCCCAGGGTTGTAATTGATCCCGATTTGAACTGGACAACATTCAGCATTCTGGACAACATACTCACTCAATCACATCCGATTCTGATCGATGCACTTCAGGAGTCTTTTCCCCAACATTGATGTACTCATGTCTTGAAATTATCCTGTCTGCTCTCGATCAGCGTCGCCTTTCTTCTTTGATCTCCGAAGAGGTGACTCAGGTGGTGTTTTAAGTGGCTGAGGAGGTAATCATTGGTGCCAAATCCGAACTGGAACGTAGGTGGGTCACAACGTCCCACAACTGGTTCAAAAGGTCTGATGTTCTGTGTACCACATGGAAATGGGCGTTTTCATGCATTATTGACACTTCTTTGGTCAACATCCCCCTCCTGTGGTTCTTTTGAGCGTCCCACAATATGTATCGACATTTATTGTTGTTCCATGTGCCATGAAGTCAACCAGCAGCACACCTTTTCGGTCCCATAAAACACTTTCCATGATTTCCAGAGGCGGTATGACGTTATATAAGTGACTGATATCCCATCTCTGGAGTGTAAGAGATGCCTTTCTTCGGCAAAACGATCGAGAAATTGACGAGAAGCTCCCATTCGTTGGAAATCATGGTCTTTTATCAACATTCTTGGAACTCACTGCGCACAAACTTTGATTCATCGATTTATTTCTGTAAGTAATTCCAATTCAAGAGCATAGGGCCTTTGCAAAACTGCCTTACTTGTCTTTCTCTGGCCAAGACCTGATCCTCGTCTTCCATTCGCGACTTGCGTCTTTTTCCACCATCTCCTCCACGTCTTACGAGGGAAGACCGCCTAAATCTTCCAACGTGCACGAAAAAAAACACCGTAATAATATTGATAATAATATTTCTTCCCGTAGAAAAAAGTCGCGAATTTTCATTACGTATTAAAATGTCCCCAAGGTACAAAAATGTTCAGACAGGAAGAAAACCATTTATTAAAATTAGTATTTTTCCACCATCTCCTCCACGTCTTACGAAGGAAGACCGCCTAAATGTTCCAACGTGCACGAAAAAAACACCGTAATAATATTGATAATAATATTATTCCCGTAGAAAAAAGTCGCGAATTTTCATTACGTATTAAAATGTCCCCAAGGTACAAAAATGTTCAGACAGGAAGAAAACCATTTATTAAAATTAGTATGTAGGGGGAGGACGTGTACTACCTAGGGCAGATTTTCTTCATTGATAAATTTGAGGCAGTCCACGTCGTTTTTAAAAAGTTTTTTCAAGGTATATCAATGCTCTATCTCGTTGACTTTCAGAATCCTCTGAAAATTTGAAAAAATTTCCGTGGTTGAAGTTTTATAATTTTTTGTTGTAAAAAGTTAATTTTTGAGCCACTTTTAGTGTTTTGAACAAATAACGAAATGGACGAAAAAAAAAAAAACACGATAATTATACTACTTAGGTACCAGTAGTACGTATATACGGTAGCTACTCCTGAATATGTGAATAGAGTTTATTATTGACATAGTATAATAATAAACGTCATGTACACAAAGTAATAGCCAATTAACCCTTAATATCCTGAGGTATGTTTTTGGAAGTCCTATTTTTACCAGCAATAGCTTATCACAAGTTTACACTTTTTAACCAAAACTGATAGCCGTTGGCTAAATTGATACTCCAATTATCAAAACTCCAATTATCAATATTAAAACATAATAACTAAAGAAATAAAAAAATAATTCTCGAGTTGACAGACTGTAATAGGGCCTTGGAGGTACCTTCTACCCTCGTTTCTCACCTTGTAGGATATTATTTGCCTTTCTTAGTCAAAGATGGCGCCACTGTCTGAGGCAGCACAGTGGTCCTCCCCCACGTTATTCGTTGGTTCTGTACTTTATGAGAAATAACAGACCCCAACGTCCAACCAAGGATTTTTCCAAGTTTCCTTCTTCTGCTCCAAAAAAATATGGTTTATACACAGATTCTGAGATACCGTTAGTGTGGCCCTTGGAAAGATCTGATTGATTTACCTTCTGCTCGAATATTCTATATATTTGTTAAAATAGGTACATGTAAATTTAATTTTAAAATCCGAAAAAACAAATCTTTGACAAGTAGGAAATTAAGGGTAAACGAATTTTAAAAACGGATTAATAGTTATGGAACAACCGAAGGGAACTAGGTATAACTGTTCAGGAAGTTCTAAAATGTAAGACGCGAGTAAAAACTTTGATTTTGGAAAACTTTTTATTCAATCTTGAAAAGTGAAAACAATGTGCTTCTGCCACCTTGGTAGTCTCGGGAGCAAAATTCTGCGTTGTTCAGATTTTTTTGCACAAAAAAACCTCGATTTTGGTTTTTGAAATACGTTTTATTGTGTGCCAATATCAGGCTTTTGAATACAACTTTTACAAACCTCTTTGTAAAATTGTGAAACTTCGTTTACTTACGTTTTTGGGGTCGCTGAACTCGAATATGCAGTCAAAACAATCCGACAGCAACAATTTTTGAAAGTTCGGAATCTCAAAATCATGTCAAATGACAATTTTTCAAAATTCATTGTAAAACTATAAAAATTTGTATTTTTACGTATTTCTATCAGAATTTTCATTTAATTCAACAATAAAGCAAACTGTTCACTTATTTATTATTCCGTAATTTTGTTTCTATGAAATGTTCTACTACTTGAGTAATTTAGTATACCTATAAAGTGAAGACTCAAGGAAAAACGATTTTGGCAGTATCTTCGAATATGAAGTGCCTCCAAGGAGTTACGCAACAATCGGTTTTCGCCTAAAAAGTCATAATAGGCGAACATTTTTGGTTTTTACCGTGGAAGTAGGTTAGATAAACTGTGTTGACCATGGAAAACCGTCTTCGAGACAACGGAAATATGGAATCCAAAATTTCGAATCGTGATTCCCAACACTATGTGATTTGTAGGTTAGATTGTTGCAAAATTCGTATATGTTTGCATATTGTCGCACTCCATAACCTCAAAATCATCCAATTGGTGTTGCTGGTTGATTCCTGGCGTGATAGACGATCACCAGAACACTGTCGAAGATTGGCACACTGTTAAGCACCCAGTAGTTGCTTACCCTCTATAAAAATACCTTATAAAATTCTGCACGAGCCCTCCGCAATTTCATAGCTGCTTGGCTTCATTCAATGCAACGACCCGCTCGCATTATTCACATTCTATTCTTCGACCAGACCGCTCCGCTGCCAGTCTTGACTCCTCTCCAACACATTATTATAATGTCAGTGCGTTTCTCTTCCAATCACGTGTTGCTGAATCGAGAAAAAATTATTATTCAACATTTTCTGATCATTTCATTTTCGTGTGCATGTAAGAAACTAGGGATGTCCGATACTTCAAAAGTATCGATACAATATCGTATCGATACATCTAGAAAGTATCAAAAAGTATCGATACGATACTTTCAAAAAGTATCGATATTTTGAAGTATCGATACTTTTCGATACTTTCACAAAAATGGGTGGAATTGTCGTTTATGTTTCTCTCCGTCAGTGTGACATCTTTCCATCACGAGGATAATAATTAGTAGAGATGGGCGGTATTTGACATAACAGTTAAAAATAACCTATTACCGGGTTTCGTTAATTCCGCTTGGAACCTATTACTAAAATAACCCTGTTACTGAATAACTTTTTAGGGAAGGCTCCAAAATGTGTGGAGCCAGAACAATACCTTGGGTTTTTTAATCGATAATGGGTGTAAATACACTAACACGTAAATATGTCGGGAATAACTTGATAGAAACCCCAACTTAGGTAGGAAACGAAAACTAGAGATCCACGGAATGATACTTTGGAATGGAATAACAATATAACATGATAAACAAACGAAAGTCGGTCGGGAACGAAAAGTAGAAATCAAAGAAATGATACCTTGGAATGGTATGTTGGAATGAGCTTGTAAGAAGATCCCTGAGATAACCTATTAATAAATAACAGGTTATTGGAACCTATTACGAACCCGGAGCAGTAACGGTGGAACCTAATACGCAAATGTAACCGTTTCGCCCATCTCTAATAATTAGTATAGAATAAACAAAACAATAAATCACTCATTTTGATATTTAAAACTTGTTTTTGTTTAGACACTTGTTTTCGTATTGCACTTGTTTGGGTTAACATTTTGGTGGTCCTTCCTAGATGATGGAGGACAGCAGGTTATCATAGAGAGCTGGAGGTGGTGGTACATCATGTTTGTTTAATTTGTTGAAGTTTGTTGGTCTCCCAACAATCAACGTAGAGATAGAGGTACTGTCAAGTAGGTACGTTCATGTCGTCAGTGTTGAAACAGATAAAATGTGAGATATAAAAAAGTATCGGTTCCGATACTGGAAAAAAAGTATCGATACTACGATATGTATCAGGAAAAAAAAAGTATCGATATGTATCGATACTTTTTTCTAGAAGTATCGATACTTTTAAGTATCGATACTTTTGGGACATCCCTATAAGAAACACATCGAACATTAGTATTATTAAAATGGCAGACATTTCAGACCTCTATGTAAGTAACGTGGGGCGATACTAAGCCAAGGCGGCTTTGGTTGATTACCGGTGGGAAAAATTTTGACAAAACATGATTAGACATGAAAAATTATCAAATAATCAAACTTTCGACTATAAGAACCCTCATCAGAGTAGCAAATAAATGATCATTTTAAAGTTAAACTTTACAGGGTCGTCCCAAATGAAACAATCTTACTTAGAGGACTTATCGGAATGCTGATCTCAAATACGTCATTCATTTAGTGAACATTTTTGCATAAGTAAAAAAAAAAAAAAAAAACAACAATTTTGACGTTTTTAAAGGGTTTTTGAGAAAAAAGTTAAGAAATCAAAAAACCATTAAATAAATGTTGTAAGAGATCAATTTATGCGACGAATGAGATCATCTGCTGGTTTTTAAGTTCACGCATTGAATTTTAAATGATTTTCAAAGTTTTGGTCTATTAGTGATATATATTACTCGCTAGATTCAAGATTAGTGTATTTTGAATATTGATTATTTACGTATAGGAAATTACACCCCGATCTTGATTATACTATGTATCAATGGTCTCCGGTTAGAATTTAATCCCTTTCTATCGAAAACACTTGTTTGGCCTTTTTCGAATGCTTCTGGAAAAAAAAAATTGGAATTAAATGGAAAATTATGAAAAACTGTAATGAATGTAGGAAGTTAAATTCTTCTTGAACGTAACCACTCGACACTTTTTCAGTGGTCACTGTGATTTTTACTGGATTTTCAAAGTTTTTGTGTATTTTTGGTATTTACTGGATTTTTGAAGTTTTTGCGTATTTTCATTGTTTTTACATAAAGATTACATTGATGACATTCCCAGGGCTCATATCGGGTATTCTTATAGGTATTCTTGTTTTGTTTTATTGCGGATCTTAACTTATGACTTCATAGAATCATTAATCAAACTATGGGGATAAAACTCTGCAAGTTATTACACAAAGGATTATTATTTTAATCTATAGGTCACTCGTCTGCAATGTACACGGCTTTCCCATTGTCACCATCTACCAACCATAGATACTACCTACCTATCACATACCTACTTCACAATAAGTTTTTTTTTGGAAGAAATAAACGCTTCACACTCAGTTCGAAGAAACAGGGAGTTGAGGTTGCCCTAATTATTAGGAAATTTGATTACTATTACGCACTTTGGTCAGCTAAAATTTGAACGGAGATTAGGCCTCTTTTGTGATTCACACTCGTGTTTCTGATTTATCGAAAGTAGTTGTCGTAGGGAGCAAACGGTTTGTCCTACAGAGCTCCTGGTGGTCTAAAAAAATTCTGAAAAGTCAATACTATTTAAAATTGGTGAAAAAACGATACCTTTATTTCTAGATTTTTCGAGCTAGGGCACTCTTGAAAATTTCAACACTTAATTTTCACCCCTTAGAAGTGACCTACATCAACAAAAATCTTCCCCAAATGGAGCCCATCTACCAAATTTCATCAGGATCGAAGAGAAGAAAATTGTGTATTCGATTTTCGGATTCTACGTACCTTGAAACGTAAACCAACAAATTTTGAGTGGGGGTTAACAGTTTTTTTTGGTCGATTGTAAAGGTTCATTATTGAAAATAATAAACCATAATTCCATGAATTCATAGAATCTATGATAAATTTGTAACTACCCACTAATTTTGATTCTATCGAGTAATTATAACAAGCCAACACTCACAAAATCACTAAAAAACTTCCAGTTCATCTCAGTTGCCAAATGATTTAATTTCTTACAACGTTTATAAATTTCGATCTTTTGTTTAATTTCAGTATTTTTTGCTCCAAAACACTTATTAAACGTCGAAAAAAGTGGTTAAATCCAACTCTCCTCTTATCAACTAAAAGTCAAATCAAGTAAAATTTCCAGCAAGACCGTTACATCTTACGTGTTATGAACCATTCGGGATTAGGGTGGAAAGTCTTTGAAAATTAGCCTTCGTATGAAAAACAAGTTATAACGATGAGATTCTGTTGAAATACAGTTTTATTATCTTGAAAATTGGTTGTTGTTGCTTGACGAGCTATTTCATTTTGTACATAATTTAGCCGTTTATATTAAACTCTGAGTCTGAAACTTGATCTTGACTGCCTGTTTAGGCTCAGTTTTATTTATGCCTTTTGGTAAGTCCGACTCCCTCGAGGTTGAAAAGATAGCGTCGAGGGAAAGACGTCGTTTAAGAATAAAAAAGAGAAAAAAATAAATAACAAAAAAAAAAAAAGAGGAAAAGACCTACAATGAAAATATATTCTTTTGAGGGAACCGTCCCCTCAGAAAGTTTTCCTTGAGGTCTAATGAAATTATCAAGAGCGCGGAACGGCGTGAAGATAACCGAAAACACGGGTGCCTCGCGGACCAGACTAGGTCGAGGGTCAGAGATAGGCGGTGAAGGGGGGGTCAGTGATAGGGGGTGAAGGGGGGGGTCAGTGATAGGGGACGTGGGGGTCTGGAAGGGGGTTTCGCCCTCGCGATCTAACGCTATCGATTTTTTTCAGCAATATGGGGCGGAAGAGCGGGGCCTTCGCTGTTTTCATTCACCGTTCTAACAAGGAGAAGAAACAAAAAGAAGAAAAAGCGAACTTTTTTTTTCAGTTGGCGCTGTTGGTTGACGACCCTTCATTTTCCCTTCTCATCGGGTCGTGTGATTTTACGACCCCATCGAAGGGGGTTTCGGGTTATGATCCAACATCAGCTGTTTACGGAGTAATAAAAGTGGTTGACGCAGGCGACGACTGGGTCGTTCCAAAAGTAGGGAGGGCATATCGAAAGAAATATATCGATATACTGATCAAATGGCTAGAGATAGATAGATAGATTACATGTTTATTTTGGTATGCAGCAAACATGGTGGCTTAAGTGGTGGCTTACTGTTCATGTAACAAACATATAAAGCTTTATAAATTTCGTCAGCTTATTGAATGAAACAAACATGAAAAGCTTATTGAATGGCTTATTGAATATAACAAACATGAAAAGCTTATTGAATGTAACAAACATGAAATTTTCCATGTTTGAAAAATTTGGAAATTTCTATCAGCTGGAGTTGTTTTTTTTTATTTTTAGAATGATCATAGATTATAGTATTTTAGTAACAAAATATTTTAAACTTATAATATCGATAATTAGTTTATTAATAATTTCTTTTATGTAATCCTAATTATTAATACCTCGATTTTTTAGAAATATTCAATAATAATTGCAACTGGTCTTACCATGGATAATTATGTCGTCAAAATATGATGTAACTTTGTTTAGCCCCCGTAAAATTTGATCCATCACTCTATTGAATTCAGCACGTGCCGTTTTGATCCCCAAGCTTAGCAGGTTCATTTTATATGTACCTCGGTGGGTGGAAATGCTTTGTACAATACTACTAGGCAATGGCGTCCAGTGAGAATATTCGTCAGGCAAACAACTTTGAGGAATCAATGAAAAACGCAGAAAATTATTACACAAAGGTTTTTTTTTCTGTATAGATCAAGCGCCAGCAAAGAACATTTTCGCTTCAAAATCGAGTTTATTTAGATGGAATAAACGCCTCCCACTCCATTCGAAGAAATAAAAAATTCCTTCATTAAGAATTTTTATTACTGGTTGCTAAGGAAGAGTAACCCACGGCTTAGTATCCAGGGCTCATCTTCCAATTTTCTCTGCTTTCAAGGCCACGAAATAGCTCCTCGATTGTTTGCCTTGACTGATGCGGTTATAGTGGGGGTGTAGCAATACTAGACCCTGCAGTGACCCTGGCCTTACCGCTGATCGTCGCCTGTCATCCAAAACAGTCCCGCAAAATTAATTTTTTTATCGTATTTATTAACACAGAATGTGTTTTCGCGATGACCTACCGAAAAAAAATCGTCACGAAAAAGCGACAGAAAAAACCGTTACGCGCCTTTTATAATGATTTTCACGCGCAACCAAGCCGTTGGTAAGGAAATAGAACTCCCGCAGTGTTCATTGCACAGAAATTGTTCACCATTCGTTGGAAAGCTCTCAATTTATGTAGTATTTTTCTTGTAGTTACATATTTATTTATATAACATTTATAGGGTTTTAGACCAAATTAAATGTCTAACAATGATTTATTTTATTATTGCCAAAGACTCCACATTTATTATTGTTGTTTTTTATTTAACGGATGACTAGCATCGCAAAAACACATTCTGTGTTCCTATGATTTCATACAGAGTATGGAAAAAGAAATAAACCGGAGCCCCCCGCCGAGGCGCAAAACGCCGAGTTTTTATTTAGAGCATCATCCGCAATCGAATGGTGTGTTGCGGGCTAGTATCCTAGACAAAATACGAACTTATTCTATTTTTCCTATTTCATCAAACTTCCTTGGTTATCATGAAATAGTTCCTAAATTTTATAAAAATTTTCCAAAATCGGCTAAATATTATAAGTACTTGCAAAAAATGGAAATATAGGAGAATTTCAACAAAATTAATTTATTCATTTTGAATAAGTATTTTTAGCATGTTTGCTATGTTTGCCTAGAGGAGACGCCACTGCTACTAGGTTCATCAGTTTTGAGATGTAAGTAAGTAGGCTTTGAACAGATCGAGTTTCCAGAAATATCTTGAATTGAAAATTTAGTGATTTTATAGATATTTTTCAAAGAGATCTGATATTTCACGGTGACCTAAGTTCTTTTTGAAGATCCGTGCAAAGTCCGTATTGACGGACATTGATGTACAATCCGCCTTTACTACCCATCTAAACCGATTTACCCTAATCCCGAAAGCTTCACTGTTCTTTGGGGAAAGTTGTATTAAAAGTCGATTCATAACAGCCGTCGGGGTCTGGCTGAAGGGGTGTTGTGTTGATTTAGCTGGAGGGAAGCGGCCAATTTCTTGCGAGCCTTCCCAAACTAACTCGGTCTTCTCTGCGAGTTTCAGCAGTTTGGCGTTTTCCGAATGATTTGTGGGCGCTGGAACCGCAGTTTGCTCACAGTTGAAAGTATTCAACTTTCGGTGTTAGAGTTCATAAACACCCGCTCTTGGGTTTAGAAAAAATAATCAACTTTTACGAGGCAATCTCGACAATAAATCATTCGAAGATAAAAAATTTGACGAGAGCGGGTTGAAAACCCTAAAATGTCGTTTTTCTCGAAAAGAGCAAGAGATAGAGACTTTTCTTTTTAGGACGGCAGTACCACCGACCCAACTTGGCAGAGGTTTTTCAAATTGAAGTGGGGAAACTGGTACGATAGTGATTACTGGTACGTTTAATAAATGGAAAGTCGTCCATCTAAGCGATGTAGTGTCCAAGCACGAATCAATCGTAATAAGTAATGGGGGAAATGACGTCAAGGTTCAAATTGAAACATCCGGAAAGGGTCAAACCCTCTAAAACATTCAGATCGACAGTGATACTTATCCAATCGACAATCGCCACTTCATATTGTGTGTTGGTTTTCCCTTCTAGCGAAATCGGTCAATAATTATGCTTTCATGTCGACATTTGAAACGAAGGGCGGACAAATAGAATAAAAAAAAACTAGGTTTCTAGATAATCTCGTCGGACAGTGGGAATTGGTCGTGTCACGCATATTACTGGGTCACAATACATTTGAAGCTCGGTGGCCACGCCCTTAGTCAGATTTGTAGGGGAAGTTGTCATGGAGAAAAATTGACTTTCCCTCCGGATGACAAAGGAGGGGTAAGGAAACCTGATGTCTCTAACATTAAAATGTAATTTAAATTCATAAAATTACAATACCATTTCGAAGGCTTATAACGAGCTTATAACTTACGATCTAACAGCTTTACGTAAGTTGGCTGGCGGTTTTCTCGTGACGTCACAGACTATCGATATGCTCCAATTAATCGAATCTACCTGTCTACCAAAATAACCGCCATCATTGACCACTTCTCTCAACAGTTCTGCGCCTAGTTATGCATTGTTTCAGTATTTTCTTATTGTAATCATGCTTTTCTTGTATGAAATCAACTTGCACTTCCTCATAATTGTTCGACAGGGGAGGTCATGGGGGTCATGATGGTACCTGATAACTAAGTATTTACCATCATCGCAAATTTGGGGCCCTAATGCTTTGATCTCATATCTAAGTCAAGATCGAATTCAAACGGAATGAAGCATTATTAAGTACACTGGAGGCAGCGAGGGTCCAGTGTGGCTACGGTCGTTGTGGCGTCGTTGTTTGGCGGTGGACTTTGGACCGACTTCTGCGGGGGTCGTGGGTTCAGGGCTCATCGCTGGCAGCGTGCATTTTTGGGCGGCCGGGACCCTCATCGTCCCCCTAGTCCCAACCCAGGGCGGTGAGGCAATGGGAAGCCATGAGCGAAATCATCAGAAAAAATTCTGATCTTCCCTTTGGAAGACAGCTGATGACGTCCGCGACGCCAGGAATGGCAATCGGACGAAAATCCAACCTGCAATGGTTGTTTACTTTACTTACTTACTTACACTGGAGGCAGCAGTGGATTTCGAGATATCTACTTGATCCCATCTTCCAGTTTCATCAATGCATTGTGGAGTTTGGAGAGTGAATACCTTTGAATTTGGATCATCTGAATATTACAAATTTTCTGAGATTTTATGTTATTACTTACCAACCGTAGACGATCCCTACTTACCACAAAGTTAAGGTCCAGAATTGTATGGTCAATTCAGGACAGCAAAACTCAAGTTTAATTGGTGCATTTTCAAGGAAGATGGGAACCTATCATTATATTTAGAAATGGGCGAAAACTTTCGTCATGGATTTCTTGAACTTGAAAGACCTACTGATCAGTCAATTCAGGTGCTAAGTAAAAACGCTGCAAAATATTACACAGTGGTTTATTATTTTTGTATATAGATCACTCATCTGCAAAGCCACCAAACATCCAACATGAAGAAAAACATCGATCGCATTTCGGTCAGCTATGAGCGGAGATTAGGCCTCTTTTGCGATTCACACTCGTGTTTCTGATTTATCGTACGTCCAACCCTTAAATTCTCGTACGGAGCGAACGATTTGTGCTACAGGGCTCCGCGTGGTCTCAAAAAATTCTAAAAATTCTATACTATCTTAGATTGATGAAAAAACAATCAAAATTTATATAAAAAATTTATATTTATAAAATTTATAATAATAATACCTAATTATTTATTTAAAATTTATGTTTTATATCAAAATTTTTTGAGTTAGGGCGTTTTCAAAATTTCAAAATTTATTTTTCGGCCCTTAGAAGTGACCTACATCAACCAAAATCTTTGGGGTACAACTAAACCCCGAATGGAGCCTACATACCAAATTTCATCAAAATCGGTCAATGCTAAGTGGGGAAAGTGCCGCGCGCGGCCAAATTTTTATTCGATTTTTGAATTCTACGTACCTTGAAACGTAAACCAACAAATTTTGAGGAGGATTGAAAAACATTTTTTCTTGGTCGTTTCCAAAGGGACATTATTGAAAATAATAAACCAAAAAGTGCAAGATTCAAGAGTTTTAGTGATTTTACAGAGTGAGTTTTAAATTATTCAAAAGAATCTCATGTTTATTTTAATACTAATCACAGGTTGATAAGTTGAGTTTAAAGGTAACTAGAAGCCCAAACAAGAACAATCAATGTTTTTAGGCTGCAGGACTGGGCATGAGATAAGAAACTGATCGATGATGGTCGACTCTAGCTTATCACTGCCTTCTCGCTGACCACTTTTCAATTTGGCTTTGTGTATCAATTGATTATTTGGTCTTGACGAAACCACTATGACCTATTGGAGCAGCTTGCTTTCAACTGATGGGTGATGGCACTTTGATGGGAGCATGACATACCATCGACTCTATCTCTAGGTCATTTAAATAAATGAACTTCTCTCTCATTCCATTGTCAACCTACAAGGAAGAGAGATGATCCTCGATAGGGGCTAACTAATAAATTATCAAGATTCAACTAGGCCTTAAACCACTTTGATTCAAAGCATCCTTGCAAATGGTTCAACTCTCTGATAAGTGGATTATCAGCAAATCCAATTCTCCTTTATTTAATTTCGATTTTAATTTAATTTGGATCTTGTCTTCGAGGTTCATCCATCTATTCACACATGACGCCTATTTATCGTTTGACTGTTAACTCGATTAATGCAATAGGCTATCGTACTACCAAATTTGGTTATGGCTATAAAAAAAAAGGAACGGGAGTTTTCACACTTATCGGACGATGCCGTCAGTGTGAATCGTGCAAGCGATGGTTGAAATTTGAAAAATGAAAACCTCTTCGAGCCCCATTCTCTTTCTGCAAACAAATTAATCAACTCTGCACTCGCGAGGGGCAAGAGAAATTATTGAAGTTCGGAGTGGTAGTCATTTTTCCAGAGTAAATGGGATTTTGAGGGGTCGAGTTAAAAAAATGACTCAGCTCTACGACAACCGATAAAAAATTCATTTCGTGTGGTCAATCTTTCACTTCTCGTTTTCGATCAACGTTGTTTTGAGTTGCCTCCAATTTACGGCTGTCTTCATGAAGTAATCAATATTTCCACTCGATCAATTTCATCTTCTCAGATCAATTAATTATAAAAATAATTAAGTATGAAAAATAAAAAAACCGATTTTAGCACTTATTTAGCTTTTTAGTTTTAGACCCTCGATGGTAAATAATTATGTTTGCCGAATCAAAGATATTTGGTTCGAGCTATCATAGATGTTCGGGGGGACCGGTGTAGCCACGGCTTGCTGGGGCGAGCGTTGTTTGGCGGTAGGAATTTGAACCGACTTCTGCGGGGGTCATGGGTTCAAGTCTCATCGCCTAAGCAATAGGAAGCCATGAGCGAAGTCATCAGAACAAATTCCCCTTTAGAAGCCAGGAATGGCAGTCGGACGAAAATACAACCTGAAATGGGTTTTTACTTTATTTACTTCACTAGCTCATAGATTTTCGATGTTGGTGAAATTCTTAACTTCTTAAGGTTAACTCGCATCAACCCTGAAAATGCCATCAAAGTCGAACCATGTTCTCGTTTAGCTGTGTTTTGAACTGCTCAGGAGTGAAGGTTTTGCAATTGAAATACCAAATAACGAATGGAACAGAACTTCATTCAGGGGTAAGGGGTATGCGGTTTGTGACAATCAGTTGGTTTGGAGTTAATCAGTTGGTGGGGTAGAATGGAGAGTAAAACAAATACAAAATTAAGAGCTCCTTTCCTAGTAGTTAAGTTACTACCTAATACTGCTAGAATTCTGCAAACTTCCTTATTCTTATGAATATTGAATGTGACGTCGGGAGGCTGTCCTCATGAGCTTGTTTGCTTGTTGTTTGCTGAAGACGAAGACAGACAAAATTGATTGGGATCCTGCTCCACACCCATCGGGTTGCGATTTGGTGCTGTAAATAATTTCAAAGGCGTGGGTACCTACTACCTTGTCTTTACTAGAGACTTAATCAAGTTTTCCAATACTATTGAATTGGTTTCTTTTAACTCATTTCAAGCCAAGGGTAGAAATAACTGAATAATGAGAAGAGGAGGATGAACTGTTTTACAGAATGGCAGCCGAAATAAAGCATCAAGCACCAATCGAGAGCAAAAATACTCAATATCTTATGAATTTTACTTTTTAATGAGATTTGAGAGGCCTCAGTTTTCCAAATCGATATGATTTATCCAGTTCACTGTTTTTGGTAAAATGTAAAAGTCTATTTATGGTGCGGGATCTGTTTCAACACAAGGCCCAGAACGGTCACTCGTCCAGAATCGAATTTCAAAAAATTTCCAAAATCGCATTGAGCTCTCTAACTTCAAAGAAAACTTTTTTCTGAAAACTTTAAGAACAGCATAAACGATAAAAAAAAACATAAATATGACGATGCGAAAACGCAGCAGTGGCCGGAAATGGGTTAAAAGGGCGTAAGTCCTTGCAACCAAACTTTCGGGAAATCAAGAAAAACTTCCTGTATGCCGCTATTGATAAAACTGTGAGAGGAAAACTTTTTTCTCTTTCTCAGCAATCAATTTGACGCGTTTTACTTATATTTCCAGAATTTCATCTCCTACCTAGTTTGGAGCCCCTAGTTGGCTTATAATTCGCTTACCTATCCCATGGACTTACACCCTCCTAAAAAAAATTGTGTACAATCTCACTTTTTATGAATTGCAGGCTTCCTGAAATGATAAATTACTCCGTTTATCGTTGGTAACCAGGAAAGTTGTAAAATAATGGAACACAGTTGTTATAGAACACAGTTTTGGCACATAGCTTCCTCGTATTCAAAACCCCGATTTATAGATTGATGATCCGAAACATAGTAGCTAATCTCGAAACATCAATCTCTAAATACCCTGCAATACCCTCATAGAGGACCCCAATCCGCATTATCTCAGAAAATTTAATCGAATTCAATCGAAAAAGGTAGATGGTATGGTTGTTACAACGGTTACACTATTGATTCAGGGGTGATAATTTTCATAGGAGATCTACCCGCAAACCACCAAATTCAGTGAAAATTTCATCAAAATTGGAGTTTTCAAAGATTTAATGGCAGACAGTCTATCACATAGACAGACACGAAAAACACAAAAACAAAAAATTGTCCAAAACGTAAAACGCGAGTGGATGTTTGATTTTGGAGAATATTTTTTTAAACGTTGAAATGTGAGAACAATCAAAGTTTCCGCTAACAAAGTAAGTCCGGACTTACGCCCTTCTAAAAGAAACCAGGATTTTCAAGGGCGATTTCTCTCATGTTAGAGACGTCATTCGCATGCCCTTTTAGTTGCAAACGATGCGCCTAGGGTTGAAAACCACCCAGCTTGGCAGACGTTTTTTTAAATATTCCCATGAGACACTCTAATTAAGATTCCTTGTCCTTCGGGTTTTTGGGAGTTTTGAAAAATTGAAAAATTCCCAGGGTTAACCACAGTACCAGAGATGTTCACAAAGCCTAGGAAAAGAAAATTTTGATTTTGAGGACCCTATTTTTTGAAGTTGCATTGGACCGTTTTTCCTTCACCGCAAGGAACATCCACATTGACTTTGAATTATTCCACTGCACCCACCCGAGAGACTCAAACAAAGAGATTTTCTCTGTACGGCACTCAAGTTATTCCAGGATTAACTCAGTCGGGTTTTCAATCATTCAATGGAAGAGTCTTGTCCTGAATGACATTAACTCCAGTTCCAAAAATAACTTAAATTCCATGACCCTTCAGGAATAACATTCTATGGCCTCTGACATAGACGCACCTAAAATTAGCATTCCGGGATGATTCACGTCACGTGAGTTTCTTATCCGTAATGGATAACCTTTATGTGACCTCTTGTTTGTATTGCAACTCAAAAGCTAAAAAAACTAGTTTGATAACCTGATGGGAAGATTTTTAAGTTTAGATTTAAAATTCGAATTAAAAACGAATATAAAAAAAGTTCTAGTAAAATAACAACATTAGCCAAATTGGGTGGGGAGTCAATATTCCGCACAACAAAAATAACATTTGCAGTAGAATGTTATTTCTAGAATTCCGGACCAACATTGGTAGAATATGTTGGTTCGGAAATTATTGCATTGAATGAGCTACATAAAAAATGAAACAAAGTCACAAAACCTAGTAAATTTAAATTGACCAAATTGGTGATTTATTTTGAAAAAGTGTCGCCTTAGTTCTCAACCGATTTTCGTGGTTTTTTCTTGTTCGACGTGGAAAACCATCTAGTTGTGCCGGAATTTCGAATTTTGCCTTTTAAGGGGTGGAAAGGGGGGGATTAATGCTTGAGAAACGTGCTTTTTTGGCCATAATCTTGTGTCGTCTGCCCAGGCCTTAGTTCTCAACCGATTTTCGTGGTTCTTTTTTTGTTCGACGTGGAAAACCATCTAGTTGTGCACCAAGTCGCCGGAATTTCGAATTTTGCCTTTTTAGGGGTGGAAAGGGGGGGGGGGGGTTAATGCTTAAAAAACGTGCTTTTTTTGGGCATAATCTTGTGTCGTCTGCCCAGGCCTTAGTTCTCAACCGATATTCGTGGTTCTTTTTTTGTTTGACACGGAAAACTATCTGGTTGTGCATTAAGTCACCGGAATTTCGAATTTTGCCATTTTTATGGGGGGAAAGGGGGGATTAATGCACCAAAAACGCGCGTTTGCGGGCATAATCTTGTAAACTCTACCCAAGTCTCAATTTCCAACCGATTTGCCTGTTTCTTATTTTGTTAGACTCAGAAATCTTCCAAATTGCTCATTGTTTCACCAGAGTATCAAAATTCTAAGGGGAGAGGGCGAGTGGGGGATAATATTCACAAAACATCCGATTTTTCAATATTTTGGTTCCTTCACAGCTTACTAATCATACCCAAGCTTTGAAATTAAGGAAAAATTCTCATTATACCTCCGGATTTTCATGAATTATTCTCTGTACCACCATGGGACTGATGTTGGTGCCACCATGGTGCCAGCACACCGCATATTTCGTGGGTTTTTTGTGTTTCACCTTGAATACGGATGTGAACCTCGCCGGACTGCCTACCAAAACTAATAGATGAAAGTTCAACGTAACGACGTAACTCCGTTTTGATGCCAGATTGGCACCATGGGTGGGGGGGAATCGAATTCGCATGATGGATGTCGTAGATCATGGATTTTAAAATGCTCTTCAAATTCGAGGCTCAGATGTCGCTAGAAATGATATGGTGGATAATGGTGAGGGGGGGGGGAGACTACTGTTTCTTGCCTAAAATACTGAATAAATAAAAAGAAACAGTTTTATGGCTTACATACTGGTTTAAATTGATCTAATGCTTATCCAATGGGATGTCCCCTGTAATGCATGCATTACTAAACAATATGTTTAATCGAAAGTAGACCTCATCCTGAGAATTTTGACACCAGCCGTTCTCGTTTTGAATGAGTAGATCTTTTTCTATGGGTTTTAAAAGTTTCGAATCTTAATGACGTCACGTGCCCCTCTCGCCTGGGCGGGACCCCCAGGCCTACTATGACGTCATAAACATTCGAAACTTTGAAAAATCTCAGAAAAAGGTCTTCTCGCGCTAGACGGTCGCGGTTGGTGTCAAAATTCTCAGAATGAGGTCTAGTTTAGATTAAAAATAACACTAAACAGTTTTTCCGAACCATGCGCACAACCCACTGTTGAATTTTGTCAAGTTTTTGACATTTTATGTCTTTACTTTGGCACATAAACGAAAAAACGTCACGATAAAGCGTCATAAAATTGGTCACTGATTTTCACTTACTACCAAGTCGTTGCTACGGAATTTTATCTTCGTCATTCGTGTTCGTAGAAATATCGTTCACCATTTGTTGGAAAGCCCTAAATTTATGCATAAATTACACATTGTTGTAAATATGGAAGAAACAGAGATAAACCCCTGAGTTAAAATAACTGTAAACAATATTAACGGTAAGAGATTGTTACACGTCAGCAATAACGTTATTGAGAAAGCATAAATATTGTAGGTAGGTAGCGAAGGTAGACATAACATGTCCCAATCTGTTGCAGACTCGTATGCAAGCGTTTTTAAAATCATTTTACATGTAACTCGACAATTTAGCTTGACGTGAACTTGTCATATTGTTATTCTTCAAGAAAAGCATTACAATATTTTTTACATTATTGGGAAATAATTACTCACACCTCTGGTAACCTTATAACTTCATTCCATGAATATAAATGATGTTTGTGCATCTACAGAAGAGGGGAAACTTTCAGCGCAAATAATTCTGAGTTGAACCTTGGGACGATGTTTGGGTTTAGGGCGTAAGTTATAATGCGCAGAGAAGCTATAAGCTACGCTGGAAGCCGGCTCGCTCCCACAGAGGGTGAAGCTAAGGTAGTTATCCTCCAGCGGTTAGAATCACAGAGTAGGTACACTCTGAGGTTGGGATATTAATGTCGGTCACTATCTCGGGGGGCTATAAATACCCAGCTGGAACTTGAGGGTTATACGCTCGATCAACCACCTTGACGGTCAGGTCGAATCGGCTGCCACTTCCTCGACTCTGAATGTCATTTTGTCGACCACACACGACTTGGACCCATTTAACATAACATACTACATTACTTGCCTCAAACTCAGCTGAAAAGTTGAAAGGAAAGTATTGTCGAATCTCATACTAATCTTTTCAATACCCAATGAACTTTTGGAATCGAGCAAGAAAACAATTATTACCCTCCTCAAAATTTTATGATTTACATTTCAAGGAACGTATAATCTAAAAACTCTGCAAACTATTACACAATGGTTTATTATTTTTCTATATAGATCACTCGTCTGCAAAGCCTCCAACCATCCAACATAAAGAAAAACATCGATCGTATTTCGGTCAACTGTAATTAGAACGGAGATTAGGCCTCTTTTGCGATTCACACTCGTGTTTCTGATTTATCGTACGTCCATCCCTTAAATTCTCGTAGGAGCAAACTGTTTGTCCTACAGGGCTCCGCGTTGTCTTAAAAAATTCTAAAAATTCTATACTATCTTAAATTGAAGGAAAAACAATACCTTTATATCAAAATTTTTGAGTTAGGGCGTTTACAAAATTTCAAAATTAATTTTTTGACCCTTAGAAGTGACCTACATAAACCAAAATCTTTGGGGCACCACTAGACCCCGAATGGAGCCTACATACAAAATTTCATCAAAATCGGTCAATACGGACTGCCAAATTTTTATTCGATTTTTGGATTCTACGTACCTTGAAACCTAAACCATCACATTTTGAGGGGGTGATGAAAATTTTTTTTTCTTGGTCGATTCCAAAGGTTTATTATTGAAAATAATAAACCAAAATCGAATTAAAAAAATGTCTATCCATAAGATGTACACTGTGCGCGGCACTTTGCCCAGTACCCATGAACAGATTTTGAATACATTTGGCATAAAGGCTCCATTTGAGGTCTACTTGTTTTGATTATTAGTTATCGTCGGTCACTTCTAAGGAGTGGAAAGTGTGAAAACTGGAAGTTGAAATTTTCGAAATGCCCTAGCTCGAAAACTTTGAACCCTAATTGGACCATGGTATCACTAGCGTCACCGTAAGCATCTCAGGAAATCCACAGCTGTCCCCAGGTGTCACCGGAGTTACACGGAGTTAAATTTTTATAGCAGTTTTAATGGACAGATCTGCTTATTTTTTACCCTTTCTTAACGAGCTATTGGGAGTCAAAAACGCTGCAAATTATTACACAATGGTTTATTATTTTTCTATATAGATCACTCGTCTACAAAATCACCAACCATCGATCGCATTTCGGTCAGCTCTAATTTGAACGGAGATTAGGCCTCTTTTGCGATTCACACTCGTGT
This sequence comes from Apolygus lucorum, assembly GCA_009739505.2. Lineage (NCBI taxonomy): Eukaryota > Metazoa > Arthropoda > Insecta > Hemiptera > Miridae > Apolygus > Apolygus lucorum. The sequence continues at coordinate 44,328,931 of CM019168.2, read as the reverse complement.
TTTGATTTATATACAGGGTGTCCAAGTAACTGCGCTCCCCCCACTTATTTTCTCTAATAGTGTAAGAAAAAAAATCGGATTAACGCTATTCTTCATAATTTTTTGTGTAGAATTCAAAAATGACAAAATTGCGCAGTGCGCAATCGCGCAACCATGCGCAATCATGATCAACTTTGTTTTTTCAAATGAGAACCCCCATTTTTTATTGCAGATTCGGATTCTACGTCAAATTTCATGAACATTTTACTTCGACAACTTTTTTTTTGGACGCGCGCAGCCCGCTCAGCGAGCGCTCAAAGATGCGCAACCCAGGGATTGCGCCATAGTTGAGATGAAGGTAAACCTCAAGTGCGGCACATCACTTAGCACTGTTTTTCTACGCTGAATCGCGTGGTGATGTCCCTTTCTTGGTTTGATTTCATTTTACCGTACTTATCGACAGCCGAAAAAGTCACTTTTTGAGGAGGAAATCATCGACTTTCTTATGAAGGGTAATAAATCATCCTAATAAAATGTAATAAAATTAAATGTTTAAAATTGTAAAATAACGGGAAACTTCTAGATAATTATCACAAAATTTTGCAAAATAATTTTCAGTCTTCTAAGAACATGATTGGATGAACAATGATTGAAACGATAAACTCTTAATAAATTAAGAACTCTTAATAAAAAATTACTCGTAATGTTAACTGTATTGTCTACCTGCACATAGGAGTAATAATTCGAGAAGAAAACAATACTCCGAAAAAATTCCACGGAAAGTAGATGATTTCCTCCTCAAAAAGTGACTTTTTCGGCTGTAGATACGGTAAAATGAAATCAAACCAAGAAAGGGACATCACCACGCGATTCAGCGTAGAAAACCAGTGCTAAGTGATGTGCCGCACTTGAGGTTTACCTTCATCTCAACTATGGCGCAATCCCTGGGTTGCGCATCTTTGAGCGCTCGCTGAGCGGGCTGCGCGCGTCCAAAAAAAAGTTGTCGAAGTAAAATGTTCATGAAATTTGACGTAAAATCCGAATCTGCAATAAAAAATGGGGGTTCTTATTTGAAAAAACAAAGTTGATCATGATTGCGCATGGTTGCGCAAATGCGCACAGCGCAATTTTGTCATTTTTGAATTCTACGCAAAAAATTATAAAGAATAGCGTTAATCCGATTTTTTTTCTTACACTATTAGAGAAAATAAGTGGGGGGAGCGTAGTTACTTGGACACCCTGTATATATATATATATATTTCAATATAAACCTTTAAATCTTCGTAGGGAGCGAACGGTTTGTCCTACAGAGCTCCGCGTGGTCTCAAAAAATTCTAAAAATTCTATAGAATCTTAAATTGAAGGAAAAACAATACCTTTATATCGAAATTTTTTGAGTTAGGGCGTTTTCAAAATTTCAAAATTGATTTTGGAACCCTTAGAAGTGACCTACATACCAAAAGCTTCGGGGCACAACTAGACCCCAAATGGAGCCTACATACCAAATTTCATCAAAATCGGTCAATGCTAAGTGGGGAAAGTGCCGCGTACGGCGGACGGACGGCCAAATTTTTATTCGATTTTTGGATTCTACGTACCTTGAAACGTAAACCATCAAATTTTGAGGGGGTGTTGAAATTTTTTTTTTCTTGGTCGATTCCAAAGGTTCATTATTGAAAATAATAAACCAAAATTGAAGTTACGAAAAATGTTTTGTAAAATACCCAATGAAGAAATTTTTTGTTATTAAAGATAATCGCGGTTTTGTTTATCATTAATTTAAAATTTCCACGAATTTTGGTATAGTATTCCCATGAACCGATTTTGTTGATTTTGATAAATCGGCTCCATGTGGAGTCTAATTGTGCCTCGAAGGTTTTGGTTGATGTCAGTCACTTCTGAGGGGTAAAAAGTGGAGGAAACATTTTCAAAACGCCCTAGCTCGAGAACTTTCAATATTCAGGTATTGTTTTTTCATTAATTTGAAATTTCCGAAGTTGTTGAGAATTTTTTAACACCACTCAAAGCTCGGTGAGTCCACCCTATCGCTTAATGAGGATAATTAATTATCTGATTTATTAAATTTTTTCATCAATCAAAGATAGTGTTCAATTCTTAAAAACGAATGAAACCACCCAGCTGATCAACTATTGTTAAATGGCAATTATTGTGAAATTTATCAATCCTACCCGTTAGTAGTAAGACGGTTTTTAGTAGTAAGACAGCTCTGCACGACCAAGAGCTTAATGAGGATAATTAATTGCCTAATTAATGTTCCACCACGTTTTTCATCAATCAAAGATATTGCTCAATTTTTAGGAACGAAAGTAACCCAGACGAACAACCATCGTCAAAACAGTTTTTATTGTGAGTCTCAAAGTACCCCTCCACCTACCCCTTGTCGTCAGAAGGTAATTGACAATTCTCTCAATAGAATAGGTGAAGCACCTACAACTGGGTCGTTAATTTATCTTCGTCACTCTTGTGTGTTGGACAAATCATGAATCAGAAACATAAGTGTGAATCGCACAGAACGTTTACTGTTGAAAATGAGCCAAATTCCAGTTGATCAATTGCAATTTTAACACAGAATGTGTTTTTGCGATGACCTACCGAAAAAAAATCGTCACGAAAAAGCGACAGAAAAAACCGTTACGCGCCTTTTATAATGATTTTCACGTGCAACCAAGCCGTTGGTAAGGAAATAGAACTCCCGCAGTGTTCATTGCACAGAAATTTTTCACCATTCGTTGGAAAGCTCTCAATTTATATAGTATTTTTCTTGTAGTTACATATTTATTTATATAACATTTATAGGGTTTTAGACCAAATTAAATGTCTAACAATTACCTAGGTATTTATTTTATTATTGCCAAAGACTCCACATTTATTATTGTTGTTTTTAATTTAACGGATGACTAGCATCGCAAAAACACATTCTGTGTTCCTATGATTTCATACAGAGTATGGAAAAGAAATAAACCGGGGGGTGCAGGGGCGCGGAGCCCCCCGCCGAGGCGCAAAGCGCCGAGTTTCTTTTTAATTTTTTTTTGGTTGAAAAACAGGTAACATAAATTTTGAAGTCACATCCAGCCGAAAAACATATTAAACTACTTAAAAAAAACATATTTCATCATCTAATAATGATTAGAAGGAGGTTTCCATTTATTCCGACCGTCACTTTTGATATTTACGTCACGACTCAAGAAAGCTTTAACGTGTTCATTTTAATAATTGTCATGTGAATATTTGTTGCGAAATACACATTTAAACATTTTTTTAATGAAAAAATGGCATAAAATTAATCATTATTAAATGATCTGACTGTGGAACTGTCGGTCTACTGTCCGTAGTTTTTTTTAGATCTGGAAGCTGCTCACAAATGTGTATTATCAAGTGCGTTGTTTTTTGAATTCTGCAACTTCAGAGTACAACGAAAATTACAAACATTCTTTAGAGTCTACCCGAAAATAGTAGAATAGGAATATTTTCAAAATAAGCCGGAGTAAACTTCATGAGTGGCTTTCTCACTCTTGGTAATGATCTGTTGGAACACCTGACTGGTAGAATGAAAGTGGGAGACTCAAGAATACAGTATCTGATGTATGGCTGCGATACATCGCAGAGTTTCCTACTAGGACGAAAGAAATGGAGACAAACATAATTTTTCCTGGAAACAGCCACTATTTTAGACCACTGTGTGTCGTGTCGTATCCTCAGGGAAACGTCCATTCAAATCCCGTATTATGATCGTCTGTGGGTGAAGGAAAAATAGAGCGAAATCCTGCTGTGCCAAGTTCAGCCGAGGTCCCCGTTCTCCTCTTCAATCATTCGATCTGATAGAATTACTGGCTGCGACGCGGCCTGGGGGCCTAACAGAGCTATCCTTCCTCCTCGCTGAGTGGATAAGACTGGGGACCCAAGGATGGAGAGGGTAATGGCTTGTGGGAGGAAATAAGGAAAAATAGGTTTCCCTTTTCGATAACTCCATTCTATAGACGTACCTACTTACGGTTCCCAACTCGGTTGAGGGGAGATGAAGCTAAAGCCTGCAGAATCGATGAATAGTGATTTGAGGGTGATAAAACTATAGAGCGTGGTTCCTTTTTAGAGGTTTTGCAATTCCGCTGAAAAGTAATGCAGCTCCGCCAGACTAGTTTTGCTACCTGGAATATAAAGTGCGGCTCAACCACACTGTGATGAGCAGATTTTCTTTTGTAGGAAGCTGTGTACTCGTGAAGCAAGTCAGACAATTTTGGGCTCTTCACTCGCATTTTGGGTTTTAGAACTATTCAAACAACTTTGATTCTTTCGCTTTTTATTGATTTTCCACGGTTGAGAGAAGTAGGGTGAAACTTCGCACGATATACCTGTACATTTATTGAATGTTTCTAAGCCTTCTCATTCTTAACTCCCAAGCAAAAAATGCTGTTGTATGATGACTCATGTTGACTACTGATACATACGATTTTCGAATCTGTTCCACCCCAACTAGATAGTTTGCACAATTTCTGGCCGTTGTCTTGTACGCCACTTGTAGTTGAATTGTAGAAAGTGATGATGGATAGCTTATTTTTGTTGCCTGAGGAGTCATTAACCTCCTTTATTTTCCTTTGTAGATAAAACTACTGCGGCTTTACTTTACGAATTAAATCACTCGCGACGAGGTCAAGGAAACCCCTTTTAATATAAACGGAGTAAAGAAGAATATGAATATAGGAATGAGTTACAAAGTTAAATCGATTTCGACAGTTCGGTAACAAAAAACGCTGCAAATATTACACAAAGGTTTATTATTTTCTACATAGATCACTCGTCTGCAAAGAACTCGGCTTTGCCGTTATCACCACCTACCAACCATAGATACTACCTACCTACCATACACCTACCATGTACCTACAGCCATCGCATTTTGGTCAGATGAAATTTTTTACGGTGATTAGGCCTCTTTTGTGAGTCACACTCGTGTTTCTGATTTATCGTAAGTTCAACCCTTAAGTTCTCGTTAGCAACAAACGGTTGGTCCTACAGAGCTCCGCGTGATATCTGAAAATTCTAAACATTCATCCTAAATTGATAGAAAAACATGTACCTCTATATCGAAATTTTTTGAGCTAGGGCGTTTTTAAAATTTCAACCCTTATTTTTCAACGTAGAAGTGACCGACATCAACCAAAAGCTTCGGAGCACAACTAGACCCCAATTAGAGCCCATATACCAAATTTAATAAAAATCACTCCATGGGAACTAAGGAAAGTGTCGCGTACGGATTCGATTTTTGGATTCTACGTATTTTTAAACGTAAACCAACAAATTTTTAGGGGTGGGATTAAAATTGTTTTTTCTTGGTTTATTCCAAAGATTCATTATTGAAAATAATAATCCAAAAGAACAAGAAGTTCAACAAAGCGACAACACAACAAAACAAGAAGTTCTTGTTTGTACTGATGATGACTTAACCGTCGGAATCAATTCAAGTCGAAATGGACTATGTTCTTCTTAAATCCGTTTTTACGCCTTTCCTTTGTTTTTGGAACGTAATACCACTCATCAATATCTTTTGTGAAGCCGAATAATGAGTTATTGGATGAACGGGCTTTATTTACCCAAAGTTGAGGGGGAATGGCGTTCCCAACGTCCACAAAAGTGTCAAATTTTTGTGCAACAGAGGTAGCCAATGGATCACTGGAGAACCAGCTTATATTAAATTATTCCTATAAGTTCAATAAAATATAACCAATATCAATCAATACGACCTGGCGCCAGTAATTAAAGGAACATCTGCGTGAGTATCACTGAAGTAGGGTGACTCGCCCAATGAATGAACACTATTTCCTAGTGAATGAACCCTGAAATTCCAGTGAATGAACACTCCATTCCCAGACACATTCACCTGTTCATTCATTGGATAGGATAGTTATTTAAACAAATTGAGGCAAAAAATCAGCATTTTAGTTGTTTCTTCACTTGGGAAGCCTCTCATTCGATTTGAAACCGTGAAATAACCCTCCAGCCAGTGAATGAACAGTCGTTCATTTACTGGTTGGAAGTCATATTTTAGCTCCCACAGTATGAACACCCAACAAAACATATCATAATAAAAAAAAATTCCCTTCTTCCCAATTAGTTCTCTCTAGAAAAACATATCAGCTACAATAATAAAGCATGACATTGACTAATTTAGCATTTTACTTACCTCTAAACACTAATCCCCACGTAATGGCCAACTCCAGTTGTTACCCCCAGAGACGTTTTTGGAGACTGACCTGTTGATAACATCAAAACCGAAGAAGAAGGCAGACTTCTTTTTATCTACTGCTTCACCCTGCTATCTATGATATGTTGATGGAACTAATGAAAAACACCGTTATCACCAGGGTGCATCACAAGCCTTATTATTCCCAAATAACCTCGTACTGTTCCTTAACTGGAGGGTGTTCATCCACTGGGCGAGTCACCCTATATGAAAAGGTTTCACTTTTTATTGTTTTGTTGTTTGGTTTATTATGACCCAACTAAATACTTTCAAAAATGTATTTTCTAGAGCAAAGCTACGTCGTTTTACAGTACCTTGTAGCACCATTTCTTTTTCTAAATTTGGTTAGTTCAAAATCGAAATTGTCATTCTTATGCGTGCTGAAATATGGAGACTAATACCAGATTCCGTGTTCAGGAAGTTGAGCATAGAAGCATTTACCATATTTCTTGAAGGCTTTGCACGGCACTTACCTATGTTTTTTTATTATTCATTTTTATTTACAAATGTGTTGCACGACTGTAATTTATTGAACTTTTCAAAGCCCTCCTATTCTTAACTCGGTAAAAAAGAAACGCAATGCTGTTGTATGAATTTGCATTCCTTCCACGATACGGTCGGATCGATGTGTTATATTACATTCCCTTTGGTCTGAAGGAGATGTGGGAGGGGGGGGGGGGTAAGAATGCGCTTACCTAATTAAACCTTGCTCAAGGTCGCCTTCACGTAACCTGTGACGCCGCCACCGTGTGAGGTATATGAAATATCATACCCTCCCATCAGACTTAATCCTGCTGTCTTCAGCGACGTAACGACACGGGGAACGTAATCACGTTGAAATATTCATGATTACAAATGAGAAGCAACAACCTAGTTGAAGTTGTTGTTGTTGAGGGGGAAAAACGTCGGCCTTGGCAGCAGGTGGGGTCATTGTGGCTCCCGGATCGACCTCCCAGTCATTTTACAGCTTAACGCAATGCGGGCGAATGAATAAGTGTTTCTTTCTCTTCCAATAAAGGGATAATTTCTTTCCCCTTCGGAGAAAATTTGTTACTTTCCTTTCAGCCCTGAGGCAGCAGAACGGTAATGTTGGATAAACGCATTACGGCGAATAATCATGATGGTGAATAAACTGTTGTCTGGAAATTTCCTTGGGAATTAAGATTCCATTACGTAAGATATACCATTTCTTGAAATTCTTAATTGTATGTGGAGGCACCATCTTCATTTAAAAATAAGTATCAAAGCCCATTTTATTTGTGCATTAGTACTTATTAATAAGTACAATATTAATAATAATAGAATGATAACTCTGTTATCAGTGTAGTAAAAACTTCCTGGTCCCTTAACCTGTATATCTGAAAATATAATATAGTTCGGTATAATTTTGTTACTGTGACGGAAATAAAATAAAAACAGATTTATCAGTGAGGATGAACACACAAAATTTATTCAAAATTCGATAGAAAAAAATCCTAACTCTCTGCGTTCTTCAACTACAAATTTAATTCGATCTATTTTTTCTTACTTAACATAGTACTTACAAGTACTTATCAAAATCTACGGTGAAATTCTACAAGATATTCAGATTTTGTGGAAGGTTGAGGATGAAGAGACCTTGGTTCCTGGTGAGATTAAGACTGATCCAAGACAACCGGCTAACGTAAGCAGCCCGGAACAGGAACTGTCGGCAAAAAAAAAGGAAATGAAACCAAGGAAGTATTATTTTGGAGTCCCAAAATTCTAAAAGATGGTAGAGATAGAATGTAGTGCGCACATACCGGTACGAAAAACGTGTTTAGCTGAGAGATGGGTACTTTTTCAATTTCTTCTCGATTCTGGAAGATGGACGTTGACGGGTCCTCAATGAGCGAAAGTGACATCCAAATTTCCACAATTTTTGAGTTTATATTTAAGAAAAATAGCCAACTTGGTAAAACAATATAGTGAGAGAAGCGGCAGCGGCAGACGACGGGAGAACACAAGAACCCAGGAGAGCTCGTGATCAATGAGTTCCTCACATTAGTGGAAGAGACCAATTGATAGACAAGTTCACCGAGACCGATCGTTAGCGGTAATTTTTAAATATAAATTTTCGTCACATTACCAGCACAGTACAATAATGTATATTTCTATTTGAGTTTTGGGGAACTAAAGTCAATCATAACTACGTGTCCATGGAATCCTATCGATAGTTTGCACCTATTTTCTACACGTTTCGACCATCATCTTCATCCAGCCTATACACAATCTTAACCCTAATTGGGCCATGGTGTCACTAGTGTCACCAAAAACATTCTAGAAATTCACCATCTGTCCCAAGGAGTCACCATATTACTTGACTAGATTGAAATTGCAATTTAAAAATTAATGGACAGAGCTGAATGTTTGAACTATTTTCTGTAAATTATGATGTTAAGATAAAGATTCTGGAAATTTTTTTCATCGATTTCTTTGACAATTTTTGTCATAACTCTATTTTGAGACTTCCAATAGCCCACAAAAATTCTGGTGTTCACTAAATTTAAAATTTTATTTTAAAATGGTAACTCCGGTCGGTGACACTTTGGGAGAGCTGTGGAGTTTTAGACATGTTTTCGGTGACACTAGTGATACCATGGTGTAATTTGGGTTCAAATAATAAGTTAACAATTAGTTAGTAGGTTTATTTTAGTAAATTAATTTATTGATAGAACCTCTACATTAAAAAAAAAAACAAAAAAAAATCAAAAAAAAACAAAAAAAACAAAAAAAAAACAAAAAAAATAAATAAATAAATAAATTAAAAAAATAAATAAAAACAAAACAAAATAAAATGGTAAATGGTAAATGGTAAAATGGTAAATTTTGAAACAAAATAAAATTTCAAGAAAATTCGCCTTGGAACATTATAAATAAGATTTATTACGTTTGAAACTTTTTCGTATTTAGAAACATAAAATATAGGTAGGTAGGTATAATGAATATTCCTAGTACTGAATATTAATCGCTTTATTCACCCAACTCAAACTAACTTCCATACAAGATCCACAAGCCGAACCTAATCCTGGTAAAAGGTTCGTTGAACCCCACGTACAATAAAAAATTTCTACTTCCATACAGACCTTTCGTTCAGGCGTTGTTTTGTGAATTTTGATATTGTGTTGAACCATTGAGATTACGTATAGTCGCAAGGTTAGAGACCAAAACGTTTATAAAGAATGCAGACATATTCACCTATTCTTTCATTCATATGAGCGTTCCTCCGCACAAAAACTCACCATACGAACAAAATTGCGCCAAAATGTCAATTATAATCAATGAAAGAATCAGTTCGTTGTTAAGTACTTTAAAATTACTTACTCTAAGGGGTGCAATTTCCAAAAACTTGTTTTTTTAGGTAATTAGTAGAAACTACTTTTGATATATTAGGAGTCAGCTTGAAATTTTGAAGAAATCTCTGTCAAAAACGCTACAAATTATTATACAACGGTTTATTTATCATTATAGGTCACTCGCCTGCAAAGAAGGCTTTGCCATTGTCACTAACTACCAACCATATTCTCGCTTTATAATCAAGTTTATTGTGAAGAAATCAACGTTTTCACACTCAATTCGAAAAAATAAAGAGTTGTGGGTGCCTTCATTAGGAAATTTAGGAATGATTGGTTGCCAAGGACCCAAAATAGCACAACTGGAAGAAACGGACAGCTATCGCATTTTGGTCATCTAAAAATTGAACGGAGATTTGGCCTCTTTTCATTCGATTCAAACTTGTGTTTCTGATATATCGTAAGTTCCAACCTCAAAGTTATCGTAGGGAGCGAACGGTTGGTCCTACAGAGCTCTGGGTGGTCTCACTAGATTCTAAAAATTCAATACCATATTAAATTGATGCAAAAACAACACCTTTTTTTAGCTAGGGCGTTTTGAAAATGTCAGCCCTTATTTTTCAACCCTTAGGAGTGACTGACATCAACCAAAACCTTCGGGGCACAACTAGACCCCAAATGGAGGCAAAATTTTTATTCGATTTTTGGATTCTACCTACCTTGAAACGTAAACCATCAAATTTGTGGGGGGAGGGGGGGTTAAGTTTAAAGTTTAAGTTTTTTTTCGGTCAACTCCAAAGGTTTATTATTGAGAATAATAAAACAAAATGAAAATGTGCAAACGATAGTTTACTCGAACATCAATTTCTCACCATCCAATACTTGTATTTTGCTCAAATTTATAGGAAAGTTTGGATTTGATTTGAGAAAAATCGAGGTATCGGATTAGTAGTCGAACAACTTCTTACTCGTGTTGCTGATCGTCAACTGCAAAAACCATCAACATGGTCGTGACAATTTTTTTTTGGTGTTGTGGAAAGTTATCAGAAGTACATACAAATCTTTAACATAAAGGTCTTAATACAACTAAGAATTTTTACATTAACTTATCCATAATTGGGTCCATGGTGTCACTGGAGTCACCGAGTAAATCTTGAGAATTCCATAGCTGTCCCAAGGTGTCACTAGATTAACTAGATTTTAAATAAATACAATTAAAAAGTAATGGACAAAGCTGAATTTTTTGAACCGTTTTTGTTAATTGTTAGAAGTAAAAAAATGATGATATGATAACAATTTTGAAAAATGTTTCATCGATTTCTTTGGAAATGTTTGTCATAATTCTATTTTGTAACTTTCAACAGCCTTCAAAAAATTCCGCTGTCCATTAAATTTAAAATTGCTATTTCATTTTGGTTACTCCTGACACCTTGGGACAGCTGTGGATTGCTGAGATGTTTTCGGTGACAGTAGTGACATAATGGTCCAATTAGGGTTTATCTATAAGTACCTACATATTTCTATATTTTAAGAGGTTGTTCACCCAACTTGACAAACTTTTTTGATTTGGTTTGGATTTCGATTCGACTTTTTGTATACCTACCTAGTTTTATCCAACTTTTTTTCATGGCAAGTTGCAACTTTGCATGAATGAAAGGGGTTGCATGGGAAGACTAGGTAGAGAGGTGTACTGTGAGTCAGGTGACCCGGTCAATATTCACTGCCTTGTGCCGCCTCCTCCCTTCTGTCACTGCGGCATCACCCTTCTCCTCCCACTCCCATCCCCTATCAGCCTTCCAGACCGCTTTTCCACCAACATAAACAGACGGATTGATACTCATCTTATCGCCGACGTCAATGCGACGTTGGTGCCGGCCGGCGCCGGCGCCTGGTTTCCGATCTCCACGCCAGTCATACCTACTCGACCTACCTATTCCAAAGGGTGAATTCTGGACGATTGCTTTTTGATAGACGAATGCAATGTGCAAAAGGTCTCGAGTGATATTTTTCTTCCTCTCTATCGACAATAAGGACTTCTCTTTCATTTGTGCAACAAGTCAGGAAAAATCCTCCAAATCAAAATGTTGAATTTCGGAGCTTTAGATCCATGTCTGTATGGAGTAAATTCCTAATTTTGTACATACCTATGTGCAATTTGAGGTTTGCAGCGTTTACCTCCTAAATGTTCACAGATTCAAAGACACGTTTGAATAATTTTCTCTGTATTCCAAACATAACTGATTATCTCAGTCATACCTAACTGATTGTAACTTTTTTGTTTGCAGGTACGTACAAGGACTCTATTCGAATTCATATTGTCGGTAAGCGTGTATATTTATGTAGCTTATGTAAATAATGTAAAAGTTTCAAATAATTTGGTGTATTTATTAGTGGTCTCACCTTTGCAATAGGTAGTTTTTGAACCTGCAGACGTTTTTCCCAATTTGTGGAGATAATTAGAATTTGGTTTATCATTTTCAATAATAGAATCGACCAAGAAAAACTTTTTTTGACCCCCCTCAAAATTTGTTGGTTTACTTATCAAGGTACGTAGAATCCAAAAATCGAATAAGAATAAAATTTTGGCCGTCCGTCCGCCGTCCGCGGCACTTTCCTCACTTAGCATTGACCAATTTTGATGAAATTTGGAATGTGGGCTCCATTTGGGGTCTAGTTGTGCCCCGAAGCTTTTGGTTGGTGTAGGTCACTTCTTAAAAAAATTTTGAAAACGCCCGAACTCAAAAAATGTTGATATAAATGTATTGTTTTTATATCAATTTAAGACAGTATAGAATTTTTAGAATTGTTTGAAACCATGTGGAGCTCTGTAGGACAAACCGTTCGCTCACTACGAGGATTTAAGGTTTGGTCGTACGATAAATCAGAAACACGAGTGTGAATTGCAAAAGAGGCCTAATCTCCGTTCAAATTATAGCTGACCGAAATACGATCGATGTTTTTCTTCACGTTGGATGGTTGGTGGCTTTGTAGACGAGTGATCTATATAAAAATGATAAACATTGTGCGACGAGGGAAATTGACCCTGACCCCCCCCCCCTTCGCTCTCAGTTCAAGTTCCAAGATTCAAAATAGCATCCAACATCAGATGGCAGAGGAACCAAATAGACGACCGCTGAACTAGATAAAGCCCAAAGGTTTTCCAGGGCGTGAAAGTGACCGCGGGAAGTTGAGGGAGACACTTCAAAAGAGGCTTATTTGGGCTGCTTTTCATTTCCGCCAGAAAGGTGGAATGCCGAGATCAAACGGCAGACTAGACGAACGAGGTCACCGAAAAGGTGGGTGAAGGTGCCAAGTATTCCAAAGCCGCCTTTTGATCTCTTAAGTGCTTGATTGAGCTTTGAAGGAATTTCGGCGGTTTTTCCGCTGCTTGCTATAGAAACTACTACTCTGACGTATTAATTTTCTGTAAATTAATATACTGTAAGGCCCAGCTCCGTCCTAGAATGTTGAACTTCGGTACAATCTTGAAGTTCTCTGGAAGTTTTGCGACCGTTGAATGAAGGAAACAGATGAACTATTGAACTTTTCAAGGAAATAATTTCACCGATTTTATCAATTTTTCACCTTAGAAAATAAACTAAGATTCCGAATATACCATACTGTATTTTGCACTGAAAACTTCAAAGAACTCTTTGGTCTCCACGGACTCATAGAGTACCCACTCGTACTTTTGATTTTTGCAAACCATACTATGCACAGGATATGGTTTTAAAATGTTAGTACCTATTCAATATTCATACACACCTCGTCTGCACTGGCTCACGGAGCACCCCCAAATATTATAGAATATTTTTTTTTTAATCTTTTTTATTTATTTTGGATTCGGCGAGTATACTTCTTGCAGGTCCTCAAAAAACCAATTTTCAGTCATTTTTGGACAATTTTGGTTTATTATTTTAAATAACGAACCTTTGGAATTGGCCAAGTAAAACAATTTTAACCCCCCTCAGGATTTGTTGGTTTATTTTCAAGTACGACAGATGTAGTCACAATTATTTTAACTTATTCAACAAATTTTTGTAATTAGTATTATTTTGATGCCAATAAATAAATAATTAAAGGTACGTAGAATCCAAAAATCGAATAAAAATTTTGCCGTCCGTCCAACGTACACCACACTTTCTTGGCCGATTTTGATGAAATTTGGTATATGGGCTCCTTTTGGGGTTTATTTGTGCCCCGAACCTTTTGGTTGGTGTCAGTCACTTCTAAGGGTTGAAAAATAAGGGCTGAAATTTTCAAAACGCCCTAGCTCAAAACATTTTGATATTGAGGTATTGTTTTTTCTTCCATTTAAAATAGTACTGAATTTTTAGAATCGAATGAGACCACTCAAAGCTCTGTAGGACCAACCGTTCGCTCCCTATGAGAATTTAAGGGTTGGTCACACGATAAATCAGAAATACGAGTGTGAAACGCAAAAGAGGCCCAATCTCCATTGAAATTTTAGCTGACCAAAATGCAATCGTTGTTCGTTTCTTTGAGTTTTACTCAGTTGTGCGTCCTTAGCAACCAGCATTTCCTAATTTTCCTAATTTCCTAATTTTCCTAATTCCAGCAAATTTCCTAATGAAGTCACTCGCAACTCTCTATTTATTCGCATTGATTGTGAAGGTAAAATAATATTTTACCTTCATCATGTACCCTCATCACGTACATCATTACATATTATGTAATAAATTGCAGCGTTTTAATTTCTGAATTTCTACATTTATCTGAAATTATGCACTAATGAAATAAAAACATGATTAAAACATGATTTTAAAATTAATGAATTAAAAATTAACATCTCTATAGTTGTTTAGATTCAAAATAATCCAATTCATAGCTATTTATGTATGATTAATGTATGTAATATATACATTATATGGATAAAGGGCAAAAAGTACGAAATGATCAGTAATTCAATTTATTAAAGTCAGATCAGTATTCAGTAGATTGTATAATGTATTCAAAGACAGCATCCACGAGTATCAATTCTATTACGCCTTCCATCATCAGGTTGTAAAGTGAAAAAGTGCAAATTCCCTTAAGTCAACGTCAAAATCCTTCAAACAATCATAACCTACAGTTTTCATCTTAAAACACGGAAATTTCGTACGTAGCCTTTTAGAGACCGCTGGAAGTGGTGAGAATGATCTCAGGAATGGTGTACCTATTAGCTGATAGCTAACATCTCTCCAGTTCATCTGCAATCACAGAAATTTGGTGCACAGCCTCTCGGGAACCACGAGTGTTTGCGGGGAAGTTATTCTCCGGGGCAGTTATAGTCCACTGGAGGAACAACCAAAGCTTTGGAATTGGATAGTACATGCTCTCCTTACAAATCATATGAAAAAGAAGTGATGTCCCCAATAATCACCCTGTAAAATGGTGCCAAGCCAAAAAAAAAAAAAAAAGTTGTCTTTCCCAATTTGTTGATGTTTTTTCCTTGAGGGAAAATCGTTTATCAATCAAGTTGTTCGGCCAATACCCATAAACATACAGACAGTGGTCTTATTAGGGACGTTTAAATTACTCGAAGTGCATCTTGTCAGGATTTTCAAATTATAGCTGAGGACGAACACAATTTACTGACCAAATTAGCAATGCATACATTTCAACGAACGAACCAACAAAAATACCTCCGGTACAACTTGGCAAATATTTTCATTATTGATAAGAATAAACTTGGCCCTCCGCGTTGTGATATTAAACAAAATACACTGACTAGCTCGCAGAAATTCGTGTGTGAGAGTTGGAAATTTTAAGCCAGCGGCTCCAGCGAACCCTACATAGTTCAACAGTAATTCCTACAAACGTAATTTTCGCATTCCCAACTTCGGCCATTCAAGTTGGGAATTAAGCGGGGGGATTTAATCACGCAACTGAAAACTGGGCTGTTTCCCCGCATTCGCGTTCAGTTGTGCCCCGCAGGTAATCTCGTACCAGTTTCGATGATATGATACGGATCAGCATACCTAATTAAGATGGGTTCGCATCATGACACTCCTGAAACTGAGTGGAATTTTGAAATCCTTGGTCAGTGCTTGAATGTGAGCTGAACCGAACGAGAGTTGTTTATTTCAAAATATAGGTAGTTTCATTTCTACGATAAATCAGGGACTACTTTTGAGCGAATTTCCTCAATGAAATAGGGAGAACTGACCAAGAATTCCTTTGTTTTGCCTTTTTTTAAATTCTTTTAAGTTGTCTTTCCGGCGGAGAGCTTCCCAAATAATGTAATGGAATGACTGATCGATTGATAAACCCTCCAGTGGAAGACCTCTCCTCATCCCGCAGCTGGTAGACCCAGGAGCGTGGCGCTCTTTTGGTACTTCCTCCCGAATAGATCAATATTTATCATATCTTTGAAAAGTTCGGTCTGAATGTGATATTCAACTTGTCTCCTGGCGTATCTAAAGGTGTTCAATGATAAATAAATTGGTAAAAAAGGTTTTCTATTAACTCAGAAATACGTAATGGTAAAAATAGGTTTTATTTACCATTACGCTTTTTTATTTTTTTTTACCCTTGTATGAAGTTCAGTTGTTCTCATCGAATACTAAACGTTTTTATATCCCAAAATTGCATTTACCAGTGGTGATAAAGATGGTACAAAAGTTTAAGAATTTTGATATTGAAATGATAAACATTCACATTGAATTGAAAAAGTCTGAATTTGATTAGGAAGAGTCTGAATTTCGGTTGAAATATTCCAGATTTGACCTCAAGCCATTACTTGGGATCAGAAAAGCGCTCTGTCATTTCATACAAGATTAAAAAAAAAAAAATGTAAAAAAAAAAAAAAAAAAATACATGAAGGGTAGGTAGACGGCGGAGCGAATTGACACTTTCACGGTTTTGTGCAAGAAAGCGACTCGTACTAACCCCGAGCGGGTCGGGGGATAGAGAGGAGGATAAGGTCCTGCATGGAGGAAGTTTCTAGGAGGGAACTGTGAATAACCCCACAGGCCGCTGTGAACCACAGAATTTAAATAAACCAAATGGGTAAAGGGAGCGCCGCGCACCGGGGTCTACCACTGGAAGGTTAACAATGTGGTTAGTTAATTTTTTAAGCTTTTCTCTTGATAATCTTGTTCCGTATTGGTCGAGTTAGGTAACACCTGCTCTAGGAACTTATCATCACCTCTTCATTTGAATCATAGAAACTGCAGGAGAGGTGAGAATGTTCTGGGAGGAAAGAAGTGGTTAGGTGAGTGATAGGGAATGTAATGTTGAAGAAAAGTAGTGTGCAAAGGAAAGAATGTGAGAGAAGAAAAAAAGGAAAGTAGTGTGAAATGAGCAAGATGGAAGTATGATTATTGGGTAAATTGCTGAGGAAAGTAGTAAGTACAAGGAAAGTGATAATGAGAAGAGTGGTATGAGAGGAAAGTAAGTAGTAAATAATGTGCTGTGAATGGGGTGTGCGCATGGGTCTGAAAAACTGTTTATTGTTATTTTAATCTAAACTAGACCTCGTTCTGAAAATCTTGACACCAATCGCGACCTTCTAGCGCAAGAAGACCTTTTTCTATGATTTTTCAAAGTTTCGAATGTTTATGACGTCACAGTGGGCGGGGGGGTCCCGCCCAGGCGGGAGGGGCGCGTGACGTCATAAACACTCGAAACTTTGAAAAATCATAGAAAAAGATCTACTCATCCAAAAAGAGAACGGCTGGTGCCAAAATTCTCAGAATGAGGTCTACTTTCGATTAAAAATTAAAAAAAAAATCAGGCGTACCCCCCCATTGTGAAAGAAAGTGCAAGGTAATTGTTTTTTTTCAATACTCTTTATTGCACCAAGTATAACTTGTTAGGTAACAATATTATTTTGAAAATATGGACAAGTATTCAAAACTAAGATACATAATTGAGTTTTGTTAATTATGGTGGATGTTTCACTTCGCTGCTTCACAAGTAAGCTACGTCAAATGGTTTCGGTTTGCTACGCTTCAATCTTCTCATGACTTGTCAAGGAGTTGGACTGCTTCTTCGTTGATGTGACATCTTAGCCGATTCTTCTATTGGTGAGGGAAGTGGTGTTGGATAAAGTGCTGAGGCATGTAGTTAGTAAGTCAAACAAAAGTATTGTGCCAGGAAAGTAGTGATAAGGAGAGTGGTGAGATGATAGTGTTTTCTTCAAAATTGGGTGAAATTAAGTTTGAATGTGTATGATCCGATGCAATCTGGATGATCCAGTGCAATCCGATTCATTGTAGTAACTGTACAAAGTGATTATGAAACTCTCCCATGAAAGGGTTAACCAATTAGGTAATCATATTTGACCTGTTTCGACTGCTGCTTCTCGAAAACTCGGTTTTAGAGTCTCGCGAGAGTTTCAGTGGAAATTGAAGCTCCGAGACTTTGCTCACTCGAGTATCCTCGAACGGAATGAGAAATGCCGACTCTCAACTCCCAGCAACTTCCATCCAGATGGAAGAAGAAATCAACTTGATTTCACGCTGGGGAACATCTCAGAGAACAAAGGGGTTGTTGAGCGCCATTCTGCCGAGCCTCTCAAACTACTCGTAGGAACTGGGGAGCGCTGCGACAAGCGATGACCTCAATGGATGCCATCTTCACTTCCTCTATTATTTTGATGCTTCTGGGAATCATTTTCCGTCGCAGACCGGATAAATTCCAGTGTATTCGTTGATCCGGGTTCGCTCGAGTTGGGTTTTCCAACTTGTTTTCCACCTTGGGAACCTGGACGTTCCTCAGAAACAGTAAGTATGTAAGTTTTCGAGCAAGTGGTCTGAACAATGCTTACTTGAATCTGAAATTTCTCAAAGATCTTCTACAAAGTCATAGAACGTTATGCACTTTTTAAACCGAAAATCGAAACTTGACTTTGTCTGTCAAGCACTAATACAATTACAATTCAATCGAATTCAGTTAATTATTATACCAGAGACTCAATTAGTTTCCTAATTTAGGAATAATTATTTATTCCATCATTAAGTTGGAGTACAACAAAGAATGGGCTTTGCAAGTAACAGGATAGGCTACAGAGACCAGTTTTCTTGTGTCTGTAATTAAAATTTTGCGCTATCAGGTTCTGATTTTACTCAATACGACCAACCCTTAACGTCCAAAACTACTAAACAGGCAGACCAAAGTCAATTCAGTTGTGTTATTGAGGTGTTTCTTATTCAATTCATGTGACTTGATCTTTTCATTGAGGAGTGGATCTAATCACCGGTCTCTAAAGAACAACTAACATACAAAACAGAATGCAGAATGTAGATATTAGCATTGATAGGTGCGGTCATAATTTTTCTTCTTGTGTTAGACCTAAACAGAGAGCACCTCGACTCAAGCTTCTGATTAAAGAAAAAAAGTTCTCCTCAAAATAATATACTGATCAATGCATGGATTGCAGGGAAGCGGCAGTATTCGAGGGCTGAGAACACGGTATCAATATCCAAAGCTTTTCCCCGGCAAATTTGATAGCTGGATAGGACTTTGAATAGAACAATATGAGACACAACAGCACTCTGACCACTAACCGCCATCGATGACACAACTCTGGCGAGTACAACACCATAAATTAGCCCGGAGTTGGCTTCAAGGAAGTAGGAGTGTTCAACATCCAGCTTAGCGAACACAAGTGGTCATGCCATGGATGAAGATTTTTGAGTATCCCGTTCTCCCTCGAAAACTCTACTTCAAATTATTGGGGATTCTTCTTCCCGCCAGGGTACAGACTTTAGCCATTGTCCCTGTACCCCCTCCCCCCTACTAAATACCTACTATGGCACAACTTCGTAGTGTGTTCGTTTCATGACTGACTCCATAAATGGTAGGTAAACTGGTAGTGGTGGAATCGGGAAGCGATGAAAAACAAATGGTTAGTAGTTAAAGAGTTGAGGGAGAGCCAAGTAGGTCAGAAGGCTAACAATCTTGGCTTACTGTTCCTTTATTTGAATGAAGTCTGTCAAGAACTTTTGGGGTGCAATCTCTCTAAAACGCAATTGTCCTAACTAGGAATAATAAAATAATAGAAAAGATGCTGTAAACTCATCATAAAGCTGCCTAGAAAGGAGACCTCACTAATTGTGAAAGCATAACTCTTCTCTCGATGACCAGTAAGCTCTTGTGCAAAAGTTTTATTCAGTAAATTACTATCAATTTTTCCCAAGGAGGAAAAAACAATGGATCATGAATAAACAGAATTTTTTCTAAAAAAAAAACTTCCCGATCGCACGTAATGTATTGCAGTATTCTTCTAGAGAACCTTGCTTCATAGCTACCAATATGGTATAGCTATCATAGCTATCCGTTAACTGGTATCAGTTTTTACTGGTGGCAAAAAAAAAGTGTCGCGAAAAATTCCTTGACCCCTAGCCAAAATACTTAAGTAAATTCTATTTCAAAATGCTTGCTCTCGATTAGATACTTTAATAGGAAACTTGATTTTTACGATGATGATGCTCGTTTTCTGCGACATCTAAGAGCAACGCGATTTCG
Source organism: Apolygus lucorum (assembly GCA_009739505.2). Taxonomy (NCBI): domain Eukaryota; kingdom Metazoa; phylum Arthropoda; class Insecta; order Hemiptera; family Miridae; genus Apolygus; species Apolygus lucorum. The sequence continues at coordinate 44,308,912 of CM019168.2, read as the reverse complement.
CTGATGGTTTTTCGGATCATTTATCGTCAGGATTGTGGCTGAATATTTCACTGAGACAGAATAAATGGGGTTTCAAGTCAGTGAAAGATCCTTCAACGATTGTACCACGAGGCAGTATAACTTCTGTATGATTGATAAGGCAGTTAACTCGATGGAAGGTTTCAGAGTTTAGTCCTTGGAGCCGCAATGGTTTTCTTCAGCATGGTGCTGAGTGAAAGCGTTTTCAACTGTCGACAACAAACTAAAGGGCCGCTCGAGAGATGCTCCAACTTCGTCGGTGTTTGATGGATGCTCTGAACGGATCGATGATATTTGCTTCCCTGTTAAACAATAACAATCTAAGGTACCTGCACATAGAGCAACTGTATGTATAGGGTGACAACCCATCCCATTACCCTCGACAGTACGTGTTTCACGATAGTCCGTCTAGCTGCTGTTGTTACCGAGTCTGACGATGAAGTTCGTAGGTCAACAGTAAAATCGATCCTTGATCTAAAGTTTTTACAATGGTTGCCGATTATATGAGGAGTTCGCTGTGTAATCTTGAATCTTTTACCCAACTTCTAGCCCAGCCTAACGACACTTAAAAAGAAAAAACGTCACCAAGTTGGGTGTGCAATATAGCTTCAACGTTTAGAATAACAAGAACCTACAGAATTTTGTTAAAAGGTATTGTTAGGAAGTTATGCGTTACCATTAGATTGTTTCTAAAACACATCAAAAATGCTATAACTGGATTCATTAAATTGTTAGATTCCGTGTGTAAAGCCGTTCTTTTTGACATTTTCATGTCTTTGCCCTGGCACATAGCACAAAAAACTGTCACGAAATTGCGTAACGTAATTGTGTTACAGTGCCTTTATACTGATTTCCGCTTACAACGACCCCGTTGTTAGGTTTGTTCCTTTTCTACACTTTTTAACCCACAAAAATCGTTCACCACTCGTTGGAAAGCTCTCGATTTAACGAACATTTTCATGTTCTCCATAACATATTGACTATACGAATAGCGGAGCTATGGGCATAACTGTTCTCATATTTTGTTTACAAACTAATAATCGTGAGTGTAGAAGATAATTAATCCGGAATCGTCTATTTTATTGAAATTAGGTACCTACCTCTTAATATTAATAATTGTGTCAATTTGTAACATAATATATCTACACTCTTTCGTAGTACCTACCTCTTTACATGGTACCTACCTCTCCTATTAACTGTTGGTAGTTGAGATTTTGTATGTAGCCTCTGCAGTTTACCCTGGTACATAGCAACAAAAAACATCACGAAATTGTCTCAATTTGTAACATAATATATCTACACTCTTTCGTAGTAAGAAGACAGTGCCACCTATAATAGTATTCGACATAGATACGTTCAAGTGTAATCATGGACTCGAAAGTGCCGCGTGAACTCAAACGGAAAATCTCCAGCAATCAAAGAATTTACGCTCTTCGGCCAGTTTTTTGCATAATTCGTGTACTTTTTTCTGTTGCAGAGCAGCCATGCCTTTAGCTTCCTTACTTTGCAGTTCCAAATGTTTAATTGTGTCGGTAATTTGTAGATGTTTTCACAAGCTGTAAAGGGGAACAATGCTATAGAGGTCAGTAACAAATTTATTAATGAAAAATTTCAACATAATTTCGATAAAGCTATAGAGGACAACTTTATATAGCCTAATGGTGACAGAAAGAATAATTCAATTTCATTATAAAAACAATATTTTATGAAGATAACAAGGCAAGACTTACCTTCTTATCAACCCAATTGCTTGATACCGTTGCATCTAGAAATACCGAGGAATCTACATCTTCATATTGAAATGATTCGGATCCGCCTTGTTGAGGAAGTTGGCCATCCGGCTCTACATTTTTTCCTTTTAGCGAAGACATATTTTCCAACTTGTCTTCCGACATTTCACTCGTCTGTCAAAACTTTGGCAACATAGGTACATGTGGTGTTCAATAATTTCGGTAAACAGCCAGTGAGATAAAAGCTAAGTAGAGTAGACAACAGCAACGCATTGTGAGGTTTGAAAAATACAACAAATTGCTATAGATAGTTATTATGTTAATGATTCGTTTCACATTCTGACAATAACGGAGGGTGGGTTATAAAATCCTATAGTGAGGTAAAAAGCAATAGGTAAAGACATGAAAATGTCCCAATGCGTTGCAGACTCGTATGCAAGCGTTTTTTTAATGAACTTCGTAAAATAATACCAGACGTAAGGTCTAAAAACTCTGAAAAGTTGGATAATTCGTCCAAAACAATGATATTTGGTAACTAACTGTCAAATCGACACAGAATTGACCCTCTACAGCTTCTTACATGAAATTTTTTTTAATTGGAGATCATTGTTTATAAATTTTGTCAAAAAAAGTAAACCAAAATTTTTTCTCATGCTGTTGAACGTAGGAAGCTGAAATTTGAGAGGCAGGGTCAATCGATACATACTTCTATACATCATCAAAGTTGATGATCACTGATCAGCTGAGTGAGCTCCAAGGCCATTTCCTCTCCTGTTGAACGCAGGAACCTGAAATTTGAGAGGGCGGGTCAATGGAGAATACTGAAGGCGCCTGAGTGGTCACTGATCAGCTGAGTGAGCTCATCATTTAAATTGCCATCATAAGACATATCCATGTACAGATGTATCTGTATGCAGTGTAGATACTCGTTTTGGTTTTTTACAGTATTATTGATTCATAAGTGTTGACCACCTTACCTTCTCACATTCTGAATTCTGAAGGGCAAGAAAGTAAAGCCGTTCAAAGTGGTGGGATGGGAATGTACAGTAACAATTGTTCATTTTCTCATCATTGTTGTTGTCTGATTTATTGAGTTTGTGAGAATCTATTTTCATACCTCTTGTCACTTTAAAATTAACAACACAATTGTAGTAAAGGGAGCGTGGATCAGCGGTGCCAGGCTTTGTTAATAGTAAGTTTTCTGTGTGACAGTGGTCGCTGCAGCACGCGACCTTTGGTGGCGATTCTCGGACTGGCTGCAGTGTTAGGTCGTGTGTTCGAGTCCCGCCGTCGGGGCATGTTTTAGTGTGCCTTCGGCTCATCACCCTCCTCGTCACAAACCAGGATGGTGAGGCAATGGGGAGCCATGAGCGAAATCATTAGAAAAATTCCGATCTTCCCGAAAATCCAACCTGAAATGTTTTTTATAATTTACTTTTTAGTTTCCTGTCTGATGAGACTGACCTTCGAAGTGAGCCAGGTACACCCCCCCCCCTAGGATTTTTTTTAGGTACTTGGCTATGACCATGGTGAGAAATTACGTTTAAATAAGATCACAAACAGACCCAGAAACAAGCTTGTTCAAAAAGCACTAAAATCCAAATTCGAATGCATTTTTTCTATTTTGTAGAATACATTTTGTTAACCTGCTCACAAAGTATTAGACTCCCTACTCTTTGAAGTCGAAAAAAATTTTGAATACAGTAATACAACTTGACTAACAAATTACTGTTATTTTCATGAATGACCAAGAACTGCAGCAGTTCATTCGAAATGTTATGCGATTCGAAAAAAATGAGGTCACAAGCGATGGGGGGAAAAGGTGGATCGCTTTTCTAAAAAAAAAGATAGGTACCAACTGACCTTTGTGGTCGGGTCAAATGAATGTCAAATACGATGACACTGAAAGTTCCTTGAACGCCCACCTGCGCCCTCTATCGCGATTTTTCGAGGGTGGCCATTGTTTTTCTTCATACCCGGATTCGTTTTTTTCAGTTAAAACCTGAAAACGTCGTGAAACAACCGACAAGAATTGAGGACATGGGATCAATACTTGGGCTATTCGGAGGGAACCCATATTCCCACATTCCTCGAGTCACTTTGAAATTTGAAAAGGAAAGTATTGAAACCAACTGGAAACATTTTTTGTGTCCCTCCACTTTGGAACGCATTTGATTGACTTCTGGTCGAAAAACTAAACAATATTTAAAATTACTTCGCTACTGATCATTAAAAGTCTAAAATCTAAAATAGATTCAGTTGGAAATAAGTGCAATCGACTCTCGAAGTTTGTCACAACTTTGGCTTCCAACCGCCAGGGTAATACTGTACAATATTTATTGATGTTCCCGGGGAAACGCCGAACAAAATAGCGAGTTTTTTTCTTCTTCTTCATATACCCGTCCATCTTCATTTTTGAGACCGATTATATCCATTATGCAGACCCCCTTCGAAGCGGTTCTAGGGAAAATAAATCAAGTTGAGTGCTGCCTGATGTATCGCACTATGTACTCATGGATTTTCCTTTCCCTTCTTATTGATTAAGACAGACAGAAGAATAGAGGAAAGGGAAGGTTGTGCATTAATCTTTGTTGAGTTGGTGAGTGGGAGGTACATAATAGAAACTGATATCAACGTTAATGTTTTCTATTCGGTGTTTTCAATTTTATAACTTAACTTCATTAATGCAGGCATCAGAAGTCCTTAATTCATGTTACAACCTATAAAATATTACATAGATTAAAAAAAAGTTCAAAATTGTACGTATTGACCAGTATTTTTGCTCCTTAACTAACGAAGAGAGAGAAGCTTTGCATTCGAGCAACAGCAACAGGTCAAAAACGTATGCCAAGTGGGTGTGGCACATAGCTTCCTCGTATCCATAACCCGATTATATAGATGATCCGATGCATAGTAGTTAATCTCAAAACACTAATCTCTTAGTATCTTTCACTACTCTCATAGGGTAGTTCACTACCATCTACACGCTAATCTGGACGATCCTAGAAAATATTATCAAATTCGGATGAAAAATGTAAATGTTATGGCTGTTACAAGGATTTTACGTATGCGCATGCGCAGAGGCTTCTGTAAATATTAATGCCTTGATTTTCATTGGGGACCATCTACAACCTAATCCGCGTAATCCCTAGAAATTTCATCAAAATCGGGTAGACAATGTGGAAGTTATGGCCGTTACAAGGAAATTCACGTTTGCGCATGCGCAGTGGCTACTGTCATTCCGAAGTGGGGATTTTCATAAGGGACCATTTAAATACTAATCTGTAACATCCCTGAAAATTTTTGAAATCGGATGGAAAATGCAGAAGTTGTGGCCGTTACAAGGAAATTCACGTTTGCGCATGCGCAGTCGCTTCTATCAGTCCGAGGATGATGATTTTCATAGGGGACCGTATACACACCAACCCGCACAATCCCTGAAAATTTCATAGAAATCGGACAATAACTTCGTATAGTTATGCGCGTTACAAGGATTTCATGACAGACGGACACACAGACACGGAACCAAAATTGTTCAGAAAGGTCTAAAACGCAAAACGCGAGTGAAAATTTTGATTTTGGAGAACTTTTTTTTCGTCCTTGAAAAGTGAAAACAAAGCTTCCGCTACCTTGGTAGACTCGGAAGCAATAGATTTCCTAACTGTAATTAACAGTTATTTTTCATTATTAGTTCATTTTTAACTAGATTTTATCAATTTTTTCCTCTTTTTGCTTCCAAGTCTAACAAGGTAGCGGAAACAGTTTTCACTTTTCAAGAATGAAAATTAAAATCTCCGAAATCAAAATTTCCACTCGCGTTTACGTTTTAGACCTTCCTGAACAATTTTGGTTCTGAATCTGTCTGTATGTGAGTTTGTCTATCATGAAATCCTTGTAACGTAATGTGTAATGGTCTCCTACGAACATCATCTCGGATCGATATCGTGAATTCCTTGTAACAGCCATAACTTCTACATATTTCATCCGAATTTTATGAAATTTTGAAGGACTGTTCTAATTTGCTCAAATTGGACCATGATTTTCATAGGGGACCATCTAAACCCCTATGAAAATGACTCCGGAAACGTGAAATCCTTCTAAGAGCAGCCTCTTCTACATTTTCCTTCCAAATTCGACGATATTTACAGAGATTGTGTGGGTAGAGGTTGAGGTTGAATTTTGAGATTAGCTACAATGCATTGGATCATAATATAAAATCGGGTTTTGGGTACGAGGAAGCTATGTGCCGCACCCACTTGGCAGACGTTTTTTCCATTATTTCATTCCAGAGAGATGCGTAGGGGGGTTTGGGCATGTCTCTGTTCACAACCTTCCAAATTGCTAACGTGTAATAATTATTGTAATTAATGCCGATAATCATCAGGTTTCCATTATTAGTATGAACTTGCAAGGATTGTCTGATCACGTTTTGCATTTATTTATGTAATCAGAATACCCCAGCACTAGTATATGGCGCCTTGGTGAAGCCACAACCGCCAGTCGCCTCGGCCTCTTCTGTATTCTCGTGCCTTGGCATTCACAATGGCCAACTTCTACCATTACGTGGAAGTTCTGAGGGTGCTTTTGCCTTCCTTTTGGGAGCTAGGTGGCAGAAGCGGCCTTCACATTATCATTGTCCCAAAGCTAAACGCGAACATAAGGGAAGACATTCCTATTCAATTTTTTCGTAAAGCTCCAACCTCGTCCCGCTTTTTCCACATTCCTCGCAAAACCAAGTTGTGCTGATAACCTCACCATGTATATTTAGGGTTCTGATTTAGGAAGATTCTAGGAAGTTTCCTCCGTTGAATTTATCAAAAGTAGTGCCAAGAGTCAAATCAACAAATTGTTGTTTGGTTCTGATTGTGGCTTCCAGTTTTCTATTACTGTACACCTGTGTAGCAGGTAAACACGAAATTATGGATCTAAGGTGTATTGTGTTTTTAGAAAGATTCAAGTGTTGTAGTGAGGTGAAACAGATTCAAGAATAATATTCTGAACACGATGATGGGGTAGTTTCAGGAAAATATATATAGTTCATTTAAACAGTATTTTTACAAACATTAGTTTATTAGTAACTTTGATTACGTACAAGAAGGGTAGAGTTTTCGACACATTGTAAACTAACGCAAGAACACAAAGTTACCTTGAAACAGATTGGTTGGTTCCTACGCCTGTGTACTCTGTTGTACACAGTTGTGACTCTGAAGATACTGACCTTGAATAAACTTGAATTCTTAATTACCTTCTACATTGATCGTCAAATACAATATAAACCAATGGGTGTACAGGGTTGGTAAGCGAGAGACTATTGTCTACCGAGGTAGTTTTGGAGAGAGTTAATGATGAATAGTGGGAAATTCGAATGAGAATAGATGATGATGTAGAGAAGGGTCAAGCCAACTGGAGCCGTTATTGGAACCTAACCCAAGGGTTTCATTCCTGGAACAGTTACACCTCTCTCAAACTAACGGTTCCTGTGGAATGATATGGTTATTATTTTACCATAGTGAAAGTTATATCCATATACATAATATGTACATTTTTTAAAATTTCATCCATGACAATAATACTTCACACCCCTCTCAAAATCACGGTTCCAGTGGAACGTTATGGCTATTATTTTACCACAGTACAAGTTATATCCATGTACATAATATTTATATAAATTTTTTAGCATAGAACATGTTTTAGCCATCACCTAACGGAACGAAGGCTAACGAAAGTTATGGTTGTGGCAAGTATTTCATAACAGACACACAGTCAGACAGACACAGATCCAAAATTGTTCAGAAAGGTCTAAAACGTAAAACGCGAGTGGAAATTTTCAACCTTGATAAGTGAAAACAAAGCTTCCGCTACCTTGGTAGACTTGGAAGCAACAACAGACAACAAATTCCTAGTAAAAGGAAACAGCAAACAACCAAAACACGCCTAAAGCATGTTCCATGTCTCTTGAATTTTAGCCGAAGGCTCTGAGCAGCAACCTCCCGGGGATCCAGGGGGCTTGCCCCCTGGCGAGGCTCGAAGTGCCGAGTTTTCAATTTCATTCATAACAATAATACTTTACATCTTTCAAACTAACGGTTCCAGTGGATCGTTATGGCTATTATTTTAACTCAGTAAAAGTAAATTACATATACATAATATGTACATTTTTCAATTTCAGTCATGACAATAATACTTTTGTTCTTTAAGTACCTACTATCTACGTGTAAGCTTGAATATACCCTAAGGATCAGTGATTTGATAATTGATGACAATAATACAGCAAGAATCTCTATAATTTCCTGCTTTCCACCTTCCACCATCATTCCATTTCACGGTTGTTACTCAAATTGTTACCTTACACACACATCACTGCCCAAAGCAAAGCATTCCATTCCCCTGTACATTCGATTATCAGTTTTCATCGTTATATTATTGGGACTAATTCCAATGTTGAAAAGGGTCGTTCCAAATGGAGTCGTTACGTTGTTATTGGAGCCGTTGTTCCAGGAACGGTTAAGCCTATCTAAAATTCCAATACCAACGAACGGTCGCATGGGATGGAATTGTAACAGAGACGCTTAGTTGTAACTGAAACACAATATGTCTCTGGAACGTTTTCAAAAAGTTCTTCAAAACTAGGGCAATGGCAATATCCTGCGAGGACCTTACCCAGGAGACTTGGTGGAGTGCAATTTCCGCTATGAATTGTAATCAAGGTCCTCCCGCGCAATACGAAGCTTGTATGCCACATACCTTAAAAATCCACGGTGAACCCTCTCAAGTTGGCTGATGTGGCACTGGTAAAATGGATTCCAGACAACCGAGGCATACTCCAAAATTGGAGTCACCAGCGCTTTGTAGAGTGTCATTATAGCTGGTATAAATCGAAATCTCTGGTGTTCCGCTTGATGAATCCCAAGACCCGCATTGCACGGCCAGAGATGGCCGAAATATGGTCCGAGAACGATAGATGACAGTAACGCACGGCATTCACCCACCTTAATGGCTCATCGCCTATCATGTATAGGTGGACAAACGGAGTCTGGGAGCGGTGGAATGTCATTACTGAACACTTCGACGGGTTGAGAGACAAACCACTCGATGGGCACCAACGCATGAGGGAGTCAAGACTCCTGCAGCACCAAACAGTCCGAGGGTGAGGCTATGGTGTGAAACAGTTTCAGATCGTCAGCGAACAGAAGAAACCTAACCCCCTTGAATATGGTTTGAATATTGTTAATGGCCAATAGGAAGAGCAAGGGACCCAAATGGGAACCCTGCGGAACTCCTGATGAGGCAAAGAAGGGTCTTGATACGGTGTCCCTCAGACGAACCATCATAGATCGATCGGTCAAGTAACTCTCCATCCACGCAAGCAGGCACCCAAACACTCCCAGCCCGTTCAGTACAGATAGGATAGCTCGGTGGGAAAGTCGATCGATGGCTTTAGAAAAATCAGTAGAAATGAGATCCACCTGATGCCCTTTCCCCAACGCCTGGAGAGTAAATTCTTGGAATGGAAAATATGCCTGGTTTTGGAAGAAATATTGACCTCCACGATCAGTGGGATGTGTTGGGTTTTGGACAGGAAACGCTTCATACAGTGTTAATTTCAAGACCATTTACTGCTTTAAATCTACTTAAACCTGAAAAAATGGGTTTATTAGGTTTTGGAATCAAACTCCCCAACATACCTATTGAGCATGCCCATAAAAACCTTCAAACATTATTTTCTCAGTATCTAGTTGTACGATTTCGCTCAAACTTTGAGAGTAGTTGAAATTGGTAAATAATCCTCTATAATCACCTATTTATTTGTATGTTTTTAAAACATAATTTTATGTTTACAAACTGTATAGGTTCAAGAAAAGTATGTAACATCCACACCCCTTGGCAGGGGTTTTACTTTCAAGACCTATTTCAATATATTCCACGATATTGTAGTAAGTGGGTAGGTATATAATTTGCGATGCAGACGTGGTTCTCGGCTAAGTGAGATAAGCCTTTTCTCCTGGAAATTTTTTTCCACGGAGAAAAAAAAAGTACATTTTTCGGTGGAAAAGCTGCAAAAAAAAAACGAGGCAGTGAAAGCTTCCCAAGTAATATAATTATTAGTTATGAAGGGAGCGGCTGAACCACGTTCGTACGAGAGGTGTTGGGAATGTTAGTCTTCTTGCCAGAACCCGCTCAGAATGGCTTCCTCTGCCAGTATACTCCACAAAGATGTCCAAATGGCGGAAGGAAGGAACTTCTACGTGCGATTGTATACTGCAGTGTACACCTCTGGTTATTGTTTCGAGTTTCTACTCAAAATCTTGGAATCAACAGCGCGAATCCCAAGAAATGAAGTCGTAAATTTCACGTTTTGATAGGTATACCTACCGTTGTCGCGAGTTTAAACAACGAAGCTTCCTCACAAGGGATAAAATGGACACATTGAGTCTATTTATTTATTTGAAACAATAACGGCATTAACTGCCAATTACAATATTTAAATTAATTAAGTTTACAGTGTATGATGGAATATGTAATATGTTGAATGGTATTGTGCATTTTTGTAAGAATAGGTAGGTCGGTCCGTGAAGTCTTGGAAGCTGTAGAGGTGGTGCTTACTGCGTTGTGAGGGGATGAAGGAGAGCCCTGAGGCGGAAGAGCGAGTCGGCATAGAAGTTTATAAAGTTCCAGAATGCTTTGATATCTGACCCAATCGCACTCTGCACAAACTCCATGTATCCCGCGTAATCCCGACGAGAAAAAATGCAGCATTTTTTACGGAGCTCAGAAAATTCGGTGTAGTCCTCCCTCGATCCAGTTTGTTTCCAGCGTGCACGGGCGAAAATCCAGCGAGATTCTAGTATAGAGAGAGGTTGATAGCTTGGGAGGTAAATGCTGGCTAAGATTAATTTTAATTCTGGTAGTATAATAAAGAGGTGCTCGGCTGAGTCCTCGGACATCCATTTGACTGATTTAATAGATTTTGCCACCGCAACGAGTACCCCGCTACCTAAGGTCTTTGACGGGTTATTAGCTGGTGAACTATCAGCCCTGTACACAATGTAGTTATTCAATTCAAGTTCAGATGTGTTCACGTTTCCGGAAAGCCAGGTTTCAGTAAGTATAATTATGTCGCTTGATATATGTGGTGCATGGTGACGAATAGAAGAAAGTTGGGTGTTCATATCCCGCACATTTTGATAAAACCGGGTCAGGGACGCTCTTGTGGCTGTTTGGGATTGCCGTTTTTTGACTGTTGAGATGGAAGGTGGTTCGTTGACAATGTGACGATTCTAGGGACACCAGAGACGTATCGAATTGTCAAATTGTTCTCCCCTGCTTCTATTGGTTAGAATTCACGGTCAAGTTGTCTGATTCCTTTCTTTAGCAAGTACAATTCGATTGTTTGTGTTTATTTGAAGAACGCTGTGGCTCCTACTGATCCAAATACAATGACAGTAATAGGCCTTCCTATTCATCTTCTTCGATAAACGGCCGTTAGTGGTTTCATGAACCGGTTCCCGAGAGATCTTAAGGGAGAGAGAAGTTAAGGCCAGTCGGCGGTAGATTATCTGGATTGATGACCGCTCGGGGGCGGTGTCGCAGGTCTTGATAATTTTTCGGGTTGGGCCGTCGGTGAACCCCGCTCCACTTGAGCGGGCGAGGCAATAAGTAGCCATGAGCAAATCAGAACCAATTCTGATGTTCCCTTTGGAAGACAGCTGATGACGTCCGCGATGCCAAGAATGACCGTCGAGCGAAAATTCAACGAGATGGTTGTTTACTTTTATTTTATACCTACAAAATTTTATGGTTATTGACTTGTTTCAATTACTGAAGTATCCTTGTTTGTTATTACTGATGAGGGTTCCAGTAGCCGTGATCGTTAGCGCGTTTCAGGGCCGCGATAAGAACCGATCTCTGCGGGAAAGATCGTGAGTTCGTGTCGTGGTCACTGGGCGTGTTTTCGTGCATTTGCGGCTTGCCGCCACCTTGTCATAATCTAGGGCGGTGAGGCAGTGGAGGACAAATTCTGAAGTTCCCTTTGGAAGACAGCTGATGACGTCCGCGATGCCAGGAATGGGAGTTGGACGAAAATTCAACCTGAAATGGTTGTTTACTTTACTTTTACTGCTTTTTTTAAAAATCCATTAAACATTTTCGAGCGTTGCACTATATAGTGAGATAACAAACAAAAACAGCGGTATATAACAATAACTTGGATCTTGGATAAGTACTAGGATCAGTTCAACAACTACCTAGTATTGAAAAATCTATGAGTACTCAACAACTGTACTAAATTCCGAACAATGAATGCACGGTTTGAAACAGGTAATAAGAACATTATTTTATTTGATTAATTGAATCCCTCGGAGAAGTCGGAATTATATTTCCATTTGAGGCGTCTTAGATGTCTGGGAAGAGGTCGGTCTTGCGGAATGCTGCTCACAAGTAGATTTGGGTGAGACGATGCCTTTCGGTATGATGAGTGGTAGTGGCGATTAAGTGGTCTCTCACAGTTGGTACTTCCAGATCCTTGTGAAGCTCCTCATTTCTAACGTACCAGTCCGCGCTGGTGATCATGCGGAGGACACGGTTCTGGAGTACTTGAACTCTGTTTATTTGCGTGTCAGAGGTGGACAACCATAGGCCCGCTCCATAGCACCAGATAGGTTTAATCATAGATTTATAGATCATGAGCTTATTTTCTATACTAAGGTTTTTGTTAGCGAGGAGTGGTTTTAGGTGAGCGGTCCTATGGCGAACTTTGGCAGCTATGTCATTGATGTGGTTTTTCCATGAGAGACGTTGGTCCATGGTCAAACCTAGGTACTTGACGTGCGTTTTTAATATTAATTATTTAATTTTAATTAATAATATTCTAGAGCAGTTGAATTCATTTCCATGTGGGCATGTGAAGTTTCGTTTGTAGGTGAAGATGCAAAGGTTCGATTTCGAGGCATTTATTTTAATTCGCCATTTTCTCGCCCATTCACTAACGTTGTTAGCAATAGCTTGAAATGCTTCACTTGTAGCCTCACCGGTGCGATGTTTGGTTAAATAGGCGCAGTCATCGGCAAACTGGGCTGATATTGTAACATCATCGTTACATATTGGTACATCATGGATGTAGAAAACATATAATAATGGCCCAATTACGCTGCCTTGAGGCACTGAGGAGTAAATGGGAAATTCAGCACTAACGGCACACTTTTACTACTCACTACTTTCATTTTATCTTCTTGAGCGTGGACAAAATTTAAAAAAACCATCCGAATCGGTGCGATTTTAGTCTATCAGGAACTGAGAAATAAAAAGTAAAATACACGTTAGCGCTTGCGCACACGCGCAACATCAATGAAACTCATAGGGGGCTGTCTTGGTAGTAACACACTTTTTTTGAAAATTCCATAAAAATTGTACAATATTTTGGTACCTATGTGTAATGATTTTCTTCATGCATTTTGTTAATGCTCTTCATTCTCATAATTTCTTTTGTGGTTTATTTACTTTTAAATCCGATATACCTTTTCTCAATAAAAATGTGAAGAACCAACAGCCAGAATTCTGCGTAAATTCAAGTTCAGTGACCGGGCAATTTTCGTACTCCCTATTTTCTAGACAAGGGGATGAGAGGCATCCCTTATAAGCCAACACCCCATTTCGATTCTAATTCTCTTACAGTGCTAGCTGGCTATTGGTTCCCTTTCTTAAAACGCAAAACGAAACTCTCTTCATTATTACTCCACACTCTTAGCAAGAACGTCTGATTCGTCGAGACGAAAAAGCCACTATGATAGGCAGATTCGTCTAGCTGAAAAGTTTTCAACTCCCCTTTAACCAAGTACATCAGATTCGTCTTGACGGAAAGGCCAATTTTATTCAACATTCTAATTTACCCAAAAATCGGTCCTACTAGTTAGGAAGTAGGTACCTACTAGGAAACCGTTAAAACTTTTACAAGCCTAATAAACTCGTAACAGTTTGCTAACAGGAACGGTGGCCAGTCATTGACCAATAGTGGCAGGAAAGATAGGATTATCAGGTAAAGGCCGTCATACTTCCAAATACCGCCCAAATGTATGTAAGGCGTCTCAGTATAATCACTTATACTTTCACGTGGCACGAATGACGACAAATGACGCCAAACGTAATCCGTTTTCAATTTTTTAGAGACATTTGAAAAACTGGACTTGCGAAAAGTTTAAGAGAAGAAAATAGTCCACTAAATGGATGAGACAAAGTTTTTCATATTATTTATAACTGGATTGGATGGATGATCAAGTAGGCGATCTTTATAACTTGCAAGTTTGTGCAAAATCGGGCAATTTATTTGATAGGTAATGAGAAAACTGTATTTAGAGGTATTTGAATTTGAGAACTTCCACATTAGTTCCAGCTGGTTTATTGTCTTTCATTGTGACAACATTATCTCAATTTAAAATTCAGTTTATATCCGTTTAATTCAATGGAAGGAAGACTGGGTGCGTTGGATCTGAGAACCTAATTTCATCGACGCTAAAACCATCGGTTCTCTAATGACCTTGCAATTAGAAGAAGAAAAATCTAACTCACTGAGAAAAAAATATGCGTAAACGAGATTTTAATGGGTTACGGTTAGCAGTTACGTTGATTGTAAACATTAATGAAATTACTGTGGTGGACGGTTATGGTGTGCCCGAGGGCTATCAAGAGGGGTACGATCATCTTCACACTACTTTCCTTGCCCGTATCAACAAAAATTGTAATTTTCGCCTTTTCAACGAAAAAACCAGGCCCGTATGATACTGGTTTTGTTTATTTACAGGATGTTCAGTATATAAATTTAAATCAAACATTATTTGAAGTCGCATAACATTTTATATACAATAATACTTGAGCTACAATAACGCAATATAAGCTTGTTTTCTACTGCATAATAAAATTGAAAAAAAATCTGTTTGTGATATATTTTTATAAATTTTTATACTTTGGGTCAAAAATATTCTTAAAATCTTGAAATATTTTTAGAACCACTTTATACGTTTTATCAACTTTTCTTCGAAAATATTCTCCATTAGCTCTCTCTTTCTTAATCCTCTTTCACGCGACTCCTGTTTTGTTTTTCCCTTCTAAGTTGTTGAAAATAAATTGTGATTAAATTTTGAAAAAAAAATATATATTTTAAGAATAATTATGGTACATATTTTTTATTTTTTCATAGAAAGCGAGGAATCCAATGAGGTTTGAAAGATCTTTTCTAGGATCTCGATTTTGCCGATGTCGTCTGTCAGCTTTCTCAGAGGCTGCAACACACATCCACTGAGGGGAAATCACGGGAATTTGGCAATATTTCTCTGCCAAATCAGGCGTTTGTCCACTTCAAATAGCAAGAGTTAAATGTACGTAGGCCATACATAGACTAACAGGGAACTGAGTCTGTTACAGAAGGTGGACCTGGATGATGTCAAGGCCACAACAACAAACACACAGGTAGGTACCTACTTAATTTAGGGCGAGCAAAATATACATGGGAAAATTAAACAAAAATTATAAATACCAATTGCCATTTTGATAAATTGGAAGTTGCTCGAACAAGTAGTTTTGCTTTTAAATTTTGCTAATGATGAATATTATAATAAAATATTATCCTGATACTTATTATGGATTTGAATGAATGTAATCCAAAAAGCTCGAGTATTGTTCTATAAATTGGTACTCGTAACAGTTCATCAGCTGTTCTAGTGTTTCTATAACAATTTTGGTTTTGTAATCAAATTTCCATATAAATATTTGAGGAGGCTTTATGGTCCATCCTTCTACACTGGATTTAGAAAAAATTTCTGTCGATTGCAATAGTTTCCTTTCCGCTGTTTAGGTGAATCTTGGAAAGCCAAAATGATATTCCACTAACTGCAGACAATGTTATTTTGATACATTAGTTGTTCTGAAGGCTTAGGTCCCAACAAGTAGGAATTTCCTAGGATTGAGAAAGTCGGTATACCGTCACGAAAAGGATATTAAGTCGTAGAGAGTCTGCTTCCGAACAAATTTGAACTGAATCTGATAATTCCCTCGAGATTTACGAGGCTTCGATAACCAACCAACTGAACTGCTTTTACCTGAGCCCTGGGGGGCTGCAACTTCTCTCGTGATTTTAGTTCCTATCGCACTCCTAACTCTGAATTCTCGCCATTTTGTGAATCTTCTCTTAATCTCTATGGAATTGGATACTTGGATACATCAGCTTGGGAGCGATACATACTTTCTCCGAGGTTTACCCAAGTAAAAATGACATGTGGATGTGGCACATAGCTTCCTCGTATCCAAAACACGATTGTGTGGATGATCCGATGCATATCAGCTAATCTCAATTCATCAATCTCTGTTACAAGGTTTTTACATTCGCGCAAGCGCTGAGGCAATTCTAAGGGCTGAGGCCCTATGATTTTCATAGGGGACCATCTAGGCAGGCCAACCCACACAATCCCTGCCAATTTCATCGAAATCAGACAATCACTTCATTTAGTTTTGCCCGTTACAAGGAACTTCATGACTGGCAGACACGAAACCAAAACTGTTCAGGTCTCAATAAATCAATAACAATAGCAATAACTCAACGAGAGAAGAAATGTTAATTTTGGGAAATATTGGTTTTTTATAACCTTGAAAAGTAAAAATAATGCTTCCGCTACTTGGTAGACTTGGAAGCAATATCCCACTTTCCCTTCTAATATGTACATTTATTCTTTAAAAAAAAAAAAAAAAAAATCGTCCCATGACACACCGAACTGTATACCACCTTCCTCCGCGCGTCTTCGGCGCTGTTGAAGTCGGTCAAAAAAAAACGCTGCAAATTATTACACAATGGTTTTTTATTTTTTGTTTTACTATAGATCAATCGTCTGCAAAGCCACCAACCATCCAACATGAAGAAAAACATCGATCGCATTTCGGTCAGCTTTAATTTGAACGGAGATTAGGCCTCTTTTGCGATTCACACTCGTGTTTCTGATTTATCGTACGTCCAAACTTTAAATTCTCGTAGTGAGCGAACGGTTTGTCCTACAGTGCTCCGGGTGGTCTCAACAAATTCTAAAAATTCTATAGAATCTTAAATTGAAGGAAAATCAATACCTTTATATCAAAATTTTTTGAGTTAGGGCGTTTTCAAAATTCCAAAATTGATTTTGAGACCCTTAGAAGTGACCTACCTCAACCAAAATCTTTGGGGCACAACTAGACCCCAGAAGGAGCCGACATACCAAATTTCATCAAAATCGGTCAATGCTAAGTGGCAAAAGTGCCACGGACGGCCAAATTTTTATTCGATTTTTGGATTCTACGTACCTTGAAACGTAAACCATCAAATTTTGAGGGGGTGTTAAAATTTTTTTTTTCTTGGTCGATTCCAAAGGTTCATTATTGAAAATAATAAACTAATATGCACTCCGTATGGTAATAAGCGGTTTCTTCGAGTGATTGAAACCATGACAGCTAGTAAGATCAGTGATTCTAATCTTGAAAATGCACATTGTCCATGATTTCTGTACGTGGAAGCTACAGCACATAGCATGGCTCTGATATTGAGGTATAATCTTCCTTTCTTCAATGTGTTATTTACTTATTTTTATTTTTAACCATATTTGGACCAAACTCGAAAGTTTGTTTTTCAAGATGATTCTATTTAGCTATGGTGCGTGGATACTACAACACCTGGTGTGATGCCTATCTAGCTCGGTACGAATGTCACTATTCTACAATAATTATTAATGTTCCAAAGTTATTTTTTAGATGTTGATTTATGAATATTTATATTTTATAAATGAATACGGCAGCAATGAAAGGAGCTAAGTGCAAAAAAACCCACTTTTCAGGAAACCAAAAAACTGCTTAGATTAACGAATTGAGTGATTTTGACCCAGTTTTTCTTCCTTCTGGTATGCCATTATAACTGATGTTCGAACATCATTAAGCTACACAAAAAAAAGGCAATTTTGGGAACTATGCGATTTGCCACTGGATGACCTGGACATGAAGAAAATAAAGACTAAATTGGATAAAATATCTTTATATGAACGAATAACTCAATGTATTGAATATTATCATTTTACATTTCTGTATTTCGCTTCATTTCTTTTAAATTTGGGACCCATCCTAAAAAAGCTAGTCAACATTAAGTTTGTTGTTTATTAAAGAAAAATTAACTTTGATCAACTTACATGCCCATAGAGACCCGACATCTAGTGGTGAAGGGCACTCACTAACTACACATTTAGTTCCTTTCTCCATACTAGCGTGAAAACTAAGTTCCTTTCACTCCCAGTCATGACCAGGAAACCTCAAAATGCAATAAAATTCGAGGATTATTGCCCAAAGTATTTCACAGTTGACATAGATATGTCTTTTGGCTGGGGGTCAAGGAATTTTTCGTGACACTTTTTTTGCCACAAAAAATGCAACGCGGATACCAGTAAACGGATAGCTACATGTCGGTAGCTATAAAGCAAGGTTCTCTAGAATGCTGCGATAATATTACGTGCGATCCGAGAGTTTTTTTAAAGAAAGAAATCCAGTTTATTCATAGAAACAACCCAAATTGAGTACCTCCTCTTTCGCGCACCTTCGGCGCGTTGAAGTCGGTCAAAAAGTAAATAGGTAGGTACGTATTATTAGAAGAGATGCTACGTTGTTGATTACAAAAATTGAAATAAAGTATCATTCAAGTAGTGTTATGTTTTTTTATGCTAATAAATTATTCATAAAACATCTTGTGTGTATTTTATTTCATCATTTTTATTTTCAATTTACACCTACAACAATGGACATATCCATGATCTATTGTTTTTCCCTGTAAGGGAGGAATTTTGGACATTTGGTTCCTTTTAGAAAAAAATTTTCTAACAGGAATCTCCTTTCTCCACAAATTACAATATCAGAACCCATCAACTGGTATCACCTCAAGTTCAGTGTGGTTTACCTGGCTTGTTAAAGAATGAAAAGAGAGGGAGAATGGAGGAAAACAAAAACAAGGTTGCAGATCAAAATTTGATTTGAAACGGCATGCTCCAGGACTGACTGATGAGATAAATGAAGCAGCACATGGGATGATCCCTAGGCCAGTTTATTAAATATGATGAAGACGAGGTGTTTAGCCAAAACATGTACCAACAAGTATACATTGAAAAATAGGCTCCAAATCTTTATTGAAAAATGTTATCATATGAATATTTTGGTTTCAGGTTTTCTGGGCATGACGTGAACGAAGGTAGTCAGTCGAGCTATTACATGGTTGTAAGGACATCGTCGCCAGCCGCCTTCCAAAATAGGTAGGTGTCATTTCAAGTACCTTACTTAATATCTTCGAAATAAGCAGTCTGCTGTAGGGTTTATGAAGAGTTCTTTGTTGTGATTCGCAGATTAGTGTTTTTCGAGTGGATTTTTCGTCAAGACCAAACATTGTGGTAGGTGTAGTTCTGATTGTCCGAAATTCATACATCTCAAGTCTTGCTTTCTACTTCTCGTTTCTTCTGCGATTTTGCCAGATTTTGCTTTCTGGAATTCAGCTTTGCTTCTGCAGTTTGTGATTAATTTCATAATATTCAAGAAGGTAGATTTCTTACATCAGTACCATAATCTACCATCTATCTACTTTTCTATATAATCTATCTACCATAGGATCTACTTATCACGTTGGGGCGTCGTTGTTTGGCTGTGGACTTTGAACCGACTTCTGCGGGGTTGTGGGTTCAAGGGTCATCGCCGGCATCGTGCTTTATCTACTGTAGCAACCGTGCATACCTACCTGAATATTACAAAAATTTCCAGAAAACAGTTAAAAATTGTATTTTCATTTTTGCTTTGTCCCTAAAGAAGAGAGGAAAGTTTTTCAATGGAGCACTAGGACAAAAAGATGCAAAATAATACACGAAGGTTTATTATTTTTCTGGGGACGGCGGTGTGGCTCGGGTAGTTGGGACGTCCTTGTTTGGCGGTGGACTTTGGACCGAACTTTGCGGGTATCGTGGGTTCAAGGCTCATCGGCGGCTCATGACGTCCCCGACGCCAGGAATGGCAGTCGGACGAAAATCCATCCTGAAATGATTGTTTACTTTACTTACCTACTTTTTACTTATCAAGTTGTGATAATCGTAATGTCTATGGTTGGATACTAGCAGGAAAGACTTTTTTCAATGCAAAACGAAACTAAGTAATATTCAACTGCTCTATATTGACTTGAATTTTAACATAGATAATATGCGACTCGAAATCGGGTCGTTTCATTCTCAATATAGCTTGGTGGTCGTTGACGAGTTGTCACTTTAGTTGAAAAGACAGTTAGAAATATCTGGTATTTATAGCGTCAACATCTAAACTGGGACGGACGTTGAAATTTTACCCCAGTTTTTGAAGAGAGTCATCAGTAGTTTAACACTTATCTACGAAATGTATGGGAGATTTGCTCATAGATCACCCATACTCACAAATTCATCTTTGGAAATCATACGAAAAATCCTAGGTGAATTTTTTCTTGGGTGCAGATTTAGCTGAAACCACCATTTGTGACAAATGATTTGTCGTATTTAACCTCAAATTTTCGTAAGTTTTTGCTGAACTCCTACTTCTTTTGAAATTTATTGACAACGAGTTTTATCTGGAAAAATATTTAACGCTAATTTGAAATTTACATTTTGTTTCGGTTTAGTTCTAAGAAAATTCCCTCAAAAATCTTATTGTTTTCCGTTCTTTTGCTTCATCACTATCAACACTTGTTTTACTCTTTTTTCTTTGGATCAAAATCGGTTTATGTTAACTGTTAGGGGAGGAGGGTACTTTTGATGAACGGAATTATTTTCATGTGATTTCCGAATTCTCCGGATTTCTCCTCTCTCGTACGGTCTTGATTTTTACTAGCATTTTGCATGAATAACTTTGTTTCCGTGTCTATCCTAGAAAGTTTGAAATTTTTATGAAAAGTGCGGATTACTCTCAAGACAGTCTCCTGTGAGTTGCATTGGTGTTAAACTAACGATAGTGTGTGCGCCTGTGTAAACATGAATTCCTTCGAACTAAGATTCCTTGGGTCTTAATAATTTAAAATCGCTTTAGTTTTGGGTTCTGTAAAAACTTCTGCATTCTGGAGGAAAATAGGAAAATATTGTTGAATTCCTTGGCTCGAACGAAATAATACAAAAAATAAGCTGATTCAGGCGAAATTTTCAGGCTTTACGATTCTCGATGGTCCCATATAAATTCAAAGAATTGTAGGATTGAAAAATAACGATGGTAATCGAGAAAATATCCTTTAGGAAGGCATTGACTCCCCGTATTGTTCAACATTGAATTTGAATTTTCTCCTCTCTCAACACGGAGAAGTTCTCACCCAACGTGGAGCACATTTTCGATTCATAACACTAATTGAAAGCCCTGTTTTGTTATGAATGAAAATAATCATTCGGTCGGTCAAAGCTAAAAGGCCCTTTAACCTCGCACAGAGCCAAACAAACCCCTCTCTGTCTCTCCACGATTTTCCATTCATGTTTCCGACCATTCATGACTTTCCATTCATGAAACGGCGAAGGCATTTTCTCGAAACCAACCTTTCGTGGTCGCGAAACTTCGGTATTTAGTCGGGTGGCCACTCGAACTAAAAAATCTACACAATCCGAGAAAGTCAAAGAGTACCTTCAAAAAGTTGGGAAATTTTCAACAATTTGCAGGGGAATTTAAATCATCGAATGAAACTTTCATGAATGGCGTATCGTCTTTCATGAAAAAATGTTTTTATACTAATAATATACTCAGTTTTTAAAGCAAAATTGTCTTATATTTTGTCTATGATCGGAAATTGAAAAAGTGGTGAACGGAGTAGTAAAGAAAACATGCACAGAGCAGCGCTAGAGTCATACTACCAGCGCTATCATAATATCGCGAATTGTCTTGTGTTAGTCGAAACGACTCGGGTTGGGGTCCTCTTCTTAACCCTAATTGGACCATGGTATCACTAGTGTCACCAATAACATCTCAAGAACTCCATAGCTATCCCAAGGTGTCACCGGAGTAACCAAAATTAAATTGCGTTTTAAATTTAATGGACAGCAGAATTTTTTGAGGGCTATTGGAAGTCTCAAGAGAAGAAAAGGGAATGTAAGAGTTATGAAAAAAATGTCCAAGGAAATGATGAGAACATTTTCAAAATTGTTGTCATAACATAATTTTTTGACTTCTAATATCCTACAAAACATTGTTCAAAAATTCAGCTCTGTCCATTAATTT
This sequence comes from Apolygus lucorum, assembly GCA_009739505.2. Taxonomy (NCBI): domain Eukaryota; kingdom Metazoa; phylum Arthropoda; class Insecta; order Hemiptera; family Miridae; genus Apolygus; species Apolygus lucorum. Next base: position 44,286,923 of record CM019168.2, on the reverse strand, counting down.
TTAAATTGCAATTTCAATCTAGTTATTCTGATGGCACTTCGGGTCAGCTGTGGAATTCTTAAGATGTTTTCGGTGACTCTAGTGACACTATGGTCTAATAAGGGTTAATAAAAGGGAAACATTGGTTTTTGTTGTACAGTTGTGAGCGATAGTTTCGCTGGTAAAGCTCGCCAGCATGTTCAGGCTAAACATTAATTTAAAAGAGAATAGTTGGTAGCTAAAATAGTATTATTTGGCATATTAATCCGGTCTATACCGTTTCTTATAATACACAATATTTATTATAATTTTGGATTGTCAAATTTCCTTTTAAACAATTTTCATCTTTATATCTTGTATTATGTTAATCATCTGTATCAGCTTTATTTTCAACATCACTGCTTCTTTGCGGACATAGCAGTATCCAAAAAAGAAAACAAAAAACTGGGAAGCAAAACAAACCTTGAACGGCTACAAAACATACATTACCTATATTCTAGCTGTGTCGTTTACCTTAATATATTAATCGTGGTGGATTCATGACATCTTTCTTTTTGATGCGGGCTGATATACAAGTGCATCACTGGAAACAAAAAACAACCTAGTTGAAAACATTCATGTAGATGGAGACAGTCACTGAATAAACACATCAAGTATCTGTTTTGCAGTATTAAAATAACGTCTATTCTTTACCTTGTTCAATAATTGTTACTGGTGGAATCAATAAGAAATCTTGAAAACGTGTGTCAGTTATAATTCGAACAAGACGCAGTTCCTCCTCACATGTAGAATATTATTATTCATTTTTCCAAACAGAGTCAGGAACTGGAAAACAAATTGACTAATAAAAGTTAGATATTACAGCTCTACATAATATTGGAGCTCTACAAACCAAAAAACGCTGCAAATTATTACACAATGGTTTATTATTTTTCTATATAGATCACTCGTCTACAAAATCACCAACCATCCAATATGAAGAAAAAACATATTGTTTAGTAATGCATGCATTCCAGGGGACGTCCCATTGGATAAGCATTAGATCAGTTAAACCAGTTGGTAAGCGATAAAACTGTTTCACTCGATGTAATTTATTCATTACTTTAGGCAAGAAATACTGACCCCCCCCCCCACCATTATCCACCTTAACATTTCTAGCGGCATGGGAGCCTCGAATCTGAAGAGCATTTTAAAATCCATGATCTACGATACCCAACATGCGAATTCGAGTTCCCCCCCCCCCCCCCACCACCACCCCAACGCCAACAATGGTGCCAGTCTGGCACCAAAGCGGAAATACGTCGTAACATTGAACTTTCATCTGTTAGTTTTGGTAGGCAGTCCGTCGAAGTTCACATCCGTATTCAAGGTGAAACACAAAAAAAAACCACGAAATAAGCGGTTTATGGCATCATGGCACCATGGTGGCACCACTATTAGTTCCATGGTGGTACAGAGAATAATTCATGAAAATTCGGAGGTATAATGAGAATTTTTCCTCAATTTCAAAGCTTGGGTACAATTAGTAAGCAGTAAAGGAACCGAAATATTGAAAAATCGGATATTTTGTGAATATTATCCCCCCACTCACCCTCTCCCCTTGCGAATTTTGGTACTCTGGTAAAATCATGTACAACTCGGAAGTTATTTGAGTCAAACAAAAAAAGAAACACGCAAATCGGTTGGAAATTGAGGCCTGGGCAGAGTTTACAAGATTATGCACGCAAACGCACGTTTTTTAAGCATTAACCCCCCCTTTCCCCCTCTTAAAAAGCAAAATCCAAAATTCCGGCGCCGTAGTGCACAACTAGATAGTTTTCCACGACGAACAAAAAAAGAACCAGGAAAATCGGTTGAGAACTAAGGCCGGGGCAGAGTACACAAGATTATGCCCAAAAACGCACGTTTTTCGAGCATTAACCCCCCCTTTCCCCCCCTTAAAAGGCAAAATTCGAAATTCCGGCGACGTAGTGCACAACTAGATAGTTTTCCACGACGAACAAAAAAAGAACCAGGAAAATCGGTTGAGAACTAAGGCCTGTGCAGAGTACACAAGATTTTGTTACACACACACATACACACATACACACACACACACATACACACACACACACACACACACACAGACATACACCTATGGTTTTTTTCGCGGATTTGGATTCAGAATGGTCTAAAACGGATTACTGTGTGGTTATTTTTTTTTTCTGTTGAGTGTTGTCTTCCTTCACCCCAGATCGATCGCATAAGGACGCCCAAGTCTTACTGTGGGACGTCCTAAAAAATAAAAATTAAAAAAAAAAAAAAAAAAATGAAAAAAAAAAATAAATAAAAACAGAATCAAAATCACCAACCATCGATTGCATTTCGGTCAGCTCTAATTTGAACGGAGATTAGGCCTCTTTTGCGATTCACACTCGTGTTTTGATTTTTATATATATATATATATTTCAATATAAACCCTTAAATTTTCGTAGGGAGCGAACGGTTTGTCCTACAGAGCTCCGCGTGGTCTCAAAAAAATCTAAAAATTCTATAGAATCTTAAATTGAAGGAAAAACAATACCCTTATACCAAAATTTTTTGAGTTAGGGCGTTTTTAAAATTTCAAAATTGGTTTTGGAACCCTTAGAAGTGATCTACATCAACCAAAAGCTTCGGGGCACAACTAGACCCCAAATGGAGCCTACATACCAAATTTCATCAAAATCGGTCAATGCTGAGTGGCACAAGTGCCGCGTACGGCGGACGGACGGCCAAATTTTTATTCGATTTTTGGATTTTACGTACCTTGAAACGTAAACCATCAAATTTTGAGGGGGTTTTAAAAAAAATTTCTTGGTCAATTCCAAAGGTTCATTATTGAAAATAATAAACCAAAAGAGGGGGATGCTCATTCAACAGGAACACCCAACCCCCTCTGTCAATGACATCCAAGTACCTACCTTGTCCGATGGTAGAATCGATAGAGAGAAGAAATTCAGGCTTATTACTGACCATAACCTGGTACTTTGGGAAAATCTTTAGTGGAGGAATTGGGAAAAAACCCGTGAAAGAATTTTGGAAGAAACTCATGTGACTAATAACAAATGAAAGACTTAGGATTATAAAGTTCATCAATATTTGGTTGTAACAAGTCTTATCTTCTATTGAATATTTTGACCTTAGACGGTAGGAACAGAAAATATTTAGGAATAATTCAAAATATTGAAAAATAATGGTTGTTGGAAATAGCTTATTTTGCTTGATGAGAGTTATAGTCGTTCATTGTTGAATTTGCTGCTTGAGGTCGCTCTTTGAGTGTCATAAAGTGAAGTCAAATTTAGAGAGCGTGGGAAGAGGCGTTTGGCTCGAAGTGTTTAAAGACTCGTGAATTAAGTGTGGAGGTGTTGAGTTGTTGAGAGGTCTGAGCTCTCCATAACAAAATGGGTACACAGACGGCGGCGTTTCCGGGCTCGACCCTTCCACGCTACAAAGCCCTGAAGATTCATTAACCACCTTCGGAACAATTAGGGATTCAAAACCACCTACAGGACAGCTGTTGGTGACGTGCCTTGGACACAAAGGACCGTTTTCAGGTCAACACACGAGGAATGCAGAAACATTCCAATAAGTGTATTCGACTAAAGGGGGGAATAATAGTAGGGAGAAGGCACTGTATTTGGGATTCCAACTTTTACAATAAAATGACTTGCCCCGTTATCAAGTCCTCTTTTCGTTGTTTTTGTTTTGTTGCTATATTACGCAATTTACAATACAGGGTTTATGCCATACAGGTTTAAGCCTGGCTTATGTCATACTGCAGATGACGATTTTACAATTTATTTGCAACAAGAAATGTCTCCTATCCCTTTTTTTCAACCCTTTGTTTTTCCAAGATTTTTAATTTTAAGATTTTTCGTAATTTTTACCTTACGCTACTAAATTGGTCAAAAATCTCTTAATTTGCTGTGTAAGTTCAATTCGTCTGAAGGGGAACTTGCTTGAGGGAAGTTGATTCCTGTGCCGCTTCAACCTGCCAATTCAACTCTACAATGTTGTGAAGGTGTCCTAGTTTCCGAGAAAATCTTCCAAAATTCTAGTCATTGTGTTATTTTAAAATTTGATTTTGGAGAACTTTTTTTTTCATCCTTGAAAAGTGAAAACAAAGCTTCCGCTACCTTAGTAGACTCGGAAGCAAAATTAGCTTGATGTCATAACTACGAGGAAAAGAGGGTACCGGCATTCGAACTGTATTATTAGTTATTGGAGAGAATGAAACAACGAAGTCCCCTTTTTCGAAATTTAGGTAACTGTAATTGCACAAGAGTTTCTTCCCATTAGCGAATTTCGGTGTCGGAATTTTCCACTTTGGAATCCAAATTCGCATTCATTATTACAAGCTTTTATTTACTTTCCCTGTCCCTTTGTCTGTCTGTCTGTAATCAAATCTTGAAAGTTAAATTTGATCCACTTCGCGGTTTCCGATTGAGCTGAAATTTTGCATGCGTGTTTAAATCGGGTGACAATGCAATATTTATCCACTTTCAAAGGACCATCTTCCAATTCATAGGGGACCGTCCTCCATTTTATAATGGACGTACTTCAATTCATAGGGGACCATATTCTAATTCATAGGGGACAGTCTTCCAATTCATGATCCTCCACATCATAATAACCACTATTGGGACCAGTTATCACTAACTAGTGATTACATAACTAATTAAAAGTTTAAAACGACAATTAGCGGTTTGAATGAAATTATAAATGCTTGTATATGAGTCTGCAACACATTGGGACATTTTCATGTCAACCACTACACAACAAGGTAGTGAAGTAAGGTTGTTAGTTCATGTACCCAAGCATCAAAATAAGAAAACACACTTGGAAGAAGAAGAAAAAGAAGAAGAAAATAAGAAAACAGTTGATTGTTCTCTACGAAACACAGTGAGTCTATTTTGTTTATTGGTCGCGTGAGCAAGTTTTCGTGACGATTTTTCAGTTTATGTGCCAAAGCAAAGACATGAAAATGTCAAAAATAGTTAGGATCTTCTTTCTCACCTCTGGAATGAGCTTGTTACGTTTGGGCTTCTTGATATAGACTCATCTGTCGGTAAAGGCACAATTTTATGTTTAGTTCTCTATTACCTTACGCTGTCACAGGTAAATACCCATATCGAGGGTTGATTGGTAGAAGTGACCAAGTCCATATTTTACAATATTGAGGTTTTAATAATTCGAAATAACACAAGAGCCTCATCTGCACGCTAGTACTATAAACTTCTCGTTTATCAAAATACGAAGGCCTTGAAGAACCCTTACTGTATCCCCACCCACCCCTTTTCAACCCTATTTGAATTCTAGGTACCTGAGGTACTTCACTTACCTTTATGGTTATAGTTTTGTCCATTTATGAGGTGAAATCAAGAGGAATGAAACTCATAAACTGCACCATAATTGTGAATTTCGGGCGAGCAGCGCGCTTGGTACCTAACTTCTACCAGCCAACTCCAAAAATAAAAGTATAGAATCTTTGAAACGCTCGGCAGAAAATTTTGTTTTTTGTCACTTGGTCTCTTCTGGGGCTCAACCCTCGACATACCCAATGGTTATATCCACTCCCATATATATCAATCGGACAGAAATACATTGAAATAACCCACCCTTGAATCACCGCGTCAAGCTATTTCCGTCGCTACCCGTCACACATAATCTACAACTATTCAACTACAAACAGACACGGAATCATCGATCTCACTTTATTTGGAATCTTGACAGTTTTCTGAAGGAAGGTGTATAATTTCAACCCTGTATAGATTTCCCCCGGCACTTTGCTAAAGGGCGGACCAAATTGAGTTGAAAACCGCTTGACAGGCTCCGATCAAAAAGTTACTTTCCAACTTTCTCCGCTCGTCACAAGCGGCGCTAATTGTTTTTCTTACGGACGTAAACAAGGAGCCGAAAACTTCCTAAAATATTCCGCATTTCGCCGGTTTCTCCGCTACTCTCATGAATATTTCCGAGGAAAATTTCAACCTTGAAGTTTCGACTGATCAACGAGAGGAGTGACAGGAGTAATGGAGTATCGAAAAAACCCATGTATGGGAACACGTCTGCCAAGTTGGGTTGTCAATGAAACTTCCTCGCTAAGAATGACGTGGACACTTAGAATCTATTGGTTAACCCATTTCTGGCTATTGATGCATTTTCGCATCGTCATAATAATGTTTTTTTTTTTTAAATATTGAAATAGTGGAAAATCTTTGTAAAATAATTTTTTCTCGTTCATGCTGTTCATAAACTATTCAAAGACAAATTTCTTCGACATTTGGGAGCTCAATGAGATTTCGGAAAGGAGGCCTTTTGGCGTGATAATGGTGGGTCAAATTCGGTTCTGGGTTCTGGGCCATGAGTCGAAACAGATTCCGGTCCATAAATAGATTGTTACATTTTATCTAGATTTTTTTTTTACAATAAATGGATGAATCATATCGATTTGGAAAACTAAGACCTCTATAATCCAATTAAAATGTAAACTTCACAAAAAATTGGAGCATTTTTGCTCTCGATTGGTGAGCAAATGATGCCTTATTTCGGCCGGCATTCTGTAAAATGGTTCATCCTCCTCCCCCCATTACTGTGTTATTTCTACCCTCGGCTTGAAATGGGTTAAGAGATGATTGCGTTAATCAGAACACCAATAGATATTCAAATGGACAAAACTTCCTAACCAAGTTACTGGTTTCGTACAACACAATCGTTCTTTTTTTTCCTAATCATTTTTTGAAAATAATTCAATTTTTACTTCATAAATTTGATTTTCAGAGTATTCTGCTATTTCTTCAGAATTATCCTGCAGTTTGTGTTGTTAGGAAGAAAATCGAGGAATTACTTCGCAAGATTGGATGTTTTGAGAAAATAAAGTGAGTTACATTTGTGTGCAGGCGATATTAGGTGAGATGGAGATGAAATTTATATTGGAACATCTAGGGACGTAATGCCTGTATTTCATCAAAATCAGATCAACGTTTTGTATAGTTACGGATCCAAGGTAAAGCAATTCAGAAACAATCAAACCCTAAACGACAAGAATCCTATTGAATGGAAGTGCTCTTCCAGGCGTCTCCAGCATTCGAGGAGATCTTCTTCACTCTTCAGATCACTGATCAGCTGAGTGAGCTCCGAAGCCATTTTTAATCCTATTGAATGGAAGTGCTCTTCCAGGCGTCTCCAGCATTCGAGGAGATCTTCTTCACTCTTTCGATCACTGATCAGCTGAGTGAGCTCCGAAGCCATTTTCAATCCTATTGAACGCAGGAAGCTGAAATTTGAGAGGGAAGGTCAAGGGAGAATACAGATGGTGGTAGGTGCTATTGATGGAGAACCAGTGATCTATACAGAAGGGTGATCTATACAGAAAATAATAAACCTTTGGGCAATGATTTGCAGCCGAAATTTTTTCATTCGATTTTCGGATTCTACGTACTTTGAAACGTAAAACATCAAATTTTGAGGGGGGGTTAAAATTTTTTTCTTGCTCGATTCCAAAGGCTTATTATCTATATACATAAAACGCCAACCGTACGTACGTACGTACGTATGTCGCCCGAACGTGGGGGTCGCGGGTTCGATTCCAGGCCGCCACATCAAATTTTTGACATTTTCATGTCTTTCATATGGCACATAAAAAAAAATCGTCACGAAATTTGTTGCGACGAAAATTGTTGCGACGAAAATTGCTAACGAAATTTGCTAACGAAATTTGTCCCAAGTCGCCACAATGATGATTATGACCATCAGAAGTGAAGTTGTTAGGTACTTTACAGGTAGGTACTTTACAGTTAGGTAGGTACTTTACAGTTTGATGTTACCAGATCAGCTGAGTCGAAAATTGAGCTCCCAGCATTCTCCATTGACCCGCCCTCTCAAATTTCAGGTTCCTGCGTTCAACAGGAGAGGATGTCAAGCATATTTGTCGTCAAGCATATGATAAATCATAGCGCTACTTTCCTGTCGCTTTTTACTGTCGATTTTTCCTGTCGTTTTTCGGCGGGGGGTCCCATCGCTAAAGCCTTTTCAAGGTTAAAAAATTTGATGTCGCGGCCTGGAATCGAACCCGGGATCCCCACGTTCGGGCGACATACGTACGCACGTACGTACGTACGGTTGGTGTTTTATGTATATACATTATACATATCTATCTACATATTTTATCTATATACATAAAACGCCAACCGTACGTACGTACGTACGTATGTCGCCCGAACGTGGGGGTCGCGGGTTCGATTCCAGGCCGCCACATCAAATTTTTGACATTTTCATGTCTTTCATATGGCACATAAAAAACTCGGCGCTTTGCGCCTCGGCGGGGGGCTCCGCCCCCTGCACCCCCCCGGTTTATTTCTTTTTCCATACTCTGTATGAAATCATAGAAACACAGAATGTGTTTTTGCGATGCTATTCATCCGTTAAATAAAAAACAACAATAATAAATGTGGAGTCTTTGGCAATAATAAAATAAATAATTGTTAGACATTTAATTTGGTCTAAAACCCTATAAATGTTATATAAATAAATATGTAACTACAAGAAAAATACTATATAAATTGTGAGCTTTCCAACGAATGGTGAACAATTTCTGTGCAATGAACACTGCGGGAGTTCTATTTCCTTACCAACGGCTTGGTTGCACGTGGAAATCATAATAAAAGGCGCGTAACGGTTTTTTCTGTCGCTTTTTCGTGACGATTTTTTTTCGGTAGGTCATCGCAAAAACATTCTGTGTTAAAATCGTCACGAAATTTGTTGCGACGAAAATTGTTGCGACGAAAATTGCTAACGAAATTTGCTAACGAAATTTGTCCCAAGTCGCCACAATGATGATTATGACCATCAGAAGTGAAGTTGTTAGGTACTTTACAGGTAGGTACTTTACAGTTAGGTAGGTACTTTACAGTTTGATATTACCAGATCAGCTGAGTCGAAAATTGAACTCCCAGATCAGCTGAGCCAAAAATCGAGCTCCCAGATCAGCTGAGTCGAAAATCGAGCTCCCAGATCAGCTGAGTCGAAAATTGAGCTCCCAGATCAGCTGAGTCGAAAATCGAGCTCCCAGATGTCTCGGGGGGGGGGGGGGGGGAGGGGGGGCATGAAAATGTTTCAATGTGTTGCAGACTCGTATGCAAGCGTTTTACTATCAGTTGGTAGTTGACAATAACTTTAAGGAGATTCGTTTCCTTCAATTTAGGATTTTTTTTTTACATATCTACAATTTTTTGCCTGCTTTTAGCAGGCTTTTCAGCTAGTTGAAAATAATAAACCAAAATCTTACGTTTCGACAACTACTGGAGTCCTTGTCCACCTTCATTCCTTCTACAATGTTCAGTACAGTGTTTTTTCTCTCTCTCAATAAACCAAAATCTAAATTTTGGACCATTAAAAATTTGTAAAATTTTAACTCAGAGAAATATAAAGCACGTGACTTTCTAAAAAGATTTCCATTGAATGAAGATCGCTTCAAAGTGATCCTGCAGATCACATTTGTTCCCGGTTCGGATTAACCCAGTTTATATTTCGACCCTAAATTCACTTTAATATTGATCCGGTGCTAAATTACCGATTGAATCACATGTTTCTAATTTAATAAAAGATTCTTCTTTGAGACTTGAAACGAGTGTGTTCTATTCTCACAATAATTTATATATTTTCTAGGGATTTATCCCGATACTTACACCACATTTTTTGGTCCTTCTGACCTTTAAAACCAGTAGAGAGAAATAGTAGATTTTGTAGGTACAGAAAAAATTATACAGTCCATGGAGCTACGAAGCCGATCCGTTAGACCGCAACTCCAAAGAGCCCAAGAGGACGATGAAATTTCTCGGGTGTCGAGCGGATCTCAGCTCATCATCCAGAGCCTACGAGAGGAGTTGGCGAGGACGCGAGAAGAATTGCGGCAGCGTCAACAGCCAGCCAACGAAAATGCAGGGCAGAGCAGCGCGATGCCGACCACGCATCTGCAGCCAGGACCTTCTGGCCTCAGTCAGGAGGAAGTAAGAGAGGGAGAGTCTTACGTAAGTCGCAGTCATTACTTTTCAAACTATGCCATGGGGGATCAGCAAACTTTAAACAGGCCATATCTACCACAAACGTATGTGGGCCAAAGTTATATGGCCCCGAACCATCAATCGCAGCTACAAACCTCCCCTCATGACTTAACGCATTTCGCAGCCAGGCAAACTGAAGGCAAAATTAAAAACATGCCCAAATTTAGTGGAGAGCCGAGAGAATGGACAAACTTTATTAGTCACTTCAAGAGATCCACTAGAACTTGTAATTTCACTAATGATGAAAATTTGAGTAGGTTGCAACAATGCCTGATAGGACAAGCTAAAGATGCTGTATATGCCTTACTCTCACATCCTAACAATGTACCAAAAATATTACAAGTTCTTGAAAGACGATTTGGAAGACCGGAATTAGTAATAGGAGCATTGAGAGAGCGACTGCTTTCGTTGAATATGGTCAAAGACAACGACTTCCATAGCCTAGTTAATTTTGCTTGCGAACTACAAAACTATATAGCTGCGGTGGAAGTCTTGGACTGCTATGAATACCTCGTGGAACCTTCCATGTTGTCAGCACTGGTCGCCAAGATCCCGTTCAGCTTGCAAGTACAATGGGGGGAATTTTTGGCGGCTCAAGAACTCTTTCCAGCTCGAGTTAGTGATTTTTCAAAATGGCTTGATAGGAAGGCAGACGCTTACAGCCTAGTAGCTAGCAGCACCCTAATTAAACCTAGGCAGGAAAGGGACGAAGTAAATTTAAGAGGTAGTCCTTGTAAGTTGTGTCGATTTTGTGCGGAAAATGAACATCACTTGACTGATTGTGGAAAATGGGGCAGAACTACAGTGGAAAAAAGGTGGGAGTACGTGAGAATCAATCGGCTTTGTTTCAAATGCTTAAAGCCAAATCATGCCTCCCCTAGGTGTCGGAATAGGGAAAACTGTAAATATTGTAATGGGTTGCATCACAGCTCTTTGCACAGGAGTGAACATTACAGCAAGCCTAACCCGCAAGAAAAGAAGCCACTGGGGAAAGAAGCAGTCAATGTCAACGTCGAGAGAGCAAGCAAGCAGCAGGACGGAAATCCTCCACCGGAGCGCCTACCTACCAGGAAGCAGACTCAAGCCCATTCTGTGAGTAAGGTATTGCTAAGAGTACTTCCAATAAGACTGTATGGCCCAAATGGACATGTAGATACTCATGCGTTGCTGGACGATGGCTCTAGCCTGACATTGGTTGAAGCGAGCTTGATGAAAGAGTTAGGGTTGAGAGGCATCCGCAAACCCCTATCGCTAGCCTGGACAGGAGAAATGGTGCGTGAGGAAATGGAGTCCGAAGTTGTAAATTTTGGTGTGTCAGGAATTTATCCTGAAGCAAAAAGGTTTTTTATTAATAAGGCACGAACAGTTAGGGAATTAGGATTGCCTACACAGACAGTAGATGTTTCTGAACTGGCAGAACAGTGGCCATTTATTCTCAAAGGAGCTGTGGTGGCGTTGGATGATGCAAAACCCAAAATCCTCATTGGACAGGACAATTGGCCTCTACTACTGACACGTAAGTCTTTTGCAGAGAAGTGGAATGGTCCAGTGGTGTCGGCAACTGCTCTCGGCTGGGTACTTCATGGCAACCTCCCGAGTAAAGAAGGTAAAGGCAAATTTGAAATGCACCATTTGCAGCTGGCCCATTGGCAAGACCTGGTTGAAGAGGATGATTTACTGCACGACATGGTACAAAAGCAAGTATTAGGGGAGAGAGTCGACGAGCCCATGGAGAAGGACAGTAACAGCGCACCGGAAGAGTCAACGATTGCAGAGCGAATTCTTCAAGACACAACTAGGCGTATTGAGGGGAAATGGGAAACAGGTTTGTTGTGGCGAGATAGAAAGCAGATACTTCCAGAAAGTAGAGCAGTCGCCGAAAAGCGGCTCAACTCTCTAGAGAAGCGACTACGTACGGATCCTGAGCTGGCAGCTAGGTATCGAGCAAAGATGGATGAATACGTGCAAAAGGGGTATGCTAGAAAACTCTCCCCAGAGGAAGCAAGGGTTGAAAACGCCAAAACGTGGTATCTGCCACATTTGGGGGTAGTGAATCCTAATAAGCCAAATAAACTTAGAATTTGCATGGATGCATCGGCGAAATCACATGGATTCTGTTTGAACGATTTCCTGTATAAAGGAGAGGATTTATTTGCATCACTACCAGGGCTACTGGTAAGATTTAGGCAGTATCCGATCGCAATAGCGGCGGACATTAAAGAAATGTATTCGCAAGTTAGGATTATTTCCGACGATCAACATGGCCAACGATTTTTATGGCGGGACATGGATACGACTAGACCACCGGATGTTTATATCTTCCAATCTATGATGTTTGGGACTATTTGCTCGCCATATAGCGCTCAGAAGGTACGAGATATTAATGCGTTGGAATTTTCAGATGTGTACCCGGGCGCCGTGAAGGCAGTCCTCACCAAACACTACATGGACGACTACGTGGACAGTATGGAAACAACGGAGGCGGCTATACTTCGAGTGGCGCAGATTAGAGAAATACACGCAAAAGGAGGATTCACCATATGCAACTGGATAAGCAACTCCCAAGCAGTGTTGGACACGATTCCAGATGAATTGAAGGCGACAGGAAGTACGTCAGCGATTGGGGGCGAAGCGGCATGTGAGCGTATTTTGGGACTTCGGTGGAATACCCTCGATGACCAATTCGAATTCGCAGCAATGTTGAGTAAGTTGCAGAATAGTAATAATTTGAGCACTGGGCAACGACCGTCAAAACGTCAAGTTCTGAAAACGGCGATGTCGATCTTCGATCCATTAGGATTTCTGGCTCCAGTAATTATTCAAACCAGGATTTTCATACAGGAGTTGTGGAAGCAAAAGTTAGGTTGGGATGAAGAAATTTCGGTTGATTTAACGAACAAATGGGATAAAATTCTAGGAGCAGTTCGACAAATTCTGAATATTAAAATACCTCGATGTTACAGTTTATTAGTTGTAGGGGGAAAAGATGGTGAACAGCAGCTACATATCTGCTGTGATGCAAGCGATAAGGCTTTTGGGGCTGTGGCATACTTACGAATGCAGGTTGAGGAAGAGATCGATGCAAATTTCGTGTTGGCGAGAGCAAGGGTAGCCCCATTGAAAGCTATCTCTATCCCTAGGATGGAACTGCAAGCGGCGTTGGTGGCAACGCAATTGAAAACTTTTCTATTGAAGGAACTAGATTTTGATATAGCAAAGACCGTGTTGTGGACAGACTCACAAGTAGTGTTGTGCTGGTTGCAGTCAAACGCTACCAAGAAAGAAGTTTTCGTGAAAAATCGAGTTAGAGCTATTGTGGCTGCGTCTAGTGTGCAGGAGTGGCGGTGGATACCGTCGGAATTGAACCCCGCGGACCTAGTTACCAAGAAAAGAAGTGAAAGCCTAAAAAGGGATTCAGCCTGGTTGAAGGGACCTCAATTCCTACGGCAAAAGCCAGAGAGCTGGCCGACGAAGTTTCAATCAGCCCACACCGATGAGCATAGCGATTTTGTAGGTGTTATTCAAAATCGGGATGCTTCGCTATTGCCGGATATTTCGCGATTTTCGAAATACATACGGCTAGTGAGAGCAACAGCTTGGGCGAGCAGGGCAGTACGAAATTTCAAAGGACCCCGGCAAGTAGGAGGATTAACGGCGAAGGAGATTGTACAGGCGAATAAACTTTGGTGCAAGCAGGTTCAAGAAGATTCATTCGGTGCGGAAATGAAGTTGATAAGGAAGGACAAAGAATTAGGCGCTACGAGCCGTTTAGCTCATCTGACGCCGTTTTTGGATGCTGATGGTATCTTGAGAGTGAAAGGGCGAATCGGACAGGCAAAAGATATTGTGGGTGTAGTCAAAGCACCGATAGTTCTCGATCCGCGCCATAAGTTTACGAAGCTTCTGTTGCAGGATTACCATGACCAAATGGGACACCAGGGACAAGAAACTGTCTTCAATGAAGTGAGACAACGGTATTGGGTGTTGCAAGGCCGACAAGCTATAAGGAGCACCTGGAATAGCTGCCGGGCTTGTAAGCTACGGCGAAGTCAACCCACAACGGTGGTGATGGGAGAGCTACCGCTGGAACGAGTGGAACATCATGTACTTCCGTTCTCCAACGTGGGCTTGGACTATTTTGGCCCTTACCACACCAAGGTGGGCCGACGAAGAGAAAAACGATATGGCTGTATTTTCACGTGTTTGTCAGTAAGAGCGGTGCATATCGAAATGGCTTACGACTTAACCACCGATGGCACCTTGATGGCCATACGACGCTTCATGGCAAGGCGGGGTTATCCGAGTAAAATATTTTCGGATAACGGGACAAACTTGCGAGGGGCAGCCATGGTTCTGAAACAATGTTTGGCAGAGTGGAACCAAGAAGATTTGCAAGCGTTCATGAGCAACAAAGGAGTAGAGTGGCGCTTCAACCCTCCTGCGGCTCCCCACATGGGGGGAGCATGGGAGCGATTAATTCGAAGCGTGAAGACAACCATGGACGCGATTCTCAAGGAGCGGAACCCCACGGATGAGATGCTGCTTACGGTGTTTGCAGAAATTGAAGCGATCGTCAATAGCCGACCACTTACCCACGTTCCTTTGGATGCAGCAGATGACGAAGCTCTCACTCCCAATCACTTTCTTATTGGACGATCCAGCTTGAGACCGCTAGTTCCCCAGATTGAAGAAAATGTGTGTCTGCGGAGGGCATGGCGCACTGCACAACAGCTCGCGGATCAGTTTTGGAGAAGATGGGTGAAGGAGTATCTGCCGACTCTGCTGTTGCGGAAAAAATGGAGAACCGCAACCACGCCAGATATACAAGAAGGGGACGTTGTGCTAATCGTCGATCCCAACGGGATTCGGGCGACTTGGCCCAAAGGCGTAGTAGTGGCGGTATACCCTGGAAGGGACGGGAGGACGAGAGTTGCAGACGTCAAGACAGCAAGCGGAACGTTGAGGCGGCATACGACCAAACTCTGTCCCCTAGATATAAGAAGAGCGACGAATCCAGGGGAAGAGGATTTGCTGCCCTTGGAAGATGTTCCCGGTTCGGATTAACCCAGTTTATATTTCGACCCTAAATTCACTTTAATATTGATCCGGTGCTAAATTACCGATTGAATCACATGTTTCTAATTTAATAAAAGATTCTTCTTTGAGACTTGAAACGAGTGTGTTCTATTCTCACAATAATTTATATATTTTCTAGGGATTTATCCCGATACTTACACCACAACATTTATCCGTGGACAAAAAAGTGGAACAAGTGGATAAATAAGGGCCTTTCATACTGGTGGGGTTTCCTTTGCAGAAAATGCAGGATCTTTCCGAACACGGTATGAGTGAGTCGATGAAGACTTTTCTTTGAGTGATAATGTTCAAACCATTTAGTGTTGATTACTTTTATTACACCTAACCCAGACCTGTTTTTTTCCGTGAAAATTGACTACAAGTCAGAGCATCTCATCTAATGTAATTAAAGGGATTTTTTTCTTCCGATTTTTATTTGTTATGAACAGACCCCATTCACTAGGGATCGTAGGAGACTGTCCAGGGACTATTCCTCATATTTCCTGAAAATCCATTGAAATCGTACCAAATTACATAGGGTTTCACTGAGCAATTAGTTTTGCCTCGGGAAGAAAGACTTACAGACCGTTAGACAAACACTAAGTGGTTTAAAATGTTTTGAAACGCGGAGTGTGAGATGAAACATGGAATAAGGGAGGACTTCGAAGGCGGATTTGTGCTACCTTCGACAGAGGTGCCTATTGGCGTACGGTCTGGCGACTCTGGAAGCGTATTGTAGGCTGTTTGTGTTTCCTGTGGGTTTTAAAATATTTTCATGAAATGGTACGATTGGCTGATACTCTGTATTGAATTATCTAATCCTGCTTGTTAAAACGAACGTTTACGGTTAAATATGAAGCTGCTGTCTATCGGTCATTCGAAATGCGTGCTAGAGTGCCCCAGGGCAGCGTGTTAGGGCCTTTCCTGTACATAGAATATTCTCACGATTATCCAGACAACAGCACCATTAAAATCGCCCACTTTGTGAATGATGTGGCAGCACTATCAAGGGATTTAAGTGAAAGTGGAGCCGAAGAAAATCTGCAAGACTTTTCACAATCTGTTGATGGTTGGTGCTCAAGATGGAGAGTAGAGGTAAATCCTGCCAAATCCCACCTAGTTCGTTTCTCCGAACTCCATTACTTTAAACGGCACTCCTGTAACGGAAGCACCGGAAACACAATATCTAGGACTGAAGCTAGATTGAAGGCTTACTTGGGGATCACATATCACCTCAACCGTCCGAAAAACTCGTCCTCGCATGAGCATGAGCATGTTACAAAGCCCATCCATACCAGTACGTTCAAAAAAACTCATACCTCCTCTTCATTAGATCAGTGTAGCAGTATGGGTGCATAGTCTTCTCAGCAGCGACAAATACACACATCAAGAAAGTTCAGACAGCCCAAAACCTGATCTCATCACAGGTACACCTTGGTTTGTGAGAATAGCTCTATTCAAAAGGTTTTGGATGTATCTGAGGTTTCAGTGTTACTACTCAATCAGTAATACTCCAAGCATCATCAAAAACTCTTTACCCATACTAATGCACTTCTACAAGAAATAGCCAAAAATCCCCCTCCATCCAGAAATCAGAGAAGATAGAATTAAAAAAAAAAAAAAAAAAAAATGGCAGAGATGAAATTAAAAAAAAATGGTTTTCGGACCTTGATGACAACGAGTAGTGATTCCAGTCAAACTGTGATAACGTTAAGGCGTTTATATTTGAAATGTAACAAGCAGCATAATATTTGAAATGTTCAAGCTGAGTTAATATTTATCTATTATTATGTGTTATATAATTTATCATTGAAAATCTAGTCGTGGCCTATCAGTGGGTGGGAACCCACTGTACACGTTCCCTGTTATTAGTTTAAACACAATAAACATTCGCCAAATTGTGATGTAATGTGTAAAATAAAGTTGTAAAATAATTAACGTTTCATTTTCACTACGATTTGTTTATTTGGTAAAATTAAGTTTGGCTGGTACCTACTCAAATCTCTATTAAAAAAACAAAAAAAAAAAAACATTATCAAAGAAGATGACTAGGACCTGCCTCTAACAGGTGTCCAGTTCCAAAAGTGCTGCCTAAGTTGTCTATCACGGGATGTTCGCATTGGCAAAAAATGGAGACCACTTCATTTGGTGCTGTCATCATCATTTTTTACTCACTCAATAATGTGTGCCAAATATGAATTATCTGCCAGCTGTAACCTCCTCAATTCCTATTTCTTCTCCTAGTTGTTGTCGAACTGAGTCAAGTCGTATTACTCTCTCAGTTGTATTATGTTAATAAAGAAAATCAAGAATGTTTGAGGTTGCCTAGAAGTTGAGGGTATTGATTAATACTCAAAGCTAATTGTAATTTCGCTCTTAAAGGTAAGAGTAAAACCACAACCCCTGTCATACAGAATTCCCCTGACAGGTTCTTGGCGGTCTTTGAACGTAACATGAAAGGCCTTCGATTCGCTAATACTTGCGTACTTCACACCAGAAAAAACCTGTCGAACCAGAATTTTTTCCTCGAGGTTCTCCTTTATTTATATAGACAGCCTGAGCCCTTCACACTTAACTACAACATGGAAGAAAAAACTTTGGAATGTTCCATCCACACTTTTTTTTACGTCCTCTCTCCACACCAAAGTGAACTGGGTTACGAAAAAAACCTCTTTTCAAGCCCCCTAAACTTCCCGTATTCGGTTAATAATTTCTCGAGGGATCTTTGGAAGGGATTTTAGTTATTCAGAGGAAACAGCGAGAGAGAGAGAAGACGAAGGAGAAGTTAAACCAAATATTTAAGAACGGCTCCACTTTCATCTGTTATATTCAAAGGAAGCTTCAAACTATGCGAGATTGTGAAAAAGTCTTTCTGGATGCTGAAGCTGGGGGTTGTGGCTCTTTTTCTCTTAGAAGGATTGTCGAGAGTAATAGGCCATCATTTATTCAGGAAGAAAGCTTCCTAACGAGGCCTCGGAGGATTAGAATGGAATTACTGGGTATTTGTCTTATTTTTGAACCTACGAATTTGTTTTAGTTCCTTTGTGCCAGGTTTCAATAAGATCCTAATTAACTAGCTAGCAGTTTGAATAGGTGCAGCGGGAAGTCGACTTTTTCACACTGTAATAGTTAAGTCGGGTGAGAAGGCGATTCTGTCCAATGGAGTACTTTAATGCAATGTCCTACAATATAAAAATTTCAACCATGGAATAAAAAGAGTGTGATGTGAGTGTAATGTGTGTAGTGTGACTTACATAAAACAAGTAATATTAATTGTTTAGTTCTCCAATAAAGAAAGGTGTAGGGAAACCCCTGAGTGAGTCATCACAACATAGAGAGAGTGAGGTACGAGGGGAGGACAGACTGATATCATCCTTCCTCCATTCTTCATACCTAGTGTACAAAAGCTCCACTCAGGGGTCTCCCAACATGCAGTCTACAACAGTTAATCAACTTGATCATTTCAACTTATCTTCGTCCTACAAACTAGCCTAGTTCTTCAGAGCAAGCGGTTTGCCTTCCAAAGCGCCGGCCTCTGCATCCTCTGTACCTTAGAGTCTGACTAGGAACACTTGGAGCCCTAGATAAATGTTCTGCTCATTAAGGGCCTTAAGGCGCCAGAGAAGGCAGGTAGCTATGTCCTTGCACTACTCTACAACATTCATCTAGCATAGGGAAAAATCTCAACGTTGAGTAGGGACCAAAGAAAACCCTCAAGCCATTGAGGAAACCATCGATTCACTCGATGATACGCCAACATAACAAAAAGGAAGGTTCACTTTATGTAACAAAGCTTGCTGGAAACACACCCCACCCTCTACCACTGTTGTGCTCTGGTGAAGCAAATGAGAACTAAATTAACAAAGATTTACATAAGAGGCCAATAGATGGAATTGTTGGCGTGACTGAAACCTTTAAAATACTGCGGGCACCAGTATGACCTTCGAAAAAGTTTTCCATTCAAATGTAGATTTGAACCCAAGCAACCAACGTATAACTACTCTCATTATATTGCTAAATATCATGATGGTTGTGCCTTAACTATCATGTAAGTAGAGTGGCTACGGGCAAGTGTTCTCCACTTTTTGCTTAGTTCAACTTTGACGGTCAATTTTGACGTGAAAGCTTCAATTTAACCACTAATTCCTTTTTCTACTCCATCAACGTCAAAACCCTCCCTGCCATTTACTGACCAGTCAGACTCCTTCCTGCACTATCTGAAGCCACCATCGTGAATTACTTGAGACAGATGAGATGTGATAAGGCTCTCAATGTGTGACTCATGTTATCCAAACTATTCATGTTAGATCCAAACCTGGCAAATTTGTCTTTATTCCTTCAAATCTTCACGACGTAAAATAAAAAAAAAAAATAAAATAAAAATCTTGAGTTTTTTTTAATTTAATTTTTTTTTGGAAAATGCTAAATAATACATGATTATGTAAATAATTAAGAATAATTAAGGCATCAATTAAAATACAGCCACCAAGTAGGGTGGCAGTACTGCTTTCTCTCATGGAATAAGTAGGCGTACAGAATCGATTGTATTATTGATTAATTGTGCAGCACAACTGATGAATCAATACAAAACTGGGTTTTTATGATCACGTTAATGGTATTTTTATTCAACAAACATGTGACGATTTCAACGTTTTACCATGAATTCAGTGGCTCCTACTGATCGAGTTGAGATGTAATCATTGTAGATTCTTTTTGATCAATAGCTGACGTTTTTTATGTTGAGGTTCTTCTACTCTGGCTTTTTCTCTCCTTCGCCCTTCTGGAAGCGGTAGATCTGGACTTTTTTCCGCGTATTCACAGAACCAGAGAAGCAAACTCAATATAATGGAATCCTCGAGATATTAGAATACCTAATACGTAATCAAAAATTCATGAACTTCGACTTCCTCACTTACTCTGGAGTGTCAGGATTTAATTTTTCCATTTTTCCACCCACAGAACCTTTATTTTTCAACCGCGGTAACGGAAATGAGAAAAGTTGAACATGAAAAACAAGAGGGAAGAGGTTTTAAATAAACTCATACTTACATCTACATGAGCAGTAAAAATTGAGTTTTAATCCTGAAAATTACATTGCAGATCCCTCAAGAATCTGCAAAATCTCGTAGTTAATCTGTAACTTATTGTTTCATCACTGTCGAAGATAAGGAGAGAAAGAGACGTAGGTCCGCCAAAATCAAAATTTCCGTTATCGTGCGTTATTTTGTCTCTGGATAATTAATTGGGAATGGGGAATATCAATAACAATAATTTTGCATAGTGAACCGAGAATCGGGTGGTCTGGATGGTCCGGGGCGGCTCGCCTGCTTCGCTCTGCGACGTTTAAAAACGTTAGGGCTGTCGACCTAATATTTGGAGGAAGTCCCGAGAGCCGCCATAGTGGGTGGGTCCGGGTCCGGCCGGGCTATCCGGCTGGACTCAGGCTGTTAGCGAACCTAAATGTTAACAATGCAAGTTCATATCAACACCTCACAGCCAGAGAATAATAAATATACCAAAATGATTAAATCAGTTAAATAAATACTGGTATTTATTTATTTTTTATCGTTATATGTATACCGATCGGAAAATTATAATTCTATGTCCCCTCTTTGTTTTGAATTGACTCAATTGTTTATTTTAAGAGGACCAGTCTACCCGGGCAGAGCCTGACGCGACCTCGAACTTCAATCTACATTATATATGTTCCTATTCAATCTAAGACCTTGAAATTCTCATCACTTATTCAATCAAAGATATGTTTAACAAAACCAGAACGGAAGCGAAGAAAAGTATAATAGGGGAGACGCAAAAAATCAATAATGGTGATATTTGTACGTACCAACTTTTCACACTAAGGTACATTTTCCTCAGTCGCTATAAGAATTTTTTTAATTTTTGATTATAATTATAATAATTTTTTCACGTATCTGTCTTGCCAAGCTCTAAAAACGTGCTGAATTGGATTTTTTAAATTCCGTGATCCCGATTGTTGGTTCAGTAAAAAATATTTCTCAACATTTAACCTACTTGCCTATGAATCCTAGCGCTTGTCGAACAAAATTTAGATAATCGTTCCAGCAGATTTGCGGAGCTTCTCAATAAGAACATTTGAAAGAAAAATTTATCAAAATCCTCCGAATGGTTTTGGAGGTACTTGTACCTTAGTGTGCGAGAACACAAGTATACAGGAGAGCTAGCTTTCGACAACCTAATCCATGTCTGCCTTGTTTCTGTCCGTCATGGTTACCTAGGACTAACAAAAAATATCTCTCAAAAAAGATTCTTCCTGAAGTGTGAATTAGATGTTATGTGATGTTTGGCATTTATGCTCCACTGAGGTATCGATGTGATTCTGAATAGATACAAAATGGAGAGTCGCCTAAAGTCGTTATAGCGCATTCAGACGGTACTTTTCGGCCATTATTATAAACGGGCTGAGGATAAAAACCCAGCGATGTATCTTGTAGTGCTTCCCGTTCGAGAACGCATGTTTTCTTTCTCCTTTGCGGCTCGAAGGACATTTTTCTTGGACTCTCTCCAGACTTCAGTTGGAAGTTTCTTTCTTGTTCCGGCACCACCCACGCAGCCCGACTGTCTCTTGCGTCGTTGCTGTGTGTGTCTCTGTTAGGGTTGGCAACGATTACGGTTGATACATCGATAATTTATATCGATATAGAGAACCGATATTATCGGTCAATATCGATATATTTACTGATAATATCGCGACTTGTTTCGAACAAGTAAATATTAATATTAAAATAAATCGATGAGCACAACATCAAGTAATTTTGTCCAAATTTTGTAGGTACCTAAGTAATGGCTTGATTTCTAGCTGTTGACCTCAGCTTAGACATTAATGGGTACATGAATGAGTTACACCTACAGTGGTCCTCAAGGCTCAATATAATTTGACTTGAGGCAAAATTAATGGTTGCGAGTCTAGATCAAAATGACCTACTATACGAAGTGAGGCAGGTTTTCACAATTATTTTCAATTTTGAAGGACCATGCCTGCAGTATTTCCCTGCCAATTCATAAATCTAATATTGCAATGGCGACGGTATCAACAATTTTTATAAGTTGTTAGGACCCTTGAGGGTAGTTTTCTCCAAATTTGCAACCCTGTGCTTGTGATTGTGGTAGTTTGCTCTGAAACCATGACATTTTCGCACTTTTTTTGAGTTTAAAACTATGAATTTCGATAATTCATACCCAGTTTCTCTTTAAAGTAGGTTAATAATTACTTCGATCGATTTTTCCAATATGTCGAGTATAGCGATATTTTTTCCAAAATTTTCCAAAATCATCTACCTATTTACTTCGAAAAGTTTTTTTAAGTACATCTTTCGATATGTCGATAAATGTCCTCAAAATTATGTTTGTATTGTTTTAAAACGACTCTATTCACCTACGTAGGTACTTCAATTTGTTTTTCCAAGTAGATCGTCCGATATATCGAAATATCGATGTATTTACTCCAATATATCGGAGGTATCGTTATCTCACTGACGATATATCATTTGATCAGCATATCGATACATTTGATTCGATATGCCATCCCTAGTCTCTGTTATGTCCGTATCAGCTGTTCTCTAAACCTATTTGATAAATAACAAGAATTCGGTGATGATGGTGAGACGTCAATGACTGTAGAGGTCTACCCACATTCGAAACGTCTGCCAAGTTGGGAGAGCAGGGCCTTCCTCACATAGAACATGGATAAACCAGTTAGAAACTTGGTTTTCACGATAACTTTGTCTGTGTCTGTCTAATCTGTGTTTCTCCAAGTTAAAAGCAACATGATCGTGAATTGTTCTCGATTTTTTGATGATTATGCACTTGTGTATATCGACAGATACGATCGTGAATAAAACGAAATTAATTAAAATCCCATTCAAATTGAGGTGGATCTATCATGCAGCGGTCATCCAAAACCTTTTCAAAAATTGATCAGCTCACTCGAGTTGATCACATAAATATCCTGACGTGTTAAAAAGCTGCATATTATTACACAAAGGTTTATTATTTTCAATAATGAACCTTTGGAATCGAATAAGAAAAAAATTTCAAAAAGGTACGTAGAATCCGAAAATTGAATAAAAATTTTGCTCCGATTTTGATGAAATTTGGTATATGGGCTGAATTTGGGGTCTAGTTGAGCATCGAAGCTTTTGGTCTCTTCTAAGGGCTGAAATTTTCAAAACGCCCTAGCTCAAAAAATTTCGAAATGAAGGTATTGTTTTTTCATAAATTTAAAATAGTTTGAATTTTTTAGAATAGAACCGAATGAGACCACACAGAGCTCTGTAGGACAAACTGTTCGGACCCTATAAGAACTTAAGGGTTAGACTTATGGTTAATCAGAAACACGAGTGTGAATCGCAAAAGAGGTCTAATCTCCGTTCCAATTCAGCTGTCCTAGCTGTGATTTTTGCAGGCGAGTGTTCTATATAGGAACATGTCTGCCAAGTGGGTGTGGCCCATAGCTTCCTCGTATTTATAACCCGATCGTATAGATAATCCGATGCATAGTAGTTAGTTTCAAAACACCAATCCCTAAGTACCTTTCACTACCCTCACAGACGATCATCTACACCCCAATCCGCATGAACTTTGAAAATTTCGTCGAAATTGGACAATAACTTCGAATAGTTTTGCCCGTTACAAGGATTCCATGACAGACAGACACGGAACCAAAACTGTTCAGGAAGGTCTGAAACGTAAAACGCGAGTGAAAATTTTTATTTTGGAGAACATTTTTTTTCAACCTTGCAAAGCCTCCGCTACTTTGGTAGACTTGGATGCAATAATAAACCTTTGTGTAATAATTTGAAGTGTTTTAAAATTTCCTGTAGATTAGGTAGGTGGTTTCCTGCAGACTAGGTACTTTCCTGACTGCGTTTATCTCCAAACAAGAGAGAGAAACTCAAGTGGGAGTAACCTGTCAGTCGAATTAACGGCCGCTCTCTGCCCGTGCAGGGGGAAGGCTAAATGTACTATCGGTTTCCTTTAGACTCCCACACGTGTACACCGGATCGCTCCGTACACGTGTAACATACATGACCGCTCCTAATCCGCACTCGGCGCAAACACGGCCGAGTTTCTGCCCTTTAGCCGCTTGTCGCCGGAGCGCCGAGCCGTGTTCACCGCTGTGTACCGCCTGGGACCCGTCTTGCTTCGAAATCGGCGGGGGGGGGGGGGGGGGTACTACACCTGAAAGCTGTTTGCAAAGGATTAACGTTTCGAAGGATTAATATTCCATAGGATTAATGTTCCTGAGAGGATTATGGGCTGTCAGTTGGGCGACAGGCGGAAACTGCTTGGTGGTTCAATAACTCAGAAATATATTGAAAATCGTATAAAATATTTAGCGTTTAAATATTCAATTGTGCACTTTAGCGAATTAAAAATTATTCTAATAATATTAAAAAATAATAATTCAAAAATACTATAAATTAAATAATAAGGCATCATTGTGTATTAATTTTTCATAATTCATTTCATGACATTTTCATTTTCATTTTAAAAAATCTTGAAATTTTTCTTCGTTGAAATCTGCTTTGGAACAATCTAAAACGATTCCTGAGATTTTCAGCACACTTCCCACTTTTTAGCGAAATTAAAAAAAATTAGGCCAAGAGGCTGTGGCACTAGTTTTCTCGTATCCTTAAGTATCCCGATTATATTGATCTTCACTCAATCGTCGTAAGTTTCAGTTTATCAGAACATGTCTTGCCGTTTTGGGACTCATCCCACTGTCTTTAGGGATTTTCCGCTTTTTAAGCATTCTTTTCAATGGGGTTCGAATGTTGAAAAAAAACATAATATTTTCCTGTAAGAGTGAGTACATCTTTGATTCCTAAAAAGCGGATGTTCTGTTGAGTAAAATTCAATCAGCAAATTTTCAAAGAAAATAACTGCCTTACTGCCTTGTTTTGTTTAGAACTCGTCGCTTTACTGGTTTTGTAATGTAAAGGTTTTTTACTATTATTATTATTATTATTATTTAATAAAAATCTATTCCTAAAAGGCAGGTATCCCTCCAAATGAGAATTTAAATGTTCCTGCCAAAATGTTAACTTAGTGAATAAAAAAAATTTAAAAAATAAAAAAAAACGTCTGCCAAGTGGGTGTGGCACATAGCTTCCTCGTATCCATAACCCGATTATACAGATGATCCGATGCATAGTAGTTAATCTCAAAACACCAATCTCTAAGTACCTTTCACTACCCTCATAGGGGACCATCTACACGCTAATCCGGACAATCCTAGAAAATTTCATCAAATTCGGATGAAAAATGTAAATGGTATGGCTGTTACAAGGATTTTACGTATGCGCATGCTAAGAGGCTTCTATAAATTTTAAGGCCTTGATTTTCATTGGAGACTATCTACAACCTAATCAGCGTAATCCCTGAAAATTTCATCGAAATCAGGTAGGAAATGTGGAAGTTATGGCCGTTTCAAGGAATTCACGTTTGCGCAAGCGCAGTCGCTTCTATCAGTCCGGGGATGATGATTTTCATACGGGACCGTCTACACACCAACCCGCACAATCCCTGAAAATTTCATCGAAATCGGACAATAACTTCGTATAGTTATGCGCGTTACAAGGAAATCATGACAGACACACAGACAGACAGACACACAGACACACAGACACACAGACACTGAACCAAAATTGTTCAGAAAGGTCTAAAACGCAAAACGCGAGAGAAAATTTTTATTTTGGAGAACTTTTTTTTTCGTCCTTGAAAAGTGAAAACAAAGCTTCCGCTACCTTGGTAGACTCGGAAGCAATTAAAAAAAAAAATCATATGATACCTACTTGAAATTATGATCAATTTACTTTACTCTGAAACAAATTTCTACTTGCAGGTACTTACCTAACTTATCTAGTCTCGGCTGTCAAATTCCTTCAATAATAGCGTTTCCAAGTCAAATGAACCCATTTCCAAACCAAAATAATTCATTTCCAAACCAAATTAAACTTTTTCCAAATCAAATTACTTAACCCTTTCGCAAAAATTAGCCCAGTGAACATTTTTGCGAATTGCAGGCGTTCTAGAAAAACGCGAGAAGTTTTTAGCTGTAGAATGTGAAGGTTTTACGATTTTTCTGTCCGATACCTTCGGATGATCCCGAAGATGAGGCTGATGAGGCTAATGAGTATTCCTTCCTGATGCCACTTCTCTCTAATCTTCGCTACCTACTGCTTTTTCCTTGAATTTCCAAGATGATGTTCTGATGATATACTTATTTTATGAAATTAGGTACTTTACGGAAATATTGTTAATTTGTGGAAAAGGATTAATTTGATTTGGAAAAAGTTGGATTTGATTTTGAAAAAAATTCTTTGGTTTGGAAAAATATTAATATAGTTTGGAAAAAGGATTCATTTGGTTTGGAAAAGGATTAATTTGACTAGGAATTGCTGTAGTTGGTGGTTTTAAATCACCACCTTGATGTCAGGTCAGGTTGTTCATTCTCTATACATTCACACTAAACACTAGAAAAATTGCATGTTATTTAAGAGTTTACTAATTGACCTCAAATTGGGCCGTTATATCAAATTTCACCGATTTTGGTCAACGTCAAGGTTCCCAACTAAGTTTGGAGGACGATCGAGATTTTTGCAAATCGATTTTCGGATTCTAAGTAACAATGGTTCATTACTGAAAATAATAAACCTATGCTAATAGTTGATAGAGTAATAAGGCCAACAGACCAGCAGTAGGTAAACTGAGCATACTGGGTAAACACAGTATTCTACCGAGAGAAGAGTCAATTAAGACCTTCTAATGATGATTGATATGTAGGTTCGTGGTGTGCCTCTCGTATTTCCGATTAATGGGGTGTGCGCATGGGTCGGAAAAACTGTTTATTGTTAATTTTAATCTAAACTAGACACCATTCTGAGAATTTTGACATAAACCACGACATTTTTCTATGATTTGTCAAAGTTTTGAATGTTTATGACGTCACAGTGGGCTGGGGAGGAACGCGTGACGTCATAAACATTCGAAACTTTGAAAAATCATAGAGAAAATCTACTCATCCAAAAAGAAAACGGCTGGTGACAAAATTCTCAAGATGAGGTCTACTTTCGATTAAAAATCAAAAAAAAAAAAAAATCAGGCGCACCCCCTGATATCATCTCACGATAAACCCTCATAAATTCCTACAGGGAAGAATAATTGGTCCTACAGAGCTCTGGTCTCATAGGTTTTCAAAAATTAAATATTACCCATTTAATTCAAATTTTTAAAAAATATACTTTATATTAAAAGTTTTTGAGCTAGGGCGATTTGAAAAAATCTCTGTTCAATTTCTCCCTTGCGAGGGAAAAACATTAAATCATGTTTAATGTTTTTCCCTCGCAAGGGAGAAATTAGATTGCCGATCACTCAGCTGATCAGTGACCACTCAGGCGCCTTCAGCATTCTCCATTGACCCTGCTTCTCAAATTTCAGCTTCCTGCGTTCAACAGGAGAGAAAATGGCCTTGGAGCTCACTCAGCTGATCAGTGACCATCTTGGTACAACTAGACCCCAAATGGAGCCGATATAACGTGGTAACTAAGAAATCGGTCCGTGGTAACTAAGAAAAAAAAGCGTTGCAGATTTGCGTGTCGGAATTCACAGAATGAACCCCAGCCCTAAAACATTAAACATGTTAACATTAACTTCTATTTTCCAATGTATATAAATGACTGACAACGTTACAACAACACAACTAAACCCCAATATGGGGCCTTAATATCAAATTTCACCAATTTGATCGGATTCACGTCAAGGGTCCCAACCAAGCATGGAGGACGATCGGGATTTTTGTAAATCAATTGTCGGATTCTACCTTGAAGAGTAAAACCAATGGTTCCAAAGGTCCATTACTGAAAATAATAAACCAATATTAATAGTTGATAGAGTAATAAGTTGGGTGTAGGCCAACAGACCTGCAGTGGGAAGTAGCTCTCCCATCTACCTTGGATACCCTCCCCCCCATCTACATTCGACATCTTGTTAGATTGGTATCAGGAAGAAAATAGACGGGATCGATGTTTGACCCGGCGCCGCCAGCAATGACCGTCGCAATGGAATAATTTGCAGCTTTTCCCTGTTTTTATCTCGAGTTCACTCGAAAGGTGATTTTCCAGTTGAATCGGGGCTTTGCTTCTGTGTTATTCCACCTTCATGAGTTTTATTACCCATTTACAGTGGGAGCAAGAATAACTTCCAGATTGTATATTTGGAACAGGGGATGAAAATTGACTGTTCTCACAATTTATTGATGTCGTACTGGCTTATCATTTTGAATGGAATAAATTTAATTTGCGGGAAATCACCCAGCTGAACCTGCGGGAATTTCACCCCACTTACCCTACAGTCCTACATGTATTGTATTCAGCTTTTTAGGTACACATGATTCGATTAACTACCATACCAACTCGTGAATGTTTTGAGGTATTTGCCCCGCGTAAATCCGACTCCTTTCAAACGTGAATATCAACAAGGTTTTTACGGCTTCGGTTCAGACGGGATTTCTATGTTTTTTTTCTGCAGATCGTGAAAGACGGTTCCATCTGAAATGCAACCGTTTTTCGTCGTTTAAGCCCGACGAGCGGCGCAGGCGCGGGGAATTGCGGTGGTTCTGCGGAGAACGTTTTTCGGTTGGAAATAATCATCTCTCAATACAAATACACAGTCTGGGGAAAAACATCCACTTTCCCTCCTTTTTTTTATCCCAAAGCGCGGAAGGGAATTATTCGTTATTCTTCCCAAAGTTTAATATTTTCCAGGCGCGGAGGTCAAACATCGATCTACCACTATGAGGTGGGAGGGGGGGGGTCTCCTATTTCAGTTATTACGGGAGAGGAGTTCTCTCCTATTTCAGCCATTATGTAATATACGCCACCAGACTACACTAAATGCCGTCTGGTACCAAACTAGAGCTTAGATCTTTACGTGCATAAGCATTTTGGTGTATCACTCATATTTTCAATAATAAAACTTTGGATTCGACAAAGAAAAAAGAAGACAAACAATTAAACCCCTTCCCCTCAAAATTTATTGGTTTACGTTTCAATGTACGTAGAATCCTTCTGTCCCCAGAAGTTTACTAGACCAAAATACAAAAAGCAAGTGTTAAGTTGGCTAGTTACAGAAGGGGGCTTTAGATGCGAAAGGCTATTAAACAGCATATATGTATAGGAGACTTTTAAGTATTTAAGTATATGTATTAGGAGAGATTTAAGTTTAGAGATTATTAAAGTTAGAGAATATTAAAGTAAGTTAGTATATGTTGGAGATTATCAAAATGCGTCCTTAATTCCGTCCAATCATGTATTGTTTATTAATTTACTTATTACTGTAATTGTATAGTAGACATCAATTTATTTACCGATATGGAGCGATTTTGCAAAGATCCTACCCTACAACACGGGCCAAGCCTAATGTCGGGTAGGAAATCTGAGCAAATTGCATCCCTTCATGCATTTATATTATTGTAAAAGTGTACAAAATGGCGAAAATAAACATATCTTTCTATCTAATCCGAAAATTTAATAGAATTTTGACGTCCGTACGCCGTACGCGGCCCTTTCCTTAGTTACCATGAATCGATTTTGATGAACTTTGGTATAGATTTGAGCTCCATTTGGGGTCTAGTTGAGCACCAAAGCTTTTGGTTTCAGTCACATTTAAGGGCTGAAAAATAAGAGGTGAAAATTTCAAAACTCCCTAGCTCAAAAACTTTCAATATGAAGGTATTGGTAATTGAATTTTTAGAATCGAATGAGACCATCCAGAGCTCTGTAGGACTTTACACTATCATAGACAGAAACCAATCAGAAGGTTAGGACTGTCAGCTAGAGTGCGATACCTAACAATAACTAGGCCAGTGGACAAAGGGTTAAGGATTTTAGAATTAAATAAATCAAAATATTTCTGGCTCAAAAATTCTGGATATTAAGGTATTGTTTTTCCGTTTAGTTTATAATTTTGAAGATTTTTTAGAAACGAATGAGACCATCCTGAGCTCTGAAGGACCAACCGTTCGCTTCTTATGAGGATAATATTTCGTAAATAATGGTAAATTATTTCGTGAATAGAATACAATAGAATTGAATTTTTAGAATCGAATGAGACCATCCAATCCAACCATCGTTAAATGAGCGTTGATTATGAAACTAATAGGAAAATTGTGCGGTACCATTAAATGGGCTATTGGACAAAGGTTTGAGGACTTTAGAGGCTGGTTGCTTCTGTTACTCGGTAGGTGATGATAATTTAGAAATACATATGTGAATCGCAAATGAACGTTCACTGAAGATTCACAGAACTTTCTGGTAAATTAAACTTGATTGTTATCATTGTTAGTGGTAATATGGTTGGTAGGTACATACTATTAAAATATGTAAGAAAAAGGAAAATATGTGTCCATTACAAACGGGTAATATTTACAGATAAATAATGAACCGTTGTGTATTTGCAGCGTTTTAAACGAATGAGACCACCCAACTCCGTAGGACCATCCGTTCGTTCTCTGTTGAACCCAAGAGTTGATTGATAAATTTATCGGGAATACAAGAGACTTGTAGCGAGTCTTACGATCATCATTAGAAGGGTCTAGTTTTAATTTTGCTCGTTTGGATGTGTTGGAGGAGGCTGAGTTTTTTTTCTCCGTATTCCTCTCCTGTATTCCTGTCGCTCAATTGTTCTTTAGCAACAAAAATTGGGTGGGCAGAATCATCATATTGAATAACAAGGACGTATAGAATTAGTTGGTAAGAAAATTATTGATAATCGAGGAAGACAACTGATGAATTTCCACGATATAACGAAACTTGATCTTCACTTTCGTGTTTTAGGTTTCCCAATTCGATAAACAGCAACATGATTGTAAAGTTGTTCGCGATTATGTTGGTGTTTCTCCCATGTTTTTCAGAATCTCGACAAGTAATGGTGGCGTAATGCGGGGAAGCGTTCTCGGTCCCACCTTTTTTCTTTTTTATGTCAACGACCTGTTACATCAGTGCAACAACGACCTGATTCTGTATGCCGATGACATAACCTCCTGTACAACCGGTCCAGATGCTGTGTCACTTGCGGATCGTTTGGCCGCCTCTGACAGCCTGATTGGTGATTGGTGTAGGGCAAACTCATTGCTGGTGAACAACAGCAAGACCCAAGACTTGAGACTCAACCTTAATGGCCCGCTAACGAATACATTGAATTTCCTGGGAATCCTCGTGGATAACAGATTGTCCTGGCGGAGTCATACTAACCACTTAGCCTCTCAGCTGGCCAAATGCATCTTTGCGTTGCTTAAACTCTCCAGAGTACTGTCGCCTCATGCGTTGAGGATGGTATTTTTTGCTTACTTCATGAGCAGGGCTAGTTACAGTATCGTCCTCTGGGGAAACTCCGCCCATAACCAGTCCATCTTCCGGTTACAGAAAGCAGCACTGCGAATTGTTTTTGGTCTGGGCTATGGCCATTCTTACAGAGGTTTGTTTAAAAAGATGAAGTGCTTGACCATACCAGGCCTTTACGTATACCAGGCATTACTGTTTATGAAAGATAACCTGGACAGAGTTCAGCAGGGTTGCGGCATTCATGAGCATGAGACAAGGCAGCGTAGTGCTCTCCGTCCTCTTTCGGTGCGTCTATCTGCGTCCCTCCGCTCAAACCCTCTGCAGCAGGGGGCCAGATTCTTCAACCATCTCCCTGTTCAGCTGCAAACCTTGGCCGGTGTGAAATTCAGAAGGTCCTTAAAAAATGTTCTTGTTATGGCTGAGTTATAATATAACTCATTATATTATAATGTTGATGAATTTTTTAATATATTTAGTTGGTGTTAGTTGTTGAATTTTTGGTTTATTATTTTCAATAATAAGCCTTTGGAATCGAGCAAGAAAAAAAAATTTTAACCCCCCCTCAAAATTTGATGTTTTACGTTTCAAGGTACGTAGAATCCGAAAATCGAATAAAAAAATTTCCGTCCGTCCGCCGTACGCCGTACGCCGTCCGCCGTCCGCCGTCCGCCGTACGCGGCACTTTTCTTAGCAACACTGGACCGATTTGGTTCAAATTTGGTATATGGGCTCCATTTGGGGTCTAGTTGTGCCGCGAAGCTTTTGGTTGATGTAGGTCACTTCTAAGGGGTGAAAATTAAGGGTTGAAATTTTCAAGAGTGCCCTAGCTCGAAAACTCTCGAAATAAAGGTATCGTTTTTTCACCAATTTTAAATAGTACAGAATTTTTAAAAATTTTTGAGACCACCCGGAGCTCTGTAGGACAAACCGTTCGGTCCCTACGAGTATTTGAAGGTTTTCCTTCGTTAAAACAGAATCATGAGTGTGAATCGCAAAAGAGGTCTAATCGCCGTTCAAATTTTATCTGACTAAAATGCGATCGCTGTTCATTTCTTCGATTTGTATACAGTTTTGCCTTCTGCGTAACCAGTAATCAAATTTCCATATCAAGCTTTCTATTTTTCGAATCGAGTGTGAAGCGTTTAGTTCTTTCTAATAAACTTGATTGTGAAGGTGTGAAGCCATTATAGTGTGGTAGGTAGTACCTACCAATAGTTGGTAGGTAAAAAATCATTGCTCACTGATCAGATCACTGATCAGCTGAGTGAGCTCCGCAGCCATTTTCAATGCTATTGAATGGAAGTGCTCTTCCAGGCGTCTCCAGCATTCGTGGATATCTTCTTCACTCCTCACATCACTGATCAGCTGAGTGAGATCCAAAGCCATTTTCAATCCTATTGAATGGAGGTGCTCTTCCAGGCGTCTCCAGCATTCGAGGAGATCTTCTTCACTCCTCAGATCACTGATCAGCTGAGTGAGCTCCAAAGCCATTTTCAAATCCTATTGAATGGAGGTGCTCTTCCAGGCGTCTCCAGCATTCGAGGAGATCTTCTTCACTCCTCACATCACTGATCAGCTGAGTGAGCTCCAAAGCCATTTTCAATCCTATTGAATGGAGGTGCTCTTCCAGGCGTCTCCAGCATTCGAGGAGATCTTCTTCACTCCTCACATCACTGATCAGCTGAGTGAGCTCCAAAGCCATTTTCAATCCTATTGAATGGAAGTGCTCTTCCAGGCGTCTCCAGCATTCGAGGAGATCTTCTTCACTCTTCAGATCACTGATCAGCTGAGTGAGCTCCGAAGCCATTTTCAATCCTATTGAACGCAGGAGCAGAAATTTTAGAGGGAAGGTCAAGGGAGAATACAGATGGTGGTAGGTGCTATCGATGGAGAACCATCGATCTATACAGAAGGGTGATCTATTCAGAAAATAATAAACCTTTGAGCAATGATTTGCAGCGTTTTATATACCTACTGCGTTATATGTTTTACAAATTTCCGTTATATTAGTTTAAGTTTGACTATTGTTATACCATTCTCTTGGTTCAACAATAAAAAATATCTTGACTCTTGACTCTTGAAAAAAGTTCAAATGCGCACACATTCCCGTTCGATCAAATGCATGGGGGATCATCTGGGGGACCGCATCAACCCTGCAACTTTCATCAGAATCGGACTAATACTGCAAGTGGAACTTCATCCATGCTACC
The DNA here is from genome assembly GCA_009739505.2 of Apolygus lucorum. Classification (NCBI taxonomy): domain Eukaryota; kingdom Metazoa; phylum Arthropoda; class Insecta; order Hemiptera; family Miridae; genus Apolygus; species Apolygus lucorum. The sequence goes on along the minus strand of CM019168.2, from coordinate 44,253,197 downwards.
AGGACTGACCTCAGACAAGAAACTAAAGTTGTTCAAAACGCTCTGAAATGCATAAGGAGGACATTTGGATGTCCCAAATTTGTTAGGACATTTGGATGCCCCAAATTTGTTTGACCAGCTGTACAAATAAACAGTCCTAATCTTTCTTCCCCCTATAGTTCCGTTATGATCACTTATTAGCAATTAATTATCTTTTGGAATATCCTTGTTCGTGAGTTTGGATGTCTTGGACCTGAAAACTCTACTGAGTGGTTTGACTTTCAATCCATTTTCTGTTAAACACGATTTTATGCCTCCTTAACGAAAAACAAACTTCTTCTTTACAAATAACTAGCCGATTACACGTGTTGTCAATATCATTTCAAATATGTACTTTCATGCAGCTTCCACGGAAGCGTTTATTCTATAAATGTTGCTAAGTACAGCATCGTTCAGGAAAGAAGAAATAACTTAACCAAAAACCTATACTGGAACTTTGATCCATTGGTGCAGTCCCTGTTCAAATCTCAAGTTTGGCCAACCATAGGGTAGAGACGGTCAGGCGAAAGAATATTCAATTTTGGATAAACAGATAGGAATCCGCAGAAACACCGCAATTCCGCGCGCCTGCGCCGCTCGTCGTGACGGTGAACAAAGCTTTCAGATGGACCCTTGCTTTTCAATGATCCTATACAAAAACAAGAAAAACCCATCCAAACAAAAGGTTGGGAAAACCCCCTTGTAAAGGTGACAATACTATTTGCCCGTCCGGTTGGGAGCCTTTTTAAAAATAGCCGTCGTATTTACGGATGAGAATTTCACCTCACTCGATAGACTTATTGCCTCGATTCGCTAAAATAATCCCGTTCAGACCGGCGGGAGACGAGATTGCCAAGCAGCTAAAGGAATTATTCTCCACGCTGTTCCATTGACTGACATTTATAATTATAAAAATAATTAAACTGAAGAGCCCTGCCTTTACTCTAAATAAACTTTATTAATGAGACAGAACGCCTCATCTAATGGCGTGTTGAAATTTGTTAGTTTTGTCCTGAGAATCGGATTTAGCAGCATCAAAAATGTCTAAATTTTCAACTCTAAGATACGAGTAGTTTGGAAGAAACGAGCGAGAGTAGAAAAGCATCAGAACAAAAACGCTGTAAATTATTACACAAAGATTCATCTTTTTCTGTATAGATCACTCGCCTACAAAGAACACAGCTTTGCCACTACCTACCAACCATATTTTGATTTATTAGTTATTTTCAATAATAGGCCTTTGGAATCGAGCAAGAAAAAAATTTTAAACCCCCTCAAAATTTGATGTTTTACGTTTCAAGGTACGTAGAATCCGAAAATCGATAAAAAAAATTTCTGTCCGTCCGCCGTACGCTGTACGCCGCACTTTTCTTAGCAACACTAGACCGATTTGGTTCAAATTTGGTAAATGGGCTCCATTCGGGGTCTAGCTGTGCCGCAAAGCTTTTGGTTGATGTCAGTCACTTCTAAGGAGTGAAAATTGAGGGTTGAAGTTTTCAAGAGTTTTCTAGCTAGTTTTTTTTCAAGCCTTCGTTTCTATTTAATTGATGGTTGGGGTTGAAATTTTCAAAAATGCCCTAGTAGGTAGTAGGTACCTACGGTTGGTAGGGAGGGATCTATACAGAAAATAATAAACCTTTGGGCAATGATTTGCAGCGTTTTGCTTCACAATCAAGGTTATTTTGAAGAAATAAACGCTTCACACTTAATTCAAAAAAATGAAGAGTTGTTGCCTTCATTGGGGAATTTGAATGCTGGTTGCTAAGGACGCAAAACTGAGTGCAACTCAAAGAAACGAACTAGAACGGAGATTAAGCCTCTCTCGCGATTAACACTCGTTATTATTTGTTGGGTACCTGGCCATAACGGAATGGTTGGCAATGAGATAGCTGACCGACTATCAAGAGCTGCCACAGAAGAAAGCATAACATCTCCCTTATACATCCGTTCCGACCACATTTTCACTTTGAGGATTTCTGTTTGGAATTCTTGGAAATCGGACTGGGGTTTCATGCAACACCAAAAGCTTTGGGCAATAAAAAAAAGATGTCTCACCATGGTCAACATCGAGCGGAACGAGAATGAATGAGAATGGAACGATAAGGCATTCAAGAAAAGAAGAGGTCATCTTGACAAGACTGTGGACACACACGACTGGCACATGGCTACCTCAGATCCAGAATACGGATTCCTTCTCCAGTTTGCGACACCTGTGGATGTCAACTGACTGTTTACCATCTGCTAACGGAATGTCCAGTTTTTTGCAGCATCCCACCAGTACTTTCACTGGACCTTGAACAGTTGTTAGAAAACAATTCTACCTTCTTGATGCCAATTTTTGAAAAACTAAAAAAAAAAAAAAAATAAATCGCTTGTATTAGGTATGAAATTGAAATAATAATTGTTAACTTTTTGCATTCGGCGCCCATGACCAGAAAAGGTTGCATAAGCCTATGTAAAATAAAGTAAAAAAGCGATTAACACTCGTGTTTCTGTTTTCTCATAAGTTCTCGTAGGGAGCTAACAGTTTGTCCTACAGAGCTCTGGATGGTCGCATTCGATTTTAAAAATTCAATACTACTTTGAGTTGGTGAAAACAGTACCTTTAGGTATATCGAAATCTTTTCAGCTTTATTCTCAAATTTATTTAATTTCATAATAATTAAACCTTTGGAATCGAAAAAAAGTAATTTTTAACCGACCATAAAATTTGCTGGTTTACGTTTCAAGGTACGTAGAATCCAAAAATCGAATAAAAATTGTGCCGTCCTTCTGCCGTACGCTGCATATTTATGGTAAATGGACTCCTTTTGGGGTCTAGTTGTGACCCAAAGCTATTGGGTCAGTCACAAGTCAGTCACAAGGGCTGACATCTTCAAAACGCCTTAGCTCAAAAAATTTCGATAAAAAGACATTTTTCTTTCATCAATTTTAAATAGTATTAAATTTTTAGAATCTAATGAGACCGCCCAGAGCTCTGTAGGATCAACCGTTCGCTTCCCTTGAAAACTTACTGATTGGACTTATGAGAAATCAGAAACACGAGTGTGAATCTAAAAGCAAAAGAGGTCTAATCTCCGTTCAAACTTTAGCTGACCAAATTGCGATCGTTGTTCGTTTCATCGAGTTGTACCTACACAGTTTTGCGTCCTTAGCAACCAGCATTACACTTTCATAATGAAGGCACAAACACCCTATTTCTTAGAATTGATTGTGAAGCACTTATTTATTCCAAATAAACTTGATTGTGAAAAGTAGGTCGGTAGTACCTATGGTTGATACTGACAATGGCAAAACCGTGTTCTTTGCAGACGAGTGATCTATTTTAAGGTTTTTTTTTCCTTTTTTAATATCCAAGGAGTACCATTTTGATTGAAATTGAAGTAAATTTTCATTTTTTAAATATTTATTTATATTAACCATTAAATTATGAATAATTAATTTTAATCAAGTGACGGAGCAAAGGGTGGTATAACTCTTAAGGTGAAGATGATGGTTTCTTTTTTATGAAGTTCTCTGGAGTCCTGCTGCCACCTCTACGCGCTCCAGTTTCTTGACGCATTCTATCTTCCATCTTCCAGAATCACGTCGATGCCGTGAAAGAGGGGACCTGGCCAATCAGATTGCTGATTGACCAAAATTGGCCTTATATGGACATCAAGGGACGTTAAGACGTTAAGGACTAGAAGGGGGTAGCAGAGTGGTGGACGTTTCAGCCTCCCCTTGATTGTTCAAAATATGTGAGGCCGCCTCAAATTGGACCTCACACTATATAGAATAATAATAAACCTTTGTGTAATTATTTACAGCGTTTTTGATTCCTCCCTTTCAACTCTCCTCTTCCTCTATTAATTTCCTTAAAATATTTCGAACTCTTTTCTTAATTATCTCGTTGACATAACTTGTTCATTGACATACTGCGTATGTCAGTGACCTTGTGTGAAATTGATAACTGGGCTGACTCAAAGTAACTAAATAAATAAACCTCGAGTGTACATCGTTGTGTGTAAGTGGAGATTTTTTGGAGGAGTTCCAGACAAATTTTTCTTTCCAGTCGGATTTAATCTCGCTCATTACTCTTCGGTTGGAAGCGATAAGTAAAAAAAAACCTGAGCCTGAAACATCTTAATCGACCCTTGAAAAACCAGACGTTCTCGGCAGAGCGGGTAATTTCGCCTCCTTGGCGAGGAAATCGATGTATCTTCTTCCAAGATAAACAAACCGATTGGTTCACCCGATCATTCATCTCCATCCTCGATGGAAAGGGGGAGAATAAATAAGGAGGCTGTTGACTTTAGCGCGAATTTATGCCTTTGAATCCGCGCTCACCTGTTTCCTTCGAACCGCGAGGTGTTTCTCTACAAGTTTCCAGCGCTAGGAAACACATGAAACTTTCCTGTAACGCTCTGTTTAGAGCTTTGAATCTTGAAAGCTCGAGAATCGGTCGTGAAAAGGCGTCGTAAATACGAGGGGTTTTAGGATTCAAGTGTGCCAGTTACCTCACTGGAGGTGGAATGGTTTCGAAAGTAGGGAAGCTTCGTATTCACACTGATAAAAACGAAGCAAATTAATAAACTACGGTTTATTATTTTTCTGTATAGTTCTCAGTGGTCTCATTCGATACCCGAGAGTTATGAGTGGCTTCATAATGAAATTTGGTACTACGTATATTTAAAAACGCTACAAATGATTGCCCAAAGGTTTATTATTTTCTGTATAGATCACCCTTCTGTATAGATCCCTCCCTACCAACAATAGGTACCTACTACATACTAGGGCACTTATGAAAATTACATACCTTGAAACGTAAACCATCAAATTTTGAGGGGGGTTAAAATTTTTTCTTGGTCGATTCCAAAGGTTCATTATTGAAAATAATAAACCAAAATAGGAATCCCTGGCTTCAAAAAAGAGAAAAGCAAATAAGACAAAACTCAGTTTGACTTTCTCAGCGAACAAGAAAGCCCGGTATGGTCCTGGCACCATGGTGGCACTACTGATTTGTTTCACGGCAGCACAAAGAATACTTCATGAGAATCCAAAGGTACCATTGGTAGACTATGAAGGAATCGAATTAAAAAACATCGGATATTTTGAGAAAATTATCCCCCCACCAGCCCCCTCCTTATGATAATTTTGATATTCTGGTGAAATAGTGTGCAACTCGAAAGATTTCTGAGTCGAATAAAACAGAAACGCGCAATTTGGTTGGAAATTGGGGCCTGAGCAGAGTAAGTAAAATTATACCCGAAGACGCTCGTTTTTAAGCATTAGCCCCCCTTCCCCCCTTCAAAAGCAAAATTCGGAATTCCGGCGACGTGGTGCACAACTAGATAAATTTTTGCGCCGAATAAGAAAATAATCATGAAAATCGGTTGAAAACTAAGGCCCGGGCAGAGTACACAAGATTATGCCCGAAAACGCATGATTTTTATGCATTAATCCCCAATTTTCTCTCTTTAAAAGGTAAAATTCGAAATCTCGGCGATGTAGTGGATAACTAGATACATTTTTGCGTCGAATAAAAAAATAATCATGAAAATCGGTTGAAAACTAAGGCCTAGGCAGAGTACACAAGATTATGCCCGAAAACGCACGTTTTTTATGCATTAATCCCCACTTTTCCCTCTTTAAAAGGTAAAATTCGAAATCTCGGCGATGTAGTGGATAACTAGATACATTTTTGCGTCGAATAAAAAAATAATCATGAAAATCAGTTGAAAACTAAGGCCTGGGCAGAGTACACAAGATTATGCCCGAAAACGCAAGTTTTTTATGCATTAATCCCCACTTTTCCCTCTTTAAAAGGTAAAATTCGAAATCTCGGCGATGTAGTGGATAACTAGATACATTTGTGCGTCGAATAAAAAAATAATCATGAAAATCGGTTGAAAACTAAGGCCTGGGCAGAGTACACACGATTATGCCCGAAAACGCACGTTTTTTATGCATTAATCCCCACTTTTCCCTCTTTAAAAGGTAAAATTCGAAATCTCGGCGATGTAGTGGATAACTAGATACATTTTTGCGTCGAATAAAAAAATAATCATGAAAATCGGCTGAAAACTAAGGCTTGGGCAGACGACACAAGATTTTGTCTCAGACACACACCTATATACACACATTCACCTAAGGGTTTTCTCGCGGATTTGGATTCAGAATGGTCTAAAACGGATTAGTGTGTGGTTATTTTTTTCTGTTGAGTGTTGTCCAACTTTACCCCAGATCAAATGCAGAAGGACTCCCAAGTCTTACTGTGGGACGTCCTAAAAATGTGGATAAGTACTCCAATAGGTGTCGAAACGTTATGGATTTGCCGAAAGTTCAATTTGAGATGACAAAAGTTCTAATTGGTATGCCAGAAGTTTGCCAAAAATTAAAATTGACTTATGCCAGAAGGTTTTTTTTCCACAGTTCCAAATTAGTCTTAAGTCTAGACTTAGGACTAGACGCAACATGGTATTGAGAAAAATATGAACCATGCTGTATTGATTTGTGGTGTTTTTGTAAAGTACCCAGAGCTACTCAAGGGTAGTCCTACTATAAAGAAGTTCTGCATAGTTTATTTCACGTATTAAATTAATTTTTTTTCTTTTCAGGATCCAACACAATATGGCTCTCAACTTGCCATGCTGACAATGACGCCTGGCATGATGCTGAAGGACAGGGCACCACGGAAAAGGGTAAGTTTCTCCACATCCGTCGATGGGAATGACTTGCCCAGAAAATAGAGGTCAATTCAATTCCACCAGCGGATCCGAGTGTGCGTACGTGTGATAGGTGGTGTCAGCGTGTGCGTGGTCTCAGCTGGGAGCAATCAGCTCGGAAGGGTCCGACGATCTTAGTATTTTCGTCGGCACGTCCCATCAAGCTGAGTGAGAGGAGAGCTGACCCTAAAGTGGCCGCCCATAAACCCGCTCGTGTTACACATTTTCGGAATCGTTGAGCATTGCCCGTCCAGCCCGATCCCCTACGTCACAGGGTGCTACTGACCCAATTTACTGTTTAGGAGGCACATCCGTGGCCGACACTCATGTTATTGCTAGCTTTGGTTGGTGGAGAAACATCTGGGTTGTGGTAACAGTCCGGTAGTCAGAGCTTCGTGCTGCAAAGACATAAGACTAAATGTAGGAAGAATAAGTGCATCAGTTATTAATTAATTACATAGTAGGCAGCAGTAGGCAGTTAGAACAATAGTAGGGTTTTACTGGTCGGTGCCAACCCTTCATGAACCTGTCCTGTTTATTTGTAGTGGAAATGGACTTTTTCCTTTATTCAAATACATAGTATACATAGTTTTTTTATGGCAATAAAAGTCTTTTGTTGCTTCCAATCACTTATATTTGAGGAGAGCATTCTTCAACCCTCTGGTTGTCATTATCACTTCAAGGACAAGATTCCTGTGTAGAGCACAAGTAGCCACTACTGCAGATTACCAAGTTGGTTGGTAGGGTTGTCGAATGCTCTCCTCAAATATAAGTAATTGGAAAAAACCCTCAATTGTCAAAAACACTCCCTACCTATATGTTCTATTATGTCTGATCATCCAAGTCACTGGGTGCTACCGACCCAATTTATTGTTTATGAGGCACATCCGTGGCCGAAACTCTGTTATTGCTAGCTTTGGTTGGTAGAGAAACATCTGGGTTGTGGTACCAGAGCGGTAATCAGAGCTTCGTGCTACAAAGACATAAATGCAGAAAGAATAAGTTTCCTCTATTCAAATACGTGGGGTTTTTGTGTGACAATATTAGTCTTTTGTTGCTTCCAATCACTTATATCTGAGGAGAGATTTCGAAAACCCTCTGGTAGTCATTGTCAATTCAACAGTAAGAGGACAAGATTCGTGTGTAGAGCACAAGTAGCCACTACTGCAGATTACCAAGTTGGTTGGTTGGGTTGTAGAAAGCTCTCTTCAAATACAAGTAATTGGAAACAACCCTCAATTTTTAAAAACACTCCCTTCCTATATGTTCTATTATGTCTGATCCCCCAAGTCACTGGGTGCTACTGACCCAATTTATTGTTTAAGAGGCACATCCGTGGCCGACACTCATGTTATTGCTAGCTTTGGTTGGTGGAGAAACATCTGGGTTGTGGTAACAGTGCGGTAATCAGAGCTTCGTGCTACTAAGAAATAAGACTAAACGTGCATCATTTACTAATTAGGTACATAGTAGGCAGTTAGACCAATAGTAGGATTTTATTGGTCGGGACCAACCCATCATGAGCCTGTCCTGTTTGATGTATAATGTGTTGTGGAAATTGACGTTACCTTTATTTAGATACGTGGTTTTTTTTGTGGCAATAAAAGTCCTTTGTTGCTTTCAATCACTTATATTTGAGGAGAGATTCCGTCAACCCTTCGGTTGTCACTATTAATTCAAGGACAATATTTCTGTGTAGAGCACAAGTAGCCACTACTGCAGATTACCAAGGTGGTTGGTTGGGTTGTCGAAAGCTCTCCTCAAATATGAGTAATTGGAAGCAACACTTTATTGTCAAAAATACCTCTTACTTATATGTTCTATTATGTTTGATCATCCAAGTTACTGGGTACTACTGACCCAATTTTCTGTTTAGGAGGCACATCTGTGGCCGACACTCATGTCATTGCTAGCTTTGGTTGGTGGAGAAACATCTGGGTTGTGGTAACAGTGAGGTAATCAGAACTTCGTGGTACAAAGACATAAAACTAAACGTGCATCAGTTACTAATTAAGTACATAGTAGGAAGTTAGAAAAATTGTAGGATTTATTGGTTAGGACCAACCCATCATGAGCCAGTCCTGTTCGATTTATGATATTGTTGTGGAAATTGACTTTTTCCTTTATTTAAATACGTGGGTTTTTGTGGCAATAAAAGTCCTTTGTCGCTTCCAATCACTTATATTTGAAGAGAGATTTAGACAATCCCCTGGTTGTAATTGTCAATTCAAGGACAAGATTTCTGTATAGAGCACAAGTAGCCACAACAGCAGATTACCAAGAAGGTTGGTTGGGTTGTCGAAAGCTCGCCTCAAATATGAGTGATTGGAAGAAAATAAACTACTCATATGTTCTATTATGTCTGCTAATCTACGACTCTGGGGTGCTACTGAATTTACTACTTGCATCTGGAGGATCATCTTTGGCTACACTCACGTTAATGCACATTGATGTTGATTGAGGTCTCTACAATTCGAGTACTCTTTTATGTTCTTTTTATGCTGTTTTATGAGTACGAAACATACGAACAATCCTCTTCCCCACTGGGTGCTACTGACCCTTATATTATGGAGACACATAATATGTGTTAATATTGTGTTATTATGGACACATAATATTGACATATTATGTCAATTCCGCATTGTGGCAGCAATTTTGGTTCTTTTGCGATATTTTGGTTTATTATTTTCAATAATAAGCCTTTGGAATCGAGCAAGAGAAAAAAAGTTTAACCCCCTCAAAATTTGATGTTTTACGTTTCAAGGTACGTAGAATCCGAAAACCGAATAAAAAATTTTCCGTCCGTCCGCCGTACGCCGTACTTAGCAACCCTGGGCCGATTTGGTTCAAATTTGGTATATGAGCTCCAGTTCGGGTCTAGCTGTGCAGTGAAGCTTTTGGTTGATGTCAGTCACGTCTAAGGGGTCAAAATTAAGGGTTAACATTTTTAAGAGTGCCCTAGCTCGAAAACTCTCGAAATAAAGGTATTGTTTTTTCACCAATTTTGAATAGTATTGAATTAAAATTTTTTTTTTGAGACCACCCGGAGCTTTCCAGGACAAACCGTTCGCTCCCTACGAGTACTTAAGGGTTTTCCTTCGATATAACAGAAACACGAGTGTGAATCACAAAAGAGGTCTAATCTCCATTAAATTTTTAGCTAACCAAAACGCGATTGCTGTTTGTTTCTTCGAGTTGTATTCAGTTTTGCTTTCTGAGTAACCAGTAATCAAATTTCCATATGAAGCTCTCTATTTTTCGAATCGAGTGTGAAGCGTTTAGTTCTTTCTAATAAACTTGATTGTGAAGGTGTGAAGGCAGTATGGTTTGCTAGGTAGTAACTACCAATGGTTGGTAGGTAGAAAAAAAGTTGGTTGGTAAAAAAAAATTTTCTTTTGTATAGATCACTGGTTCTTCATCAATAGCACCTACCACCATCTGTATTTTCCCTTGACCTTCCCTCTCAAATTCAATAGGATTGAAAATGGCTTCGGAGCTCACTCAGCTGATCAGTGATCTGAACAGTGAAGAAGATCTTCTCGAATTCTGGAGACGCTTGGAAGAGCACTGATCAGCTGAGTGAGCTCCTAAGCCATTTTCAATCCTATTGAACGCAGGGAGCTGAAATTTGAGAGGAACGGTCAAGGGAGAATACAGATGTTGGTAGGTACTATTGATGGAGAACCAGTGATCTATATAGAAGGGTGATCTATACAGAAAATAATAAACCTTTGAGCAATGATTTGCAGCGTTTTTCAATGGTTCGTCCGATTTTGATGAAATTTTCAGAGACTACTCCTCAAAATATTCTGGTTGGATGGTATAAATCTGAACTCAGTACGACGAACCAAAAAAAGTTACATCTCCAAACGTGAGCTGTTCAAAACCTAAATTTTTGATATAAATGTTCCTTTTTCTCTCAGAATACTCAAGCTATCGATCTAAAATTTTGACAGCATCATCAGTAGACTTAGAGAAGCAAATATGGCTAACAAAGTTTTTATGAAGTTTACAGAAACAAAGTTATTAGGGTTTCAAATTTTAGCGATATTTTGAATTTTTACACACTCATATTTAAGCTCCATGGCGTTATTCCGCAAAACCCTCCATCGTAATTAAAGGTAAACCCTACATATTAATTACTATTTAATTTTTAGAATTTTTAGTGACCACGCGGAGCTCTGTAGAATAATCCGTTCGCTTCCTACGAGAACTTAAGGGTTTTCTTTCGATAAAACAGAAACACGAGTGTGAATCGAAGGCCTGATCTCCGTTATAGTTAGATGACCAAAATGCGATCTTTGTTCGTTTCTTTGAGTTTTACTCAATTTTGCATCCTTGGCAACCAGTAATCAAATTTCGTAGCATAGTTGGAAGACATAATGGCAAACTGTGTTCTTTGCAGGCGAGTGATCTACATATAAAATAATAAACCGTTGTGTAATAATTTGCAGCGTTTTACGTTAGAACGACATTTCCTCACTAGGTAGTTTATGATACAAACGAGTTCGCTACAGCGGGGTTGTACCAACTGAACTCATCGATTTTACTGGGTTGGCACATGTGACGCTAGCGTTACTTCAGTCTCGCCGTCTTCGGGTTGCTTCCATTTCGGAACAAGAAAACGCTATCTGAAGCTATCGGTTGAGAGGTGGAAGGATTTATGAGAGCGAATGTTTTACGATGGTGGAGGTGGGGTCCTCTCATACGAATCGAGGCTTCAGATCAATCTTTATCACAGCCAGACGTATCTCCCACACAGACGCGTTACTTTTCTACCGCAAGCCATAATATGATTTTGAGTATGAGAAATGGGTTGAAAGGTGAAAAACAACTCAAGCGTTACTGTTTCCCCATATTATGCATATAGGAAACCTACTTTTAGCAAATTAAAAAATTATTTTATTTAAATAATTAAACAGAGCACTTGTTCTGTTTCATTGGTTTCTATCCAGAAGGATTTTTCTTTGGTTTCTTATTTCCATTTCCTTTGTCCAAAACCTGAGGAGTTTATTTGATTTATTTTTCGTTCAGTATATTTTCGTTTTTCCTGATTCGCAGTTTCTTTTTCTTTTTTTTTGCCCTACATTTTTGAGTGAGCATTAGTTTATTCACTTTAGGGGATAAGTTAAATTGAGATTCATTTTTTCTCAGATTATTCTGGGTGGTAGCAGAGTATGCCCAAAGTCAAATTTAAAGCTAAGTTTGAATTTTAGGCTTTAACTTTGTCACATTCCATGGAAGAGATGACGACTTTTGTTATTTTTTTATTATTACACAAAGGCGTATTATTTTTCTATGTAGATCACTTGTCTGCAAAGAACACGGCTTTGGTATTGTTACCACCAACCAACATGAAGAAAAATATCGATCACATTTCGGTCAGATAAAATTTGAGCGGAGATTAAAACTCTTTTGTGATTCACACTCGTGTTTCTGTTTTATCGAAGGAAAACCCTTAATTACTCGTAGGGGGAGAACGGTTTGTCCTACAGGGCTCCGCGTGATCTCTAAAAATTCTAAAAATTCAATACTATCTTAAATTGATGGAAAAACAATACCTTTATATCGAATTTTTTTGAGCTAGGGCGTTTTCAAAATTTCAACCCTTAGAAGTGACCTACATCAACCAAAAGCCTCGGGGCACAACTAGACCCCAAATAAAGCCCATATACCAAATTTCATAAAAATCGGTCAATGCTAAGTGAGGAAAGTGCCGCGTACGGCGGACGGACGGCAAACATTTTATTCGATTTTTGGATTCTACGTACCTTGTAACGTAAACCAACAAATTTTGAGGGGGTGTTAAAAAAGATATTTTCTTGGTCAATTCCAAAGGTTCATTATTGAAAATAATAAACCAAAATTAACCATAAAGACAATTTTTCTGTTCAAAGAACAATACAGTTATGATAAATTTTGGTTAAATATGATGATAGCAAGGCACATGTGGGAAAGTAAGTCCCAGTAGACGTCCTTCATCTGTGTTAATACTTAGTTTTTTACAGAAATCTCAGTTTCATAATGTTAAGGAGGTAAATGTTCACATTGTTCATGTCAACACAAGTAACAATATTCCTCTAGAAAGTCTTCTGGTCGTTTTCATTTTAACCTCCTGGAGTTCCTGGTTGGCTGAAACCGGATGGTGCAATTAATTTATTGTGGGCCATTATTTTCACAGAGCTAGTCATACCTGACCAGCGCGCCTAATCAGGCTTACCTTACAGCTGACAGGCATAAACTGACCGTAGGGCCCTTAACCATGCTGGGAGCTCTAACTAGGGCAGCAGCGCCGCTGCCCTACAGATTCGACCAATAAAATCAGCGACGCTCGCAGGAAACAGGGTTGGTAGGGCGATAACATCGATTGGCGTTTTTTGTGTCGCGCCCAACGATCCCCCTGTAGGCCTAGGCGCGTGTCGAAACGACGTTGGTACACCCCAACAATAACGATCTGGAAGGAGGTGTCGCTCGGCCTTCCCAGCTATTATTAAGCTGTTCCAACCCCAAGTTTAACCTCAGTGCGTTTTTCTATATCCTGAAACTCCTCTCTCCTCCGCAAACTGGGTCAATGTTCCTTCAAACGCCGGATTACGACCCTATTTTCAGAATGGGTCGTTTGAACGAGTTTTTTCCCCATCTTCTTTCGAAGCTCGGAAATTGCTGACGAGAAATACGATATGCGAAACCCCAAAACAAAGCAAGACGAAAATCCCCTTCGAGTTTCGTAAGAAGAATAAGATTTCGGTCGAAGTAAAACTTCCAAGGGTCCTCGGAATGTATTCCACACTCCAAAACTCGATCCCACCAAGTCTCTGTCAAGGAGGACAACAGACAGAAACAGCTATCGGAGACGTATATAATTTCATACAGATTTCTTTGGACTTTTTTACGGAATATTCCAGGAACAGTACGTGAGAGTGATTGCAGCTTCTTTGTCAATTCGTAAACGTTTTGTCAGATTTTGGCTAGCTTCTTTGAACTAGTTTTTATATTAGATTTATAAAAATCTGCATTTAATTAAGATTTTAGTTACAATTTTTTTACGACGTGGTGCTACCTGAGGAATATTTATAAAAGTACTCAGTTCAGTATTTATTGACTCTGAGATCTCTCTTGTGATAGAAGAAATCTTGCTGTGATTGCAGGATATGATACGTTTCAATTATAGGTATAAATACACATATACGGTACACGTAGGGTACACATAGGGTACACATAGGGTATAAATACACGTATAGGGTACACATTTTTCATTTTTTTGGGTGAATTTTCGATTGTCTATTGCTAAATACTTAATCTTCTTTCAAATTTTCTAATCATCATTATAAACCTGGCCGTTGCCCATTGTGGGTATACGGTCTGGGACCAGCCATGGTGGGTGGGTCCGGGCCCGGCTGAGTACCCCCTGCCGGGCTCCGCTGCTTTTGTAGAAAGGAGGCTTCGTTTTTCCTTTTCTGTTCCCCCCTTTTTTATTGTCTACGTTACCTGTTCTAATACCACCTGTTCCATTCATTTGTTTCCCGTTGTTTTGTATAATATAATATATTATACAATATATATTATAATATATAATATAATATATTATACATATTATGTAGACTATTGTTAATGCACTATGTGTTATACGACAAATAAAAACATTTAATAGCTCTTGTTGTGATTGAGTTGAGATCATCGCTTTACTGTTGCAAATTGATACTGTTGAATTTTGCGAATAAATCGGTCAAGTAGGCTACGTCGTTTCTGAATACCTTATACGCAACAATATCCCCCCCCCCCATGATCTCTCGAAACCCGAAACCAGCTCAACACCCATCTACTGCCCAAAACAATTCAGTTGACACGACGCACAGTGGATTACCAAAACTTCAATCTCAAAGTACCTGCGATGAAATGTATAGAGAGCCATTCAGAGTTTCACGCACAAAAGACACAAAACCAACATTGTTCAAGAAGGTATAAAACATGAAATGCGAATCCTTCCGTTTGGAGGACTCGTGACAAAAGTGCTTCCTCAACTTCGATAGAATCGGAAGCAATAATTCATTCTATTGAATAAAATACAAGAGTAGTCACGTTCATGTTGTGATAGACTTCGAACAACTTTGTGCAAGTTTTGAATCAGGTTGGAAATATAATGCTGGGCGAACCCTCAAAATAATATATTGTATTGCCCGAGAAACTCCTTCGCCCCGCCGGACGGGAGGACACTGAGTTTGTATCTGTTCAACAGTGCGGGATCCATCTCTGGGCTCCCTACCTGTTGTATTTGAGCTGTTGAAAGCTCTTTTTGTTGTCTGTCAGATAACACGAGTGGCGGCCCTCATTTCAAGGGCCACTCGAGATCATAGCGAGTCCTCGAGTGGCTCTTCAGGTTGAGGAAATGCCGGCCTTCTACCCAAGTAATGTTACTTCTCTGGATGTCAGCGACTCGAGTATATCTTTTGAAGTGAGAAAATTCAGTTCACTTATATATAAAAAAAAATGTAGTCTCTATGTACGTTAATTGAATATATTTAGGTATCCAAGATCACAAGCAGAGAATTGAATACTTCAGCTCCACAGGAATATCTGAATAAATTTTTCATTTTTTGCTTACTCAATATCGAAGATTAGGGTACTGGGCATTCGTGCATCACTTTGAAATTTGTGTTTTTCAAAAAAAAAAAAAAAAGTCCACTAGCATCTTGAGTTTCTGAGTGAATTTGCTTCCGTGTCTATCTAGGGCGTAATTACTTGAATCATAGTCTTCTTTTGATGAGATTTTCAGGGTTGATGCGTGTTAACCTAAAGACATCAACATCAAACAAACAGCGCTTACGTGATTTTTACCAGCCTAAACTTCAATTTGTCTCGAACTAACCGATTTTTCTCAAATTTGAAGGGTACTTACCTAGTCGGACCAACTACTCAATTATCAACATAATTTCGAACGACGTTTCAAAGGAAATGAAGCTATTGGAATAGACTCGACATTTCTCTACCATTGGCAATTAAAAAACAAATTTCTTCGTGAGAATTCGTTTGGAGACCTTATTAAACGATTTTTCGAGTTTAACACTGTTTCATAATTGATTCTATTTACGTATTTATTCATGATATTATGTAATATATTTATATATGAGAAATAAGAAGAGTCAATGAGTTGATGATATTAAAAACATATGGATTTTGAAGTACTAAGTTTAATGATAAACTAAGTTAAAACTTGATCGAGAGACTTTGAACTTGATTGAGAGATCGACTTTTATTTATTATGTTGAAGTATAAAAGCTCTGTAGGGACTTCTAGTCGATAAACTCACTCTAGGATCTAGCTAAAATCCCTAAACACCCGAAACAGCCTCGCAAATGCTCAGCCATGGTAAGATCTAGGTGTGTCTGTCATAATTCTGCCCCGAACCTACTGGGAGGCAGTGCTCGTCGTAAAGGATGTCCAGTATGGCATGAGCCAAACTTCGAGCTGGAAGTAGAAGTGGCAACAGTATCACAAATAGGTAACAACTATCACGTGGCGACTGAGATGGCATGACAAGTCAGCCAAGGATCTGATTCGGGCTGGTTACTCGCTGTTCATCCTAGGGTGGATGACCACCCGAGTCCTAACAGGATCATTTATCTGGTCTACATTCAGGGCTACGGCCACACGACGGCGTGCTACGGCTCGAGCAAATGAGCACTGTGGGACTTGGAGCTGAACTCGAACCCCATGGGGAGGAGAAGCGTCGGCTGATGGCAGAGCCAGAAGAGGCACAATCCTCCCTCCATCATTCCTGGGACAAGGTGATTCAACCTTGTCCCTCACCTCAATCTCCGAGGTCGGATCTCGGACCCTGATACCAAGCAGCCAGTTGGGCACGACTGCTGAGTGCTGATACAATGCTGTGATGTAAATATTTATGCACAATACCACCGATTGTAGTGGTGAAACATTTTTTCCAAATATAAATTGTTGTTACTGTAATGCCAGTATTGTTATAAGAAATGCTCGTTTGGCAGTATATTCGGGCAACCGTTAAGACTTTACCAGATTATGCTGCTACCCTGAACAGCAAATTCCTGATATTTGATACGGGAGGTAAGTGTCCCTGCCTAAAGGTGGACCGAACTCAGATCGAATTATACTTGAAACTTCATGTATCGCGGCTGTTGAAAACATTCAAGAAACTCTTCTATAACATTTTTAACGAATTTTCGAAAAAATGGAACAACATGCAATGGACTCGAAATTTTTAGAATGGATATTTTTTATCATATTTGTTCACTGAAATCCGTTATGGAACATTCTGAAATGATCTCCGAAGCAATGTGAACGATGTACGTCTCCATGAGTTAGAACACGAGTAGAACATGAAAATAGACTACTTACTAAAAAATTTTCTAAACACACTCTGTGCATACGGAATGGTGTTATGGTTTGGTATACATACTGAAAATCGAAAAAATCATCATTTAATTGAGGGCACTCCATGAATTCGGGGTGACGAGGAGTGCGTTTCTGAAGCAAATAATGGAAAATTCGATCATCCACTCATGGTGGATACATGAATGGAATTTCTTTTAATATTTCGAAATATCTTATGGGAAAAAACCAAATTCCAAATCCATCTTCACAAGTTTTGCATTTTACAGTTTTTCTCATCCTTCTTGGATTCGATTTCTAAGCGTTTTAAAGCATTCTTTATAGTTTAAAATTCTCAAATCGGACAAAACAGTTGTTGACATTGTAAGTTAAAATTTTGAATTTTGTAATGAAATTGAAATATTTTGAAGTTCAAGATAGGATTGTGTTTCTAGAGGATTGATAAACCAGAAATTAGCCGCATAACGTATAGAAATTGAACGAAAATGAGCTAAGAAAAGTGCGGAAAATGAAATCATTCACTTCATTGCAGTATCATTCAGATATAGGAGATAGCAAGGTGGGCTCACGAAATGGCATTTTTAGGGATGTTGTCTTGGATTCGAGTAAATTTTCAGATTTATAATGTGATAATGTGATGGGGTTTTTCTTACTCATCAGTGTGCAGTAAAACTAAGTTTAGTGTCCTACTGAATACGAAGAATGCCCCTATATTGGGCTAAACAACTACTAACTGAGAAACCGAAAATCATAGTTTACCAGCGCTAATCTCTCGATAACCACTGAGTCATTTTTTCAGTAGAACTAATTTTCGTGACATGAAATCTCTGACACAAAATAAGGTGGTCGAATCGTCAGTTCAATATAGAACGTTGAAATTATCGAAGTGCTAGGAGTAAATCATTCACAAATATAAGGATCAAGGTGGGCCCCGAAATGCTTCCTTCCACGGGAAACTAACTGTGAGAGTTTTAGAGAAGCGTCCAGAACTGTCCGAGAGCTCGATTTGTAAAAAGTCAACGAGAGACCTATTTTATAATTCAATGAAAAAGGGACCCGACGGAGAAACTGCTGGAAAAGTTCGGACGGGAGGTGGGCGTTCTCATGAATGGGGATAATCACAGCCTCCCTCGGTGATTATTTTAAACAGTTCCTGAAAAATTGAATCACGAAACCCAAACTGTTCAGGGAGGTTTGAAACGTTAAAAATGGGTGGAAATTTTTATTTTGGAGGAGAAGATAAGCGACTTTAGCGGCGACTTGGAACTGTTAATCAGTTACTGTTACAACACAATATCTGTATTAATAATGAGCTATCAATACAGTTATAGTTAGCATTTCTGAATCGATTTCATAATATATCATTTACTTCGAATTTTCCATTAAAGTTGCGCATTTTGTTGAATCGTCTCCAATGGATATCCCAAGTGAATGTTGAAGAATGGAAAACGTTGGATAAACCAACGTACTAATAACAAATAAAACAAGTGGGTGTGGCACATAGCTTCCTCGTATCCATAACCCGATTATATAGATGATTCCGATGCATAGTAGTTAATCTCAAAACACCAATCTCTAAGTACCTTCCACTACCCTCATAGGGGACCATCTACACGCTAATCTAAACAATCCAAGAAAATTTCACCAAATTCGGATGAAAAATTAAGTGAGTAGATGTATACATACAATCACATGTGATCGGATCAAAAAAATTCTTAGCCTCGGCTGGGATTCGAACCCGGGACAGTTCTATGCGCTACCTCTGAGCTATTGAGGCCTAGTAATGTAATGAATAGAGATTCTCACAGGGGACCATCCCTCTATGAATGAATCCCTCTATGAAAGACCATTCTCTACGATTTTCATAGGGGACCATCTAAACACTACTCTGTAACATCCCTGAAAATTTCACTGAAATCGGATGGAAAATGTAGAAGTTATGGCCGTTACAAGGAATTCACGTTTGCGCATGCGCAGTCCCTTCTATCAGTCCGGGGATGATGATTTTCATAGGGGACCGTCTGCACACCAACTCGCACAATCCCTGAAAATTTCATAGAAATCGGAAAATAACTTCGTATAGTTATGCGCGTTACAAGGAATTCATGACAGACGGACAGACAGACAGCCAGACACACAGACACGGAACCAAAATTGTTCAGAAAGGTCTAAAACGCGAGTGAAAATTTGATTTTGGAGAACTTTTTTTTCATACTTGGAAAGTGAAAATAAAGCTTCCGCTACCTTAGTAGACTCGGAAGCAATATTTGAAAATTAATTACTTATAAACAAAAATTCTATTTTTCTGCTTTATCGGGGGTCCGGTGAGGCCGTGGTAGCTGCGGCGCCCGTTCTTTGATGGCGATGTTCGAGCTGACTTTTGCGGGGGTCGTGGGTTGGAATCTTGTCAACGGGGTATTGCGTTCGTGCGTCATCGCCCCCCTCGTCACCGCCCTGGTGAGGCAATGGGAAGCCATGAGCGAAATCATCAGAACAAATCCTGATCTTCCCTTTTTTTTTTCGGCAGGTAGGTGAGAAAATCTTTAAGATCCACAGGTGGAGTTGGATCTCGTAAGATACCTTGAAGGATCCGCGACTTCAAGGTTATGTGGGATTCAAACCCACTAAAAAAACACCTCCTTTTCTCCCACGTTGGATGATCAGCCTGGAACTGTTTAACACATTACTTCAGGCTGAGTCCTGGGGCACTTCATCAGTTCTGGATGGCGGGACGGACCAGGTGTTCCCTTCTCTGTCTCTCTCGTTCTAACAATGTCTTCCTTGTCAGGATACTCTCTGCATACGCTGCCACAAGACTCCAGCTCCTCTCACCTTCCAGCATCTTGCTGACGACAGCTTCTGGTGTTGGAATTTGGGGAGTTAATCCCAGCTCTGCCAGCAGCTGGCTTCTTTCAGCCGCCCATTTGGTGCATTTGAAAAAGGTGTGCAGCGCATCTTCATCTTCTCTCTTCTGACAGTGCGGACATGTTGGGACAGTTACCTTCTTCCCTTTGGAAGACAGCTGATGACGTCTACTACGCCAGGAACGGCAGTCGGTTGAAAATCCAACCTGAGATGGTTGCTTACTTTACTTTTTACATTTCACTACTTGCTTCATCCCTACTCAATCTAACTCGGCCTGGTAATATCTGTTTTACTAGATTTATAAAAAATGCTCACTCAAGTTTAGATTAGTTTGATAGAAATAAGTTTCGAGCGACGCTTCTTCCATCTCCTTTCCTGTCTCAACCCTACCCCTTCTATTTCATGGTTGAAGTTATAACAAGTTGTTCCAAGAATTTACTGTCAGTTGAAGTTCAGCGGCACCATCGATCAGGTCGTCTTGTTATTGAAAATTAGATATTCGCATAGTGATCGCCCGCATTGTCTATATTTCGTTTTCGGTGTTTCCCCATCGGCAAATTTATTCCTGCTCTGTACGTAACCCTAGGGCGCATAATGACTGAGTTGTGGCCACCAGTTCCGTCGACGGTTTAGCATAATTTTCCAATCAAACCCATCCATGGCGCTCGATACGGAGTTTCTATTGGGTTTCGGAGAATAGAGAGATTTTCTCCCTCTTTTCAATCCTTCCCTCCAGCAGAAACCATTCGCCAGACGAAGACAATGGAGTCTTGGTTCATTGGTCGTGCATTGCTCGGTAGGAAATGAGCTGATGGGCGGCGTTTTACGAGACTATTGTTTCAAGTGCTACAATGCGTTCTGCTTGTGTTTGCGTGAAGTTTATTCAACGTATTTGTCATTCGGTTTTGAAGTAAAGACGGCCTCACAACGCCGCAACGTAAATAGGTTCTGCAAAACCTCCATAATTGGGACCTCGATGACCCTAAATCTCTAAAATTCATTCCACAAGCGTGGTTCCTTGAAAAATGGGGAACGCGTGTCCTAAGTTGGGTGGGCACTGCCCACTGGGCAGTATAACTTCTGTTCAGCTAATAGCAATGACAGCATATTTCGTATGTAAGTAAAGTGAATTGATAAGGAAACTATAGGTATCTAAAATAGAAGGTACCAAATTATCTGAATGGTCTACCGCAGTAAGACCTCGAATCTAAAAACTTTATATTACCGAGGTTTATTATTTTTCTATATAAATCACTCGTCAGCAAGGAACTCGGCTTTGCCATTAACAATTATTTTATTTTCCATTTTCCATAGTCTCGAATTTTCCATTTTAATTTAGTACTTGTCTAGTTAACCAAGAGTGATTCCAATTTCATCTCAAGATCATTTTAAGCGATGAGGTTTTATTAAGTTTATTCATTTTACACATTAGTGGCTTTGAATAAATTAGCTAATATAGTGGATCTATAAAGCTCTCCTATTTTTCAGAGAGTGGAATTTGTATTTAATTCTGATGTGGAACTAAACGATGTAACCTATTTTATAGTCCTCTTATTGGGGTACTCTCATTGGTGTGCCATATGACGATATTTTTTCATTATTCCTTCGAGTCTACCAAAGGTAGCCGAAGCTTTGTTTTCACTTTTCAAAGTTGAAAAAAAAAATGTTCTCCAAAATCAAAATTTCCACTCGCGTTTTACGTTTTAGACCTTCCTGGACAATTTTGGTTCCATGTCTGTCTGTCTGTGTGTACGTCATGAAATCCTTGTCACAGCCATAACTTCTACATTTCTCATCCAATTTCGATGCAATTTTCAGGGATTATTTGGGTTGGCGAGTAAATGATCCCTATGAAAATCATTACCCTCGGGTTGATAGTAGCCGCTGCGCATGCGCAAACGTGAAATCCGTGCCCCAGCCATAACTTCTACAATTCTCATCATAGATGGTTCCCTATGAAAATCATTACCCCCAGACTGACATTAGCCACTGCGCATGAGCAAACGTGTATTTCCTTGGTACAGCCATTACTTCTACATTTCCTATCTGACTGCGATGAAATTTTCAGGAATTATGCGAGTTGGGGTGGAGATGGTCCCCTATAAGGGTAGTGGAAGGCACTTAGTGATTTATGTTTTGAGATTAACTACTATACATCGGATCATCTACACAATCGGGTTATGGGTACTAGGAAGCTATGTGCCACAACCACTTGAATACTTTTTTTCTCAATACACATTGATATTCTCAGTGAAAATGTGAGACAAGGTATATTTAAGTTTTAAGTTTTGACTATGCTTCATCTTTTTTTCGTTCATTTGCTGGCGACCTGAACAAGAAGCACTGTAGCAACTTTTCTATTTTGAAAACTATTCAAATATCTCTTAAATGTTTCAAATTTGAAATGAATTGTTTAGAACCCCTTTACAAATTTAAGATCAAAAACTGGAGAAACTCGGATGGTTACTGCTTAGATCCTTCTATGCATAAAAGTGTAGGTGAATGTTGTTTACAGTTCTTTTAAATCAGAAGTGTATCTCAGCTTCGTCTATATTTACAGCTGTTTTGGCAGTATATAATTAATACATAAGTTGAGTGCCGAACGATTTTCGTGGGATGAAAACTAACGGCGATACATTGCCCTAGAAACGGGTCGGTTTTTAGTGAAAATCATTACAAAATCCCACGCTACTTTCGTTTCACGGTTTCGTCACGTTTTTACCCAGTTAGGTGATGGCTATAACATGTTCCATGCTAAAAACAATCAATTAAAAAATTGGTAATTGAAACCTTTGTAAAATAGCTGAAACCCGTATACCTTATTAATGATAGGAAACTCTTATTTTTCTTCTTCTTACGTTTTAACCCTGTAGGCCTTTAGTACGTAGTATATTCGTGCCCTGCGTGAATTGAGTATACGAGAATGAAGCGAATTTTTTAAGAAGATGAAGCTATTATTTGTTAAAAACATTTTCGTCCCCGAATTTGTTATTCAACTTCGGTGGTGTAAGTACAGTAGTGCCTCACGAGCTGTAAGACAAACGTAACCTCATCTAATATGGTTGTGTCTTCTCCATTACACCGGGTACTTACACGCAGGTGCTGAGCCTGTTATACTCATATACGACGTTTCGCGCTCTCGTAAATTATATAAACACGTAACCACCTCGGTAACGGCACCCTCGGAATCGCGGAGAGACCGAATAAAACCCTATAACCCCTCGCCCTGTCATTGTCCCCCTCTCTGGGGTCCTATAGGGCGTTATAACCCATTCTGGAAAGAGAGGTTTGGGGAACGGCCGTTTCCAAGTAAAGAGGATTGCCTCGGTTTTTGGGTGTCCTGCCAGTTCTAGTCTACACAAACACAGGGAACCTGTTTACCATATATTTGAACCCCAAGACACGAATTCGGATTGAACGTGAAATTCCTAGATAAGTAACGAATTGATCGAAAACTTAGTTCGGACTTAGTAGGTACCGTCAGATGGGGAGAGTTGGAACCATTTTCACTACATTTTGCATTGGAAAGATGGACCTCAGGCTATCCCCCCATGGTATCAAAATTGAAATACCTCCACAGGGGAGGGTGTTTATATTTTTTTCTAAGGTAAGTCCCAACTCTCCTCATTAGTGGGACCATATTGAGACTACTCACGTTTTCGGCCTCTTATCAAGTCTAAATATCATAGAGGAGACTTAAGACCATTTTGTAAGTTTTATTTTTTTTTCGGCAGGCAGGTGAGAAAATCTTCAAGACACATAGGTGGAGTTGGATCTCGTAAGATCCCTGGAAGGGTCCTCGTCTTCCGGTTATGTGGGATTCAAACCCACTAAAAAAACACCTCCTTTGAACTCAGCCCGGAACCGTTTAACACTTTACTTTGGACGGAGTCCTGGGGCGTTTGATCAGTTCTGGGTGAGGGGGTGGACCAGATGCTCCCTCCTCTCTCTTTCTCGTTCCAAGAATGTCTTCCTTGTCAGGATGCTTTCTGTGTAATATGCCACATCAGTCCAACTCCTTTCATCTTCCAGTATCCTGCTAGCAACATCCTCTGGTGTTGAACTCTGGGGAGCCAACTCGAGATCTACCATCAGCTGATTTCTTTCAGGCGCCCATTTGGTGCATTTGAAGAAGGTGTGGAGCACATCATCGTCATCTTTGTTCTGGTAGTGTAGACATGTTGGGGCAGACACTTTCCCAATCTTATGCAAATAGACATGAAAAAAGTCCATGTCCTGTGAAGAACTGCATAAGGAAGAAGTTCACTTATCCTTGTTTCCTTTTCATCCACGTCTGAATCATTGGCACCAGCCGTGCAGTCCTTACCAGTTTGCCATTGTGCGCTCCCTTTCTTCCTTTGCTAAGCAGGCCCTGTTTCCTTCATCCCTTCTATCAAAAATTCTTAAAAACAGGCATAAAAAAGTCCACGTCCTGTGAAGAACTGCATAAGGAAGAAGTTCACTTATCCTTGTTTCCTTTTCATCCACGTCTGAATCATTGGCACCAGCCGTGCAGTCTTTACCAGTTTGCCATCATGCGCTTCCTTTCTTCCCTTGCTAAGCAGGCCCTGTTTCCTTCATCCCTTCTATCAAAGATTCTTTCCTCTCTGAAGCCATCAGCTGAATGGGTATGACACTGGTTATTACAAAGATAGCGGGTTCTTTTGTAACCAAAGCATTCCATAGAGTAGGTATTAGGGTGTCCCATATTTTACAGAAAAAAAGAATTCCCAAAATTTTCAACGTATACCCTCTGAATCCTTTCTACACGGCCCAAATGACTCCCAGATGAAATTTTTTCCTGATCAAACTTGTGACAATTCTGAACGCGAACCGAAACTAGACGACACTTTGACTTGATTTTTTAAAAATGTGTTGATGATAAAACGTTTTGGCTTACCTCAAGGTAGCTTGGAAATCGCTTTTTCCAAATTAAACACTTTTGAAAATTTGGCGCTTTTCTTCAAATTAAAAAGAAACTTGAAAAAACACAAAATTGCTAACAGACATTTTTTGTTGGAAATACCTTGTAGAATTCAACTCTGAATTTATGCCTAACTTAAGTGCAGACGCCGTGTGTACGAGAATAATCTGGGATCTGATTATTCTTTCAAAAATATACCTACAATTTAAGGGTACATGAGCAGTTGGTATTAATTGTTTGGTTATTGTAAAACAGGCAGTAGAAGGGCTGATGTGATTACATCCCTAGACTGATGATGGTGTACAAATGATTTCTTCTGGAGCACGATTTGGACTGTAGTTGTCTCTATAAACAAGATGATCGGGGTCTTCAGAGCTTTGACTCAGCTGAGTGGAGGGATATCCGGTTTCGGAGCCAGACCGGAAGGCTCCGCGAGACAACTCACATTTGATCGATCCACCAGGCACACAACCCCACCTCTTCCTCCACCTCAGTGCCCCACACCTCAGCAGCAGTACAAATACCCCCCTGTGAGAGTCAAACTACCCCCTCTCGTCCACATTGTACCCCCTCTCTGTGCTCAATTCCTGAAGGAAAAAACATCGTTGGAGCATTAGGGCCGACACTAACGTGAGGCGTTACACAACGTAGGAATTTCTATCACGGAAAAAGGCTTCTTTGAAAGAATAATACTGCACCTACCAGCCTACCTCCATCTTTTTTAGTCTCCGAAGAGTCTTCAAACGCCCGTAATGCGTGAAATTCACACGAAAGGCGGATTAGGTGTTTCAGCCTCGGGGAAACCGCTCGACTCGAGTTTCTCAGAGGTCGATCAAAAACACCAAATTCGTCCCTTTCATGCCAAGACCATGAATGTGCAAAATTGAACTTTTGAAAAAAACGAAGAAAACTGATTTCAGTATTTTTGATGCAGTTTTAACAGTGCAATTTTTAAACATAAACTCATTCTAACTTAGATTTCTAGTTCAATGTTAGTTCAATTTACATAACTGATAACCAGAAAATATTTTACATTTATTTTGTATACTTTTATATTAATGGTCATTCATGGTTTTGGGTCATAAGCATTTTGGATTTATAGCATTTTTACGTCAATATGGAGGTTTTACACACTAAATTGGAGGATTTACACATTAATTTGGAGGTCTTACTCATCAATTTGGAGGTATTCGATTTCAAGTTGGAGGTCTTCCATTTCAAATTGGAGGTTTTACACGTCGAATTGGAGGATGCCAAAAATAACGTGATTTATTTCTGGTAAAGCTGTAACCACAAATTAACGCGTGAATAGGCACCTTTAAAAGAATAGCAGTTGGAAGGGAAGGATACTTGAAATGGAATGTCTTCCCCATGTTGCACGGAGTTCCATACGCACAATTGATGTAAAACGAACCATTTCCATCATCCTTCAATTTGAAATGGAAAACCTCCAAATTGATGTGTAAAACCTCAAATTTTACAAAAAATTCTATATATTATGCTCACTTTCATGGTTTTGGCTTGAATCATATAAGCTGGGTTCTGCATTGTATCAATATCCTTCAGAGTATATTGGACTCCCTACTGTTCGTTGGTGTTAATATTGTGCTCCGACACAAGTAAAGTCGTAATGTTGATTCCAGGAGGTTTTTGAAATTCGTAGGGTGTGTTATAGGTATATTTAATGGGTATGTCTTCTGTTTAGTGGACATTAGATTTGCTTCCTAGTTTACGTTGGTGAGTTGTTTAGTCATCGTAAAGTGAGTCATTAGAACTTCACTCTGCTACCTACTTGTTACTTTCATTTCTCGGTCTTCTTTATGTTGGTATAACTTCCGATGTCTGAATAAGAAACTTCAATTTTTTGGAATTACACGGCTATACCGACCATGAGCCCTCCAGATAATGAAGAATTAGGTAGGTATCTACTATCAGTAATTATCACAACATAATAATATTATGAGTTAACGATAATGAAGATTCTCGATTGCGATTGAACCAACTGGTGTCAATGGAACGTGTAATAGGATTGAACAAAAACTCATCAAATATAATATTCGATGGAAATAGAGGCTTTTGAGGTTTACCGGCTGAGCTTTTCTTTGATACCTCATCAATTTCCGAAAACCCCATCAGCGTCGCTTCAAAACTGCCAACATAATCCCGCTCGTTCGCCATTTGTTGGCTGAACTCATAAATAATAAGGGACGGAAGCGGACGAGATGTCTTCAACATGTGTCGCCTATCTCTACACTATGCGGTTGGGTGATATAACCTCCCTCCTCCTTGTCACTCTCAACTCTGGAGCTCATATCTCATTCATTCACTCTCACGGAGACCAGCTGGAGTCTGTTAGAGAGGGGTGGAGGAGGGATTAGGTTAGGGGCCCATCCACAGTCTATAGGATGACTCCAGACTTCATAACCAGCTCACATTCCCTGTCGTGGATAAATTCGCTACAGAGAATGAAAATTAAATTGTGATGGGGGGACCTATTAAAATTGTAATCACGTTTGACCGTGGGACCGTTTTTTTCTGCTACACGAATACAAAACTTCCTTATCTCCCTTTTGAGGAAGCAGAACACTGTAAGTTTTCCACAAAAACGACGATATGGGGTTTCCCTTCACCTTCAAAATACAACTCTAGTTTTTGATTGATTTCTGAAGTTTCGTTGATTCTTAAATTGGGACACCACGTTTATGAGTCTTATCCTTACTACGCTTCAGCTAGTATTGATTGGTAAACTGTGTGGCTGAATTACTTGGAAGATTCTGATGTTTCCCCGAAATACGATACTGTAATAATAGGGCGATACGGTGTGAGCCTAGGGGGGCTGTCAAAGTGGGATATATGAGGCACCAGTCTCGAAGTAGAACAGAACCATATAATGAGTTACCCAGCAGGAGAAAATTGCCATTTTTGTAGAGAAACATATTTTATAGTATTTTATCCTTTTAGTTGAACTTTTTTCTCTTTGAATAAAACCGTTTTTCACTATCATTCAAAACATTTTGGTTTATTATTTTCAATAATAAGCCTTTAGAATCGAGCAAGAAAAAAAAATTTTAACCCCCCCCTCAAAATTTCATGTTTTACGTTTCAAGGTACGTAGAATCCGAAAATCGAATAAAAAAATTTCCGTCCGTCCGCCGTACGCGGCACTTTTCTTAGCAACACTGGACCGATTTGGTTCAAATTTGGTATATGGGCTCCATTTGGGGTCTAGTTGTGCCGCGAAGCTTTTGGTTGATGTCAGTAACTTCTAAGGGGTGAAAATTAAGGGTTGCAATTTTCAAGAGTGCCCTAGCTCGAAAACTCTCGAAATAAAGGTATCGTTTTTTCACCAATTTTGAATAGTATTGAATTTTTAAAAAATTTTGAGACCACCCGGAGCTCTGTAGGACAAACTGTTCGGTCCCTACGAGTACTTTAAGATTTTCCTTTGATAAAACAGAATCATGAGTGTGAATCGCAAAAGAGGTCTAATCTCCGTTCAAATTTTATCTGACTAAAATGCGATCGCTGTTCATTTCTTCGATTTGCATACAGTTTTGCCTTCTGCGTAACCAGTAATCAAATTTCCATATGAAGGTTTCTATTTTTCGAATCGAGTGTGAAGCGTTTAGTTCTTTCTAATAAACTTAATTGTGAAGGTGTGAAGTCAGTATGGTGTGGTAGGTAGTACCTACCAATAGTTGGTAAAAAAAGCTGGTAGGTAAAAAAAATGTTGGTAGGTAAATAACGCTGCAAATCATTGCCCAAAGGTTTATTATTTTCTGTATGATCACCCTTCTGTATAGATCACTGGTTCTCCATCAATAGCACCTACCACCATCTGTATTCTCCCTTGACCTTCCCTCTCAAATTTCAGCTTCCTGCGTTCAATAGGATTGAAAATGGCTTCGGAGCTCACTCAGCTGATCAGTGATCTGAAGAGCGAAGAAGATCTCCTCGAATGCTGGAGACGCCTGGAAGAGTACTGATCAGCTGAGTGAGCTCCGAAGCCATTTTCAATCCTATTGAACGCTGGAAGCTGAAATTTGAGAGGGAAGGTCATGGGAGAATACAGATGGTGGTAGGTGCTATTGATGGAAAACCAGTGATCTATACAGAAGGGTGATCTATACAGAAAATAATAAACCTTTGGGCAATGATTTGCAGCGTTTTTCACTTTGAAATGTTACAACACGATTGTGAAGTCACCCTCAATTATGTTGGTGATCACTTGTAGCCGTCAGCCATATGTTGACGAAATACGGACCTCAATCATTTTTGATAAAATTTGATCAAGATCAGGAGACGATTTTGTGAAGTATGCTCGGAAGGAGGCCAGAGACAGGAACCAAAGTTGTTCAAAAGCTCTGAAACGCAAAACTCCGGTAGAAGTTATGATTTTGGTCAACCCAATTTTTTTCACGCTGCACAAATACAAAGCTTTCCTCACATTTGAAGCAAAAAACCAAAAAATTTCGATTTTGGTGATTCTCAAAAAATGGCAAGCATTTCGAGTGTCTGAACAATATTTGTTCGATCTACTTGCAAAAAAATTTGTTATTTCTGGATGAAGTACTCACCTTAGGGTTACGAGTATCGTGGAACGTTGATTCGGCGGAAGTAGGTAAAGGCAGGTAAGGAACGAGGTTTTTTTTGTGCTCAGCCTCTCGACTCCATTCCTACTGTATGCACAGGAATGAATGGCTCCCTCTCCGCTCCTTTGAGCCTTCGTAATAAACCGAGAATTCTATACGACCTTATTAAACCAGGAGGCAGGTGGTGGGTCCTCCTACCTTTCTTCACTTGACTCCTCCACGCTCCACGGCTCTGGTATTGATCCTTCAAACTGAGGATAACGTTAACTTTACTCGCGAAAAGACGCCTCCAGTAACCCCCATTGTGAAGAGATAGGCCGCAGGGAATTCCTTCGGAATGATGGTATGAAGTACAAAGTACCCTGGTGCGAAATCTGGGTTGATATTGTGGGCACTTCGGGACGTTATCTGGAGCACAAAGCCGCTAACTCATAAAAGCCACTGTATTTCATTCTTATTACCATTGAGGTACATTTTCTGTGTGTTTATTTTCCCTACTAGAAAAAAATTGTTTCCATCATTTGTTCTCCAAGATGCTGCGAACAAAATTTCTCGCTCCAGATTGGACAAGAAAGAAGTCAGCTCGAATGGTTACAAAATTGATTTCACATTCCTTTTACATCCTTCTTTGTTTCTAATAATTTCTAGTGGTCTCCAATAGACTGTGTGCCAAATTTAAGCGCTACAGAAGAAGAAGAAGGTGAAGGTTAAATAGAAGGTCAGATCTATTTTTCAC
Organism: Apolygus lucorum; assembly: GCA_009739505.2. Lineage (NCBI taxonomy): Eukaryota > Metazoa > Arthropoda > Insecta > Hemiptera > Miridae > Apolygus > Apolygus lucorum. Next base: position 44,222,990 of record CM019168.2, on the reverse strand, counting down.
ACATTTAACGCGATTTCTGTGACTTACTTCCAATCCTTCCCGGATATTTGAAAGAGGCTGAGTGCAGATTTTCAAGACTTGGAAACAGGAGAGAAGTTAGCGGTATGTTAAGACGAACTAAGTTTCACGAAAACATGTTGAGAAAAAAATATGGACGTAGAGAGACGAAAAATCCCGTGAGAGTGAGAAATATGTCTGCCAAGTTGGGTGGGTAGTTATGTAGCTAACTTCCTCTCATACAAGAACATAGACTTACAAAGTTGTTATATGAATCCTATACTTACAAATTCCCTGATACGGAATTTGATTTTATCGTTCATGTTGACGATTTTTCACTTTTTCAAGTGTACCGTTGCTCCTATTCGGATCGATGACACGCATCAATCCTAAAAGTGTCATCAAAATCGGTCAATTATTTTAAGTACTTGTGCCCAGAAAGGATTGTCCACAGACGAATTTTTAAATACCAAGTGGATTCAAGATCACTACGATAACATGGTTGTTCTAGCCATGTGTTGTGGCTCGAGCCATTTTAGTCCCCAGAGCTATGGCGGACAGATCTACATCGTACCATGGAAGAGCAAATCTGCAAAATAGTCTGCCAAGTTAGTAGGGCAACAAGGGGCTCGAAGCGGTACTGACTGATAGATCCAATAAGTAACCAGAATTTTCCTTGAATTTTCAAACACAAACCCTACTAGGAGTTCGTTGCCGAGAATGGTGAATTTTTTTTCAATAAAAACTATTCTACAACTATAGCCCAAGGCGCTTCCTTTTTGGTTTATTATTTTCAATAATGAACCTTTGGAATCGACCAAGAAAATTATTATTAATCCCCCTCAAAATTTGTTGGTTAACGTTTCAACGTACGTAGAATCTGAAAATCAAATAAAATTTTGCCGTGAGTCCGCCGTACGCGGAACTTTCTTTAGTTACCATGATGAAACTTAGTATATGGGGTCCATTTGGGGTCTAGTTGTACCCCGAAGCTTTTGGTTGATGTCAGTCACTTCTGAGAGTTGAAAAATAAGGGCTAAAATTATGAAAACGCCCTAGCTAAAAAATTGATATAAAGGTGCTGTTTTTATCAATTTTAAATCTTATTGCATTTTTAGAATCGAATGAGACCACCCAGAGCTCGGTAGGACCAACCGTTTTTATCTCTATGAGAACTTTAGGGTTAGACTTACGATAAATCAGAAACACGAATGTGAATCGCAAAAGAGGCCTAATCTCCGTTCAACTTTTGGTGACCAAAATCCGATCATTGTTCGTTTCTTCGAGTCGTACTCAGTTTCGCGTCCTTAGCAACCAGTAACAAAATTTCCTAATGAAGGCACCCACAACTCCCTATTTCTTCGGATTGAGTGAGAAGCAAAAATATGGTTGGTAGGTAATGGCAAAGCTGTGTTCTCTGCAGATGAGTGATCTTTGGGGAAAAATAATGAACGTTTGTGTAATAATTTACAGCAATTTTTTTCTTCTAGATATCCGTGCGGTGACATGATGAAATCTGTCGGAGATCATACTCAAGTCCAACTGATCTTCCGATTATAGCAAAATTGGACCGTTGATTTGTGAGAAAAAAAAGATTTTCACGGGAAATTATGTTTACTTACGCTAGTACCAATCTTGAAAATTCAATCGGATTTCGGTCCAAGGATTTCATACAAGGAGTTGACCACAGACAGACACGGAACCAAAGTTATCTAGAAAGTTCTGAAAAGCAAGGTACCTACTTTTCCGTTACACCCCCCCCCCCTCCCAGTCTGTCTTCAACGCGCCTGTCCGGTGTTTCTAGGCATTCCTTCTTACTTAAATATACATATTTACGACGAATTTGTCACAATTTCAAGCTGTAGGAAGAAATTATATTATTTAAAAAAAGAAGCAAAAATATGGTTGGTAGGTAATGGCAAAGCTGTGTTCTCTGCAGATGAGTGATCTTTGGGGAAAAATAATGAACGTTTGTGTAATAATGTACAGCAATTTTTTTCTTCTAGATATCCGTGCGGTGACATGATGAAATCTGTCGGAGATCATACTCAAGTCCAACTGATCTTCCGATTATAGCAAAATTGGACCGTTGATTTGTGAGAAAAAAAAGATTTTCACGGGAAATTATGTTTACTTACGCTAAGTACCAATCTTGAAAATTCAATCGGATTTCGGTCCAAGGATTTCATACAAGGAGTTGACCACAGACAGACACGGAACCAAAGTTATCTAGAAAGTTCTGAAAAGCAAGGTACCTACTTTTCCGTTACACCCCCCCCCCTCCCAGTCTGTCTTCAACGCGCCTGTCCGGTGTTTCTAGGCATTCCTTCTTACTTAAATATACATATTTACGACGAATTTGTCACAATTTCAAGCTGTAGGAAGAAATTATATTATTTAAAAAAAGAAGGAAAAATAGAATTACCGTGTCTTTAGAAGTTGCCGATGTCAGTGAGGATTTGTAGAAACAATTTGGCGTGGTTGTGGTTTGATTGCCTCCACATTAATTCGGAGGATACAAATATATTGGTCGGCACTTCCATTGTGACCTAACAAAAAAACGAATGACCTGCCTTTGCAATTATTTTTCACGTTCCTTATCTCCTGACCTTTGTGAAGAGATGTTTGAAAACCTACCGATTCATAGGGAAGGTATTCTTGTTTTTCAAAGAATTCACCGATGTCTCTTTACTCCCAGAAACTGAGCGTACATTCATTTATTAAAATGTGGAAAAGAATCATTACAGGTGCCTAGAAACATTGGGCGGGCCCGAAACAGTCGCGAAAGTTTTGAAACAGACGTTAACGAAAAAATAGATACTTTATAAACAGATTCTTAGATAACGGAAAAGTACCAAAAGCTAAACACGAATGAAAAAATTTTGGAAGACCAGAATTTTCGTGTCCTGCTGTGATAATAATTTCTGTGAGTAAACAAAATTAGGCTTTTGGTTTATTATTTTTAATAATGAAGCATTGAAATCGAGTAAGACACAATTTTCAACCTGCATCAAAATTATATGGTTTACGTTTCAAAGTATGTAAATTCGAAAATCGAATTTTAAAAAATCCGTGGGTACGCCGTATTTTATTTCTTCCAAATAAATTTGATTGTGATGTAGATATTTAGTATGGTTGGTTAGTAGTGGTTGGTTAGTAGCAGACGAATGATCTATAAAGAAAAATAATAAACCTTTGTGTCATAATGTGCACGTTTTGTGATTAAATCACAAAAATTTCATTTTCATTAAATTTCAAATTTTGAAATCGTACATCGACGCAGAAGTGAGTCTTTCGTTGCCTTATTCCACCAATCGGTGAGCCCCAATAGTTTGAATGGCCGTCAATGGTTATGGTCTTTGAAGAGTTCCTCTACCAATACAAATTACTGAAAGAAATCAAGAGCAGACTCCGTTCAAGGTCACCACGTTTTTGTAGACCAACCGTTAGCTGGTTTTTAATACCCTTTGGAAGACAGCTGATGACGTCCCCGACGTCAGAAATTCAACCTGAGATGGTTATTTACTTCACTTCACTCCGTCAAGGTCACTTGTTTTTGTGGACTAGTGATGTAGTGATTCTCTTCAAGAAGTCGGTGTTTGTTTATTCCGAGAGGAAACAACGCTTGCTCCCAGAACTTGTAAAATCTGACCCACAACCATTGACCGAAATAGAATACGATTATATTCGCTTCACCGTCCCTTGATCTAAAATTGATGGACTTAGACTAGACAAGACAACCGAGCCCTTTCCTCGTGGAGCGATCAATATTGTTGTGCGACCTTGTACAAGTGAAATATTCACGTTTTACCGTTTATTTACGACGCACAGTGGTCAAAAATGCGATTATAAAGAGGAGGAATGGGTCCGTACATCAGCCAAAAGAATGGGTAGTATACTCAGGTTCTTCACAAAAGAATTAATTGGTAAAATCCACATAATAAATGGTATTATAGGGAGAAATACATGGAGAAATAAAAATGAGGAGGCTACCTAGGAACATCGAAAACTGGGCCGCGTAGATTTTGCTCTGGAAATGCCATCTTGGTCGATCACTGGCGACGCGTCGGTCGGAATGCAAACTGATATTGAAAATCTGCGCCCAGGGCCCGAAGCTATGCATTACAGCCAGGTTAGTCATTTCCTCGTCTAATCATGCGTCCCAGATGCGATCCCCCCGAGAATTCACATGAGGGCAGCACAATCTCACGGCAATATATCCCAGTTCAGCCTCCCGACAGATGGCAGACGGATAAATCTCTTATCGTGAACCACATTCATCTTCGATGACGGAATTTTTAAGGCAAAAATGAGTTGATATTTAAACGATTCATATTTACTTCTTGGTAGACTTTCTTTCTTACATAGACTAATAAGGTGATGTGTTTTTCACTCCATACTCACAATACTTATTTAGTTTTATTGTAATAAACTATTTTTCTTTCTACGTTTGAAATCAAAGCTTTTACTTACTTTTAGGAATAATGCAAAAACTCGTTTTTATACCCTATGAATTGGCTTATGCCGTAGAAAACAATAAAATAAAACAAGAAACTTTCGAATTGATAGAATGAAATCAGGCTGTTCGATCAATCACAAATTGAGCTACTGATTCTCTTTTAGCTTGGAATCTAGCCGGTGAGTTTGGTTCTGATAGTATTCAAGAAAATTGACAAGCTCTTTATAAGTTTTGTCATCGGGTTTCCTTGGGATAGTGAGGTCAATGTTTTGAAGTGGGTAACGTCCGATATAACGTTTTAACACTCAAACCCAATGATATTCAACTGAAACCAATTTACATATATAATACAAATATGTAATACAAAAATACATACAATATCATACAGTAAATTTGGAATAAAAAATTGTCCAAGTCAATCAATACCTACCTCAATTTTTGGAGGTCAATTCGGTGGGGTCCGGTGTGGCCGTGGGCGCTGGGGCGCGCGTTCTTTGGTGGAGAGGTTTGGACAAACTTCTGCGGGAGTCATGGGTTCGAATCTCGCCGTTCTCGCGCCCGGGGTTCATCGCTCCCCTCGTCGCAACACAGGGCGGTGAGGCGTTGGGAAGCCATGTCAGATAAATCATACTGAATAAAACAATCCTGAATAATTCAGGATTGTTTTATTCAGTATGATTTATCTGACATGGCTTCCCAATGCCCAATGAAATTATTTCAATTTATTTTATAATGCTAAAATTTTATTGGGTCTGTTTAGACTAAGAATTTAAATGTGTTTTCCTTGTAGTTTCAAGAGGAATTTTCTTATTGCGTTTTTCAGATGTCATAATATGGGTGTGGCAGCTGGGCTCCATGGAGCAGCTTTTATCTGGGTTCTCATCAACCTTGCCTATCCATGCAACTCGGAATATCCAGAATACACGTGAGTTTCATGCTGTGAAAATAACAAGTACCAAGAAATAGTAGAAGATTAATTAAACGTACATTTAGTTCTGGAGTTTTCTATACCACAACACTGCAACAACTCGTAGTTTTCAGGTATTTTTAATCGGTTAGTTTGTTTGAAACTGTTTGTTCGTACCAACTATTCAAAACTATTTTGGGCATGTATGTCACTGTAGGACCAAAAGATGCCCCAAATCCTGGTATTTCATCCTTGTCTCTCAAAATTAATCTTTCGAAATATTCTTATTTAGGAGGTACTATAATTTTGAATTGGAAGATGTAAGGATTGAAACAATAAAATCAAAATTTCAATATCTTCATCTAAAAGCCAACAAAACATTTTTCAGTCACAAAGACATTCAGGGCGTTGGAGATGTTAGAGATAATTAAGGATCCTAGAACTTACGTGATCGGAATATTTCCCAAGTTTGATCTCAGAGTCTTGATTCAAACGAAAAATTGATAAAGCTTCTGAATTTAGACCCAACTATTGAATGAATTTCAAATCCTATCTACAAGTAGTAAGCTTTAGAAACGATTCAGTTCCTCTGACGAGGGCATATTAGGTTGACATATCTTTGAATAAAGGTCGTAAACGTTGGGAAAACACTCTTATTTTGTTCAAATCGTTATTTTCATTCAGTCCACTCCAGAGACCGGTCTATTTTCAAAACTTTATGTCTTGTTCATAGAAATCTAAGTTAGAGAAATGATACCAAATTTTGAAGTATCCTTATCTAGAAGGCTCCAGAACAAAACAATTTTCACCCACAAAGGCATTCAGGCGTTGGAGATGTTGGAGATCTACGTGATCGGGATATTTCCTAAGTTTGATCTCAAAGTGTTGATTCAAACGAAAAAGTGATAAAGCCGAATTAGACCCAACAATTTAACTAATCTTTCGAAACTTATCTACAAGTAGCTATAATGCAGAAAAATTTCTCACGAAGGCATATTATGTCGTCATATCTTTGAATAAAGGTCGTTAACGTTGGAAAAACACTCCTATTTAGTTCAAATCGTCATTTTCATTCAGTCCACTTGAAGCTTTGTTCGTTGGAATCTAAATTGATACCAAACTTTTAAAGTGTAAATATCTAAGTTGGTTCCAGAAAGAAAAACTTTTCACTCACAAAGCCATTCAAAACGTTAGAGATGGTTAGATTCTGATTTTCTCCTTCCGTTGAAATGTTTTGGTGAGGTGGCTATTGAAGTTTTCCTTTACATTTCATTCTAGATTTTTCTACTTTTTTCATTCTTTTAAATACCCATTTTTGGACAATTTTTGCATTTGTAGAATAATACCTAATCTAAGAGTAATACTCTTTCTAATGATTCCGAATATACCATAATAATATTACAATGGACATGACGGTTAATAAATTTTAAACATTGAAACGTCGACAACACAAAACATGGTTTTTGAATCTTTGGAGTTGAACTTGAAATTTTTGCTTGAAAAACTTCAGGAACCGTTTTAGAATGTAACAAATCGTATTTCAAAGAAAAATGTATCAACATTTTCGATGCTAAAAATTTGAGTTCATTCCTTGCAAGAGCTTAATTTTCTTCAAAAATTCGCTAAAATGGAACACAATTACGATTTTTGAAAGAAAAGATTAAGTCTTTGAGAGTGGGGATCTATGAGTGACTGAAAACACCTTCTATGAAATAGGTATTTACTTTTTTAACTAGTTTTGGGTACAACAATACTTAATAAATTGTTCATTCAAATTAAGTGTTCTATTCTGTATTTTTTTGTATCTACTCACGTCACTCATATATATTGTAACAAACAATTTTAAAAGAATCATGATCTGCTTCAATTAAATATAATATTTCTACATTTCAGGCCGGAAGATGGTAACTCGGACACAAAAATTCTAGACAAGATTCTCGCACAAAACCGTTACGACAAAAGACTCTTGCCTCCCGTTACAGGTAAAAAGTTTATTTACTCCCAAGATTTGTAGATTATTTTATATTAAAACTATGTTTATAAAGAGCAACCGTAACTGGAACCTAAATACTATTTAAAAACATTCCGAGCCCCAGCTATTTGGGGTAATTGAGATGCATTTATGTTTTTGTCTGGATATGGGGTAACATTGTTTTGTAGCTTTTTTTGTTATTTGAGGGGTAACTTAGACCATGATTGAATGATCTATTGTGATAAAATGCCGTATTCAATTAAGTAAAATTTCTTAAACTCCTTCACAAAGGGGCTACAACCTTTGAAACATGAGTTATTGAATTATTTATGTGAGATATATTTATGTCCACTTATGATCTACTAATGGGTAATAATCTTGAATGAGAAAATAACTCATTTAATGTTAAATGTTAAATTTTCAATCATCTTTCTCCGCACGCATACAAATTTTGGAAAATTGAGGAATAGGTTCCTTTTGGAAATAATTAGTTGATATTGATGAGTTGAAGATTTGAAATTACCATAAAGTACATGGATGGTCATTGGCTGAATCCACTAGAAAAAAATAAATACTATGACATTTTGAAAATTTGAAGGTAACTTTGAGCCCGGGAATTGTGGACTGTAAACAGCCTTCTCAGGTTGAAAATTGTGGACTGCAGACTGGGAATTTTTGAAATCTCTTCTGGATGGCACCAAAACATATCAACCACGAGCTCCTCTCTATGTGGATTAAAGAAATTGGAACATTCGAAAGTGAGGGCGCTGGTATTGTCCAAATGCCAAATTAGGGCAACGAGAGACTTCCACTCTTGTGATGATGTGTCTTCCTCACCACCGAAATTTCGAACCACCCAAATTTTTCGTTTATTGCAACATCCTCGGACAGTGTTCTGTCTCATTAAGTAGTCTTAACGAGGCATCTCTACCACTACAATTAATGGATTTTTTTCAATTGGTCTTTATGAATCTAGAAGGTGTTTTTTATCATAGAGCATTGGTTAGGCATAGGTGCTTGGCTGAAGAAATTGACCTAAGGCTTTTATTTTCAAAATGTGACCATAAATTGCCTATAGAGGTTCGTTTTCGTTCGGAGGTTTGAGCATTCCTTCGTGAACTTTGGTCCGTAAAACTACGTAGCCACCCAGTGCATAGAAATTTTGAGGCGGAGCTGAAGGGCCTGTAGAGCTGGTTAGGGGAGTGCTTGACATCTTAATGTAGCAACTCTTCTGGATGGCCCCATCAACTACGGGACATCTACCACCGACACACCCGCCCCTCAACCTGCTCGGCTGTCATTAGCAAGGAAACATCACCTCCGAGATCTGGGTCACCCGGCTTAATTTGGCCGCCCTTTAAAGCCTTAAGAAATCCCTCAACTCTTTTAAACTTGCTAAGAATCCCTCAGACCTCCTCCGCCCTCTCTAGCTACCCTTTTCCCTTTAGTTAGTTTCCTCTGCGTCGGTCGAGTTCCGGGGTTCACGCGGTTGTTCGAGAGGATTTGAAATTTAAAACAGATCATTTACATCTAGTAGGAGTGCAGATTTTAGAGATTACTCGGGTGACCTTCCAGAAAAACTAACCAACCACGCTGATGGTGTGAATTGCAAAGTGCCAATGTATGTAAGACCTCTCGGGAATTTATAACTTCTGCATAAGCTGAAAACTTCGTTTTCAGGTCATGTTGGTATTCACAACTTTTTCATCATCATAATTTTACAGTGTACAATAGACTAAATTGAAAATTTTTCGCCAAAACACGAAAAATTGAAAACTAGGTAATTGATTGAAGAACTCAGGAGAAGACTTGTGGAATGTATGTAAAACCGCTGAAGAAAATGACCATTTCCTGTCAGAAATTTGAAACTCCTTAGATTAGCTGGTGCAGATGGTGTCCTATTTCCCACCAAAACTCGAAAATTTTAAGATTTCAAAAGACACCGTAAATAACAAGTGATGTAGCAATGTGTGTAAGACCTCCCGTAAATGTGAAACTTTTTTTTTTTGTGGTTAGCAAAAATAATTCTTGTTACCCGGAGCCCGATGTGTCCATCACCATATCGTCCCCAGAAAGTTAGAATGTCCCAAGCGCCACTTTATGCTATTTTGAGTTTTTGTAACCGTCGGATTCGCCTTGAAAATTTGCATCTATCTGTCCAATTATCGTAAGCGACGCATGACTCAAAGCCTTCCAAAACTGCCTCAATGTTTTCGAATCGTAACCACCAATTTGGTTAAAATTTTATCTACCATTCATTCAGATTGTAAGAGACGTCGAAAAAATTATGAACGTAAAATATTTTTATTATACCCACAATGGTTCATGGTCATAAATAAATGGGAGTTTCGATGGAGATTCATTTTATTTAATTTCCCTAATTTGAACGTAAATTGTATGAATTTCTCTAGAGTAGTTGGAGAAGACCCGATAGTTTTCCAACTAATTCCGTTCTGGAGAAAGATCGAGAATATCGTAAACAGTACCAAGATGTATATCGTATCTACGACTCTTCTCCGGGTCCATCAAGATAGCAAGAAAGTAAAGTAAAAATGCAGTTTCCCAAGATTTTTTTGGAATTTTTTTTCTTGAATCGGCAGAAAATGGTTCAACGTATTCTAAATTACCTAATATAATTTAAAGGCAATAAAAGATTCTCTCTCAAAATTGGAAAATGTCGTTTAAAATATTCTGCCTTTCAGGGGACGATTTATGTCCGTCTGACCATAATTTTAAAATGGTACCTAAACATATGTAGGTTCGAATTCAGTAGAAACTTTCATTCCAAACGACCCTTAGGACTTACTTCTAAAATTCTCTTAATTCAACACTTCGCAATTTTTTCGGGTTCAGATTAGTGAAAATACGCAGGTAACTTACGTAGTGTCCAAGACAGAACGCTGCAAATTATTACACAATGGTTTATTATTTTTCTATAGATCACTCGTCTGCAAAGCCACCAACCACCCAACATGAAGAAGAACATCGATCGCATTACGGTCAGCTTTAATTTGAACGGAGATTAGGCCTCTTTTGCGATTCACACTCGTGTTTCTGATTTATCGTACATCCAAACTTTAAATTCTCGTAGTGAGCGAACAGTTTGTCCTACAGAGCTCCGTGTGGTCTCAAATAATTTTAAAAATTCTATAGAATCTTAAATTGAAGGAAAAACAATACATTTATATCGAAAAGTTTTGAGTTAGGGCGTTTTCAAAATTTCAAAATTCATTTTTTGACCCTTAGAAGTGACCTACATCAACCAAAATCTTCGGGGCACAACTAGACCCCAAATGGAGCCTACATACCAAATTTCATCGAAATCGGTCAATGATAAGTGGCAAAAGTGCCGCGTACGGCGGACGGCGGACGGACGGCCAAATTTTGGTTTATTATTTTCAATAATAAGCCTTTGGAATCGAGCAAGAAAAAAAAAATTTTAACCCCTCCTCAAAATTTGATGTTTTACGTTTCAAGGTACGTAGAATACGAAAATCGAATAAAAAAATTTCCGTCCGTCCGCCGTACGCCGTACGCCGTCCGCCGTACGCGGCACTTTTCTTAGCAACACTGGACCGATTTGGTTCAAATTTGGTATATGGGCTCCATTTGGGGTCTAGTTGTGCCGCGAAGCTTTTGGTTGATGTAGGTCACTTCTAAGGGATGAAAATTAAGGGTTGAAATTTTCAAGAGTGCCCAAGTCGAAAACTCTCGAAATAAAGGTATCGTTTTTTCACCAATTTTAAATAGTATTGAATTTTTAAAAATTTTTGAGACCACCCGGAGCTCTGTAGGACAAACCGTTCGGTCCCTACGAGTACTTGAAGGTTTTCCTTCGATAAAACAGAATCATGAGTGTGAATCAAAAAGAGGTCTAATCTCCATTCAAATTTTATCGGACTAAAATGCGATCGCTGTTCATTTCTTCGATTTGTATACAGTTTTGCCTTCTGCGTAACCAGTAATCAAATTTCCATATGAAGCTTTCTATTTTTCCAATCGAGTGTAAAGCGTTTAGTTCTTTCTAATAAACTTGATTGTGAAGGTGTGAAGCCAGTATGTATGGTGTGGTAGGTAGTACCTAGCTGGTAGGTAAAAAAAAGTTGGTAGGTAAAAAAAATGTTGGTGGGTAAAAAACGCTGCAAATCATTGCTCAAAGGCTTCTTCACTCTTCAGATCACTGATCAGCTGAGTGAGCTCCGAAGCCATTTTCAATCCTATTGAATGGAAGTGCTCTTCCAGGCGTCTCCAGCATTCGAGGAGATCTTCTTCACTCTTCAGATCACTGATCAGCTGAGTGAGCTCCGAAGACATTTTCAATCCTATTGAACTCAGGAAGCTGAAATTTGAGAGGGAAGGTCAAGGGAGAATACAGATGGTGGTAGGTGCTATTGATGGAGAACCAGTGATCTATACAGAAGGGTGATCTATACAGAAAATAATAAACCTTTGAGCAATGATTTGCAGCGTTTTTATTCGATATTTGAATTTTACATACCTTGAAACGTAAACCATCAAATTTTGAGGGGGTGTTGTAAAAATTTTTTTTTGGTCGATTCCAAAGGTTCATTATTGAAAATAATAAACCAAAATCTTAATTCTACAATTCGAAGTTGAAGCTGATGTAATATATTGCATTTTTCCAGGTACTCTGACCGTCAATATGAGTGTCCTTCTGCTCTCTCTCGCCTCTCCGGATGAATCTAGTTTGGTGAGTTCCTACATCTTTTCATAATTGAAAAGGGGCGAGGGATAAGTGGATATGAAAAACCGTGGTATTTGAAAAAGTGTTTATTTTGAAGTTCATTATGGTTCACTATGAAATGTCACCGATATGGAGATCGGCATTTCATACTCTCTGGTAGATGGTATGAAATTAGATGGTAGAGTAAATTATTAATGGAGGTGGAGTAAATGACCAAGGTAGTCTTCAGTAGTTTTTCTTTATTGTCACGACGTTTCCGTCCTGGATCAGGACCCTAATCATGTGTAGAATAGTGAGTCTTCTTAGTGTAGGATTCAGGTGGCATTTATCTCAACAAATATAACTAATTGTTAATGTAAGTTGTAAGAAGAAACATGAGGAGATATGTCACTAATGGGTGGAAATTCCCATTTAGTTGTCAACTAACATATAGCATATTACTCATATTATTGAGATTATTATACTCATGATTATTATACTATTACTCATATTATTGCTTAATTTCGCTTCCCTTCAAGCTTTTCCATTCTTGAAGCAAGCAAAAAATATCTGGGTCCTTTTGCATATCGGAGCTTTCTGAACGATACTGGGTCCATGTCTGTCTGCCGGTCTATCTTCAGGTCTTTTGCTGTACAGAGGCTTACCCAATTACCCATACATTTCCTATAAATTCCATAAAAATCCACAATACAGAGGTAGGGAGGTTTTGGCCTAACACTAGTTTTGCTGTGGACTGACACAGATAAAAAAAATGTTCGTTTTAATGAAACACAAAATCAGAGAAAAACTTGGCGCTTCGCATGCTATCTACTAAAAGCCTGAGGGGCGTAAATTATAAAAACATGGAAAATGTTTCAGCCAAATTTAGTGCAGAACCTTAGTCGTAGGTAGGTATAATACAATAGTTATATCATTGCTAGTAACATATCTAAAATGCATTAAGAAAGACTCGGACCTTCGCAACTCGAAAACCGGAGTGTCGAAAAAGCCGCGTGACCGGCGGAGATCGTAACGTTTTTCGGGTAGTTACTCTAGAGTAAGAACATGTTCCATATTATTACCTCTTAATTTTGTAGGGCCCAAATTTGTTTGATCTGTCCTACAAAGCGTAGTGAAGGAACATTGCATTGAAATCATGTGATTTTTTCTAGGGCTCATCCCCAAACTTCCTTCCAAATTTGATCAAATTCAATTCAGATCGTCGGAAATTGATGTTTGAGGGAAATCATGGTTGATTTCAACGCACTGCTTTTTGTCCGATATTGATGAAACTTATAAAGGAGACCGTCTCGAGGCCATATCGAATGAACCCTGAAAGTTAAACTCGGAATCAAATTGTTCAAAAAGCTCTGAAAAGAGTAATGCGAGTGGAAAACTGTGATTTTGGATGACTTGAATTTTGTTCTCGACATAGTTTTTGGAGTCTATTTTTCAATTTATTGTTGTCGGTAGGTACGTTTCGGCAAAAAAACGTTGCCTTCATCAGCCTCAATCAACCGGTTCATCATCATCATCCCTTGTGCCGCTTCCTTTGTCACTTCATTGTCAATGAAGTATACTTTTCCCCATTCTCTCCCTCTCCCATTTCTTCACAAGCCGAACCTTCGAAGAACTGAACCTGAGGTAGGTAATACCTGTTGAAATTGGTGATTCCTGTTAGATTGCCCAACTTAATTTTATAATTTTCTCTAATTTTCGAACTGTGAATCACTTTGGGGCTTTGTTCAAATGAACAACTGTATAAGTACTAACTGTTATCATTCTAATCAAAACCATCTTATTTCTTTAGTTTAGTTTATTAAGGCTGATTTTTTGCCGAAACATGTACAATAAATTGAAAAATAGACTCAAACATGGTCACTCCATTCAACCATCAGCGTAATTTTGTTGTCTTGTTGCACGATTACAAAATTTCCGTGTATTGAATAATGAAGGGTTTATGAAAAGTGTATCGATTGAAATTTCGACTCAGGGTATTTATTACTTGGGTTATCTCCCAAGAACACAATGTTTAGTTCTCTTGTTACATCGTCGGTAGCTCATTATTAAATTGTGTAACAGTTCTGATATTAAATTGACTGGCTTTCGAAAAGAATCGAACAAACCATGTAAAAAGGTCAATTCTTGGGGGAAACTTTTGTTTACTTCTCGTATACCAACTTCTTTACCTTCGGTAGTGAGGAAGAAAACAGAGGATGTTACGAGATGAATGGCCAATCTCGAACTTTCACAGACTAGAACTGACGTGTCTTATCCCCCTTGAACGATCTGTCAACAGTCTTAAGGCTCCCCTTTTCCATCGCAACTACACATCTTTCGCACGAAGGTATTTCCAGCTCAGTCCCACGTATTCCCTGCCTGCGGGTCATCGCTCTGAAGGGCTCAGGAGGGTTCCTCTCGCAACTCGAATTACCAAGTTTCCAACTCATTTAACTGGAAAAACGCGTGGAAATGAAACCAGCTGCCACCATCTACCACAGCAGGAAAAGTATATAACGCGGAACTGTTCTTTCTCAGCCCCGGACACCTTTTGCTCAGTTTCGCTGTAAAATAAAAATATCAGTATCCCACAGCGCGCGCGCATACTTGAAATCATAAGAGCAAGCTCCACTTCTTCAGTTCCCATCCGATTTTAATTAAATTTTCAGGGACTGAGTTCTTGGACATTCATCGTTTCCTATACAAAGTGTCCCAAAAACAATCAGCAATATTTCAGGATTCGACTCTACAACTTATTTGCAACAAATTTTTCCTTCTTGCACTTTTTCAACTCCGCTTGAAACGCCATTTTTTTCTCTCTTTGAATTTCTTTTGCGTGTTTTCGACCTTGAAGCGCTAATCTGCTCATAACTCCCTCATTTTCCACACAAATTCAAATACAATCACACCGTTGGAAAGAGCGTTAAAGTCCCCATATTATTATGAGGTTTTTACCTTAAAAATATGTAAACTTCCGTTATTTCTGACATCTTGGTGATTTTTTTCTTGCTAAAACACGGTCTTCAGAGGCCTTCAAAAGATCATGCTCCATTTCATCAGCTGTTTCCCGAAAACAACGCTGAAGCAAACTTCAGGATTCGGTTCTACAACTAATTTGCAACAACGTTTTACTTCAAGCACTTTTTTAACACCTCTTGAAACGCCATTTTTTTCTCCCTTTGTTTTTGTTTTGCGTGTTTTCGACCTTGAGGCGCTAAAATGCTCATAACTCCCTCATTTTCCTAACAAATTCAAATACAAAACCAAAAGCATCTTGGTACAACTAGACCCCAAATGGAGCCGATATAACGTGGTAACTAAGAAATCGGTCCGTGGTAACTAAGAAAAAAGAAGAATATATTTAACTGCAATGTTCTCCAACTTTATGAAAAACGCTGCAAATTATTACACAATGGTTTATTATTTTTCTATATTGATCACTCGTCTGCAAAGTCACCAACCATTCAACATGAAGAAAACGCTTGCATACGAGTCTGCAACACATTGAAACATTTTCATGCTGATCTGGGAGCTCGATTTTCGCCTCAGCTGATCTGGGAGCTCGATTTTTGACTCAGCTGATCTGGGAGCTCGATTTTCGACTCAGCTGATCTGGGAGCTCGATTTTCGACTCAGCTGATCTGGGAGCTCGATTTTCGACTCAGCTGATCTGGGAGCTCGATTTTCGACTCAGCTGATCTGGGAGCTCGATTTTCGACTCAGCTGATCTGGGAGCTCAATTTTCGACTCAGCTGATCTGGTAATATCAAACTGTAAAGTACCTACCTAACTGTAAAGTACCTACCTGTAAAGTACCTAACAACTTCACTTCTGATGGTCATAATCATCATTGTGGCGACTTGGGACAAATTTCGTTAGCAAATTTCGTTGCAACAAATTTCGTTGCATCAAATTTCGTTGCATCAAATTTCCTGACGATTTTTTTTTTATGTGCCATATGAAAGACATGAAAATGTCAAAATTACACAGTTGGAGAGAGAGTTAAATTTACCGTAACAATTATGAGCTTTTGACCTTCAAAATATGTCAACCCGTTTTTTCTGACATTTTGGTGGTTTTTTCTTGCTTAAACACGGTCTTCAGAAGCTCATGCTCCATTTCATGTTTCCAACGGTTACCAATCTTATAGGTTTAAAATGAAATTTAATAGAGGAAATGGTGTTAGAATGTGATGTTTGGAAAACGTTTTACTTCAGCAAAAATTGAGTGTAGTTTCACGTAAATGCAATTCTTTAGAAAGTAAGAAAAAGTGGCATTTTAAGCAAAAACAAACATTTTAAGTAAAAACAAAACCTTTCAAGCAAACAATTTAACATTTTAACAACATTTTAACAAAACATTTAACAAACATTTAAGCACAAAAAAAAGAACATTTTAAGTAAAAAAAAGTGGCAGTGAAAAATGTATAAGTTATGGATGTCACAAGGAAATTCACGTTTGCGCATGCGCAATAGCTACTATCAGGCCGGAAGTGATGATTTTCATATGAAATCATTTACATCCCAACCCGCACAATCCTTGAAAATTTCATCAAAATCGGACAATAACTTCGTATACTTAGTTACGCCCGTTACAAGGATTTCATGACAGACACACAGACACACGGACACACAGACACGAATTGTTCAAAAGGTCTAAAACACAAAAATCGAGTGAACATTTTGATTTTGGAGACCCTTTTTTTTCAACCTTGAAAAGTGAAACAAAGTTTCCGCTACCTTGGTAGACTCGGAAGCAAAAGTGCTACAAGGGAAAGGTATGTTGTACAATTGATTTCTGAGGTATTGCTGAATGGTTTCAAGACATCGTGTTTAATCTAGTTATACATACGAGGAATCTATGAGCCACACCGTGTATCGAAATTTGCTTCCCGATTATCAAAGTATGGAGCTTTGAATTCATGAATTCCTGAATCAAAATTTCGTCCCCGATTTCGTTACTTGAATTTTTCAGAGCTTTGTGAACAACGTTGGTATCAGGCCTTTCTGTCTGAGGTCACTCCTTGTCCCGGGCATAACTATACAAAATCATTATTAAATTTAGAGGGATTTTCCTTTTTTTTAGAGAACCTTTGTTTTTATTCATGAAAATCGACAACAATCTACTGTTGCCTTGGTAGACTCGGGAGCAAAATCGAATTTAACTAGAAATGGCATAACTATAGAAGAAATGCATTTGATGACCAAGTCTTGGTTGATAACACGATCTTCTATTGCATTCTGAGTAGAATTTAAGTTTTTGCTTCCGAGTGTACCAAGGTAGCGGAAGCTTTGTATTCACTTTTCAAGGTTGAAAAAAAAAGTTCTCCAAAATCAAATTTTCCACTCTCGTTGCACATTTTAGACCGTCCTGAACAAATTTGGTTCCGTGTCTGTCTGTGCGTCTGTCATGAATTCTTTGCCACAGCCATAACTTTTACAATTCTCATCCGATTTCGATGAAATTTTCAGGGATGGTGCGGGTTGGCGTGCAGATGATCCCCTATGAAAATCATTACCCCCGGACTGATAGTAGCCGCTGCGCATGCGCAAATGTGAAATCCTTGCCACAGCCATAACTTTTACAATATTCAGAGATTGTGCAGATTGATTGTTGTGATAGTGCTAGGTACTTAAAGATTGATGTTTTTAGATTAACTACTAGGCATCGGATCATCTATACAATCGGGTTATGGATACGAGGAAGCTATGTGCACCTATGTGAAGCTATGTGAAGCTATGTGAAGCTATGTGAAGCTATGTACACCCACTTGGCAGGCGTTTTTCTATTAAATTCAAGGTTTTCCATTTCAAAAATAACTTAATCCGGCAATTTACCTGCTGTAGGTAGATATGTTGTAACGTAAGTTTTCTAAAAGGTCGTCTTTTGGCTCCTATGTGTTGGGTAAGCGCCATTCTGCCTGTTAGCTCTGGATTAAAACTCCCAGAAACACCAAATATTTCGCAACCACTCCGCTTTTCCACTTCTCCTTCCCATAAAAGGAAATTACAGTCATTTCAATTTCCCTGTTTTTTCTGAGAATATCCAACCTCCCTTTCGCCGGCTATTCTTCACAATTCTTAATTACGCAGCGACCCCGTAAAGACGCGTAGGACTTTGGGAGGACGAGACGCGCATACAAAATTCGCATGCAAATCGAGAGGGGTGGAGCCTCAGGGCGGGGATAACGTTTTCGTCCGTGAAACGCGTGCTAAAACACGGGAAAAGTAAAAGGCGAGAGATAAATTTTACGTTTTTCTTTCTGGGAAGGATTTTTTTTCATGATTGGCGATCATTATACTTGGAGAGGTTTCGGAATGGCACGACAGTTCTGAATTTTGAAGTCCTACTTCGAACAGTCGCGAATCAGATGTGGAAACCCATTTAATTTATAATGAGTTAGGCCATAATCGATAAAAAGCCGAACTGGATCAAGAAACTACGAAGGAATAAACCTAAATGAAATTAATAATTAACGTTACACTCTTTCAAATTAACGAGGATAAATGCCTGACTAGGGTTCAGTTAAAAATGGCGAGTCTGGTTTTTTGTGGTTAAACAAGGAATTAGTCGGTTAGTGCTGATACCACCTAATCCAAAAATTTTTTTGTGAGCCATTTTGACGCATACTAGTATTCTTGGGTTAATAAATATAAAATGACATAAATACCAAAAACAAGTACGTGCGTAAGAAATGCGTGATAAATCGACAATTGTGTGGTGGACAATAGTATAAATCGACAATAATATCGATGATAATAAATCGAACATTTCAATGCGTGGTGGTCAATTTCTGTCCGTTTAAAAAACGCTGCAAATCATTGCCCAAAGGTTTATTATTTTCTGTATAGATCACCCTTCTGTATAGATCCCTACCTACCAACCGTAGGTGCCTACTACCTACTAGGGCATTTTTGAAAATTTCAAACCCAACTACCAACCAAATGGAAATGAAGGGTTGAAATTTTCAAAAATGCCCTAGAAGGTAGTTTTCCCCAGAAACGACTTGGTTGCATGCGAAAATCATCAGAAATCAACTGTAACGCTTTTAGAGTCCATGTGTCAAAGTTAAGACATAAAATGTCCGAACTCTTGATTGTATTGTTGATCCGTACCACCGATAAATCACCCGATACGACATTTGATATTCATGATCATGTTTCTGGTTATCTACATCTCAACCGTCAACTCTCACGTGACTCTAGGTACTGCTAACTCCTGGTGGTGAACGAAAAGATACGCTTATGAAGGATTTCTTGTCGGCGCATGCGCGGTGACTACCAATGATCTGATCACGATGAAATTGACAAGGGACCGACTTTTATTTCATGCATACACAATGAGTGAACACTCGTTAATTTCCATTGTAACATTCACACATTTTACATGAATTTTATTGACATTTTCATGTCTTTGCTTTGGCACATAAACTGAAAAATAGTCACGAAAACTAAGCAAATCTTGCTCACGCGACCAATAAATAAAATTGACTCACTGTGTTGCGTAGAGAACAATAAACTGTTTTCTTATTTTCTTCTTCTTTTTCTTCTTCTTCCAAGTGTGTATTCTTATTTTGATGCTTGGGTACATGAACTAACAACCTTACTTCACTACCTTGTTGTGTAGTGGTTGAAATGAAAATGTCCCAATGTGTTGCAGACTCGTATGCAAGCATTTCCTAATAAACTTGATTGTGAAGTACCTAGTATGTGGTTTCTCCCATTGTTGAATCACTCTGGCTGATTGATGTTGGGAGTTTGAGGTTTGTAATGACTCCTTGGAAGTTGCTACCTTTGGTGAGATTTCCTGGGAAGGATCTTACTCTTGAAAACGATTCTTATGATCCTTGCGTCAGCATCAAGCTTTGTCGTTGTAAAAATACTCGTACAACTCGAAAGAGGAAGAGATTAGTCACGAAGGCTTGGTTAAAAACATGAGAAAAATAGATACCCTGGAAAAAAGGGAAAAAATCCATTCATGCAGCATGAATTAATGAGCGTTTATCCTTATCTTATAATGTTTCGCACTATCCTCATCCCATTGTATTTTTCCAGAAATACGAGGTGGAATTCCTTTTACAACAACAGTGGTTCGACCCGCGCCTCCAATATTCGAACTACAGCCACTTCTACGAGTACCTGAACGCCATCCACCACCACGACCAGATGTGGATACCCGACACTTACTTCATCATGCACGGCGACTTCAAAGATCCCCTTATTCCCGTCCATTTCGCCCTCAGAATATACAAAAATGGCACTGTCAATTATCTTATGAGGTCAGTTTTTTGCATCTAGATGGATGATACATAGTAGCTTTTCTGCATTGAATTCAACATTAAATGAAACTTTGAAATATCGAAAAACGAACCATGTAGTGATATTCTCGATAGGTAACTCATTCTTTCTTGGGATATTATTGATAATTTGTCACCGTTCTTATGATGAGATATTCTAACATCTAGATAGTTCATAGTGCATTTGAATCCAACATTTTCTTAATAGATTTCAATATTACATGAAACGTTGAAAAATCTAGAAGAAACCCATATAAAGATTGTTTAATAACCCTTCCTTTCTAGGGATATTTTTGATCATGTGGCACCATTTTCGATTGTTTTCTGTTCCAAAGTTGAAATTGAAATGGTATTTCTTGCAACAAGGGGATAAAGCATTTTCTAAAAAATCAACATTTTCTGTTGAATTCAAAATATTTCAATTAATATCAACATTTCTTACTAAATTCAACCTTTTCCGAATTGAAACTAACATTTTCCAAACTGAATTCCCTTGTGAATAATCTTAAAGTATCCATGGTGATACAAAACATTTGTCTGCCAAGTTGGTGTGCATACGTAAATTTTGAAACAACTCGAAAAGCTGTTTTTGGACAAGTAGTGCATCACTCACCCTTGCAATCATGATATGAAAGTAGTATTTAGCCCGGTACCGTAGAATCCTCCAACTTCGGCCATTTCATATTTTTGCAGGTTTTTTAGCCACCTACTCTGTTAGAGACATTTTTTCGGATTGTCAGATTATCAAGGAAGATTTGTGGTTGATTTTTTTAGTTCTTACCGAGGGTAAAACCACCAGTCGTTGACCCCCCCCCCCCCCCCCCCGCTGTTTTTAGGTTAGGTTGGTTTGGACAGTGATAGATTATCAGGTTTTTACAACGGATAGATATTTATAATGGTTACCCTTTTGTTACGAAACTGCGGTATGTTGCGTTGTATACTTACCCACCAGTATGACACCTACCTACTAACTACGATTTTTAGTTAAAATTTTACGCTAGGAAATTTTAGTGGTATTATTCTAGCTTTTTCCTACTTTACCTCCTGTCAAATTAATAATAGAGTCTTTTAACGTTTTTTGAACGCGTTTTTCAAATAGAGTTTCTTTTTTAAAAGTTCAGAAGTGTCCGAAATTGCACTATTGCTTCGTTATCTTCGTTTTTTCCACGTTTCTGAGGGATGGCCGAAATTAACAGAACTAAGATGGTAACTTCGGCCACACTTTGAATTAAAAAAAAATAAGTTTGGCCGAAGGTCAAAATGTGGTTTTGAGGGCATCAGACAGGTGAGATGTGAGGCTATCTACCTTTATTTTTTCAAAAATTAGATATTTATACATTATGGTGAAATTATCAAAAAACAGATAAAAGTGGCCAAAGTTAGAGGATTCTACGGTATACCAAGGGAGTTTTTTCGATCATTTAACAAATTTAAAAACTTTCACCTAAAATAGTCAAAATTGACTGTCATTACTTTGAAAAGTTTTGTTGATTTTGTTATCTTAGTTCAGTATACACATAATGAAATGACCTTGTGAATTTGCGTAAATAAAACATCGATTTTTCACCTTTTTTAACAATTTTGGTCCGAGTAGTAATAAGTTATACTAAAGGTTCCTTCATTATTCCCCTTAATAGAAGAGATAAAGCATATTATGTATATTGTTAGAGTACATTCCGAGCTGGGATCGGTGCTGAATGGGTTCGTCTGATGAGCATATTATGCTAAAAGTACGGCACTCTTATCTTATAATTACCTTACCTGGGCGCACTGTTACTTTTTGAATCGAACTCTCAATTCCAGGCGATTGGTTTGCACCAACTTGGATTCGTTGTTTCAGGCAGGCACTGGGCACATAACCTGTGTTTCAATTACTGGACAAACGAAAGCCCCTGTAACTTTCACAACAACTTCCCTAACTGAAGTTGACCGCAGCGAGCGGGTACAAACGTAAAAAAAAAGTTTCTCCCTTTCCGTGTTTGGTGGTCGATTCGTTTGAACCAAATCCTCGCTGCCTATTACTGGATACACCTACTCAAGACCCAATCGTTGACGGCTTAGTTTTACAAAGA
This sequence comes from Apolygus lucorum, assembly GCA_009739505.2. Taxonomy (NCBI): domain Eukaryota; kingdom Metazoa; phylum Arthropoda; class Insecta; order Hemiptera; family Miridae; genus Apolygus; species Apolygus lucorum. Next base: position 44,200,603 of record CM019168.2, on the reverse strand, counting down.
AAGTATTATTGAACTCCAACAAAAACTATCCAATTTTTCGTTAATTTCACCCCTCAAAAGACAAAGTTCATCATCGAAAAAGTCTGCCAAATTAGGCAAGCAGTAGAGTTTTTTTTTTCAAATAGAATAACATGGACAAAATCCGTCGGTTTCAAAATTGAGTTGCTCAGAACACTAATAGGTACCTAAATTCTATAATATGGAACATGAAATTCACCTTTTAGTTGGTAGTTTTTCACTTATAGCAACAACAAGATTGAGAATTCTCTTCAATTTATGTTGTTTCGGATTTTTCTCTCAAAATTTCCCTGCTGATGGATTACAATAAAATTAATTACTAAAACATTCAATAAAGAGTAAATAAAATTTTGGGAAAATCGAGTTTTTTACGTTTGTGAGTGTGAGAAGGAGATGAAAATTAAATGGACCCTCCACGTGATGCTTGAAAATTCCATTGAAAATCGACGTTTTCAATTTCTTCAGGCGATCTTATTTCAGCCTGAATTAAAGATCAATCTGAATTGAGCGATTTTGGACCGTAAAGAACTGAAAACTAGTAGTACTTATTTTCAAGAAACTCACGTTTATTGCTTGAACGTGAGTCTAATAGCAATGAAACCCAACTAGGACTGTCCTGGGAGTAACCTAAAATTTCCATTACAATCGTACTATATTTCTGTATAATTTTGTCTAAAGTCTCCATCTCTTCCGACCGACAGACAAGGAACTAACATTAATCAAAAACCTGTGAAACGTAAAAAGCCAAAATGTTTCTTGCAACCTTCCCGTGTTTGAAGGTCGATTCATTTGAGCGAAATCCTCCCAGCCAATTACTGGATACACCTACTGAAGACCCAGTTGTTGACAGTCGGTGTGAAGTCCTAATAAGCGCAAATGAACCTTTCCGGCACCAATCATCGTCACGCTGACTCAGCCGTCGTGATTGTCTTCAACGACTCGTTGTTACGCAGATTCGTTAATTGTTGTTTTGTTGCAGGAGACATCTCATTCTCTCTTGTCAAGGGGCACTTCACATTTTCCCATTTGACGACCCGCAGTGCTCATTTTCGATGGAAAGCAGTAAGTATTTTCACTCCTTGAAGTCTCAGTAATTGAGGTAAAGCTGCAAATCCCTACCAATATAAAACTACTACTATCAATTGGAAATTTTAATAATATAAAGAGCGATCGACCAGATTTGTTACCAATCCTGGATTTTTGAAGTGCTGAATCCAAAATGAATTCTGAGGAAGTTTTTTAGTCTCGAAATTGAAGTTGTAACTACCTACCCAAATAAAAGCAAAATTTTCAATTTTTCAACAAAACATTCAGTACAGAAGAACTTGCGTTTTTTCATATTTCAAAATATTTTTTCTTCTTTAATTTTTGCTCTAAACCGGATGAAATTTCTTGGAGTTCATTCCCATGCATGGAGAAACATATCATTGGAGTCCAGTTTCTTGTAGGCACTCTCTGGAACACAGAAAAAGTCTTGAAAAAAAAAAAAAAAAAAAAAAAAACGTGGGAAAGAATGATTCACAGAAAATGTGAATTCATCAAAAGTTTCCTTTGCCCTGAGACCACCCAAACAGTTTCCTTTAAAATCGAATTAAACCTCCCAGAGCTCAGAAGGACAATCCATCTCCTGGTCCTACTTGAAGATGAATACGGACGTACATCCTTTTTAATCTCCCAGAGCTTTTGGTAGTCCATTTATGTGCCAGTTTCTCCAAACCTCAAGTTTCATAGGTGATACGGAGTCAGAGCGAATTTATGTTCACTGATTCTGTTCAAAGTTCAGCTGATCAAAATGCGATTTATTCTCGTTTCTTTGAATAGAGTTTTATGTCACTCAGTTGTGCTTCCTTAGCAACCACGAACCGAATTTCGTTAGGAAGGCACCCACGACTTTGGATATCGAAAAGAAAAAGTTTTCCATGGCGGGAAAAGTGCCACGAAGTTGCGCGAATTGGGCATCTCAGTAGTTGTACTACATGGTGTCACCAGACGCGTGCTGCTCGGCTCATATTTGAACTGGTGGTTGTTCTGTACAGGCACTTCCCTTCATCCCTCTTTACCGCCCCCGCGTCCTTCATGGTTGGTAGGCACTGCTAATGGAAAAGCCGTGTTCATTGCAAATGGGTGATCTACAGGGTGTAACACTATAAGAACGTCAACCTGAATAATTTCGATTCTACTACTAATTTCCAATCGAGAATGCCTCATAGCAATTTTCGTTTAACCCCTTGTTTTTCCAAGTTTTTTCAATTTTAAGTTTTTTTTCTTCGTTTTTTGACCTTATGTCACTAAAACGTCCGTAACTTCCTTTGGATACAGTAATAAAATAAAAATAATGATACTGTTGGAAAGAGCGTTAAATTCACTATCTTTCTAATGGACAATCAAAGTTTTTCAATTAGGCAAAACGGGTGAAAAATGAACTTGAAGAGAAAAATTGTCACATCTTAAAAATATCAACTTTTTTCAACCGCTCATAAGTCCCTGCTTTCCAGCGTGTAAATGCTTGCCTGTATCCTAAAAGTTGCACCAAAAGCTCACCTTTCCAACGGTTTAGTCATTTTTATTTTTAAAGTCGGATTTATTACAGAAATATGTGTTTGAACGCGGAAAAACGTGAATTATTTCAACGGAATCGACGCTCCGGCCAAGGCGATTTGAGGGGTTCGCGTTTTTCCGCGTTCAAACACAAATTTCTATAATAAATCGTACTTTAAAAATGAAAATTACTGTACCGTAGGAAAGGTGAGCTTTTGGTCCAACTTTTAGGCTTACAGGCAAGCATTTACACACTGGAAAAAAGGCTTTTTTCAATTAGCGGTTGAAAAAAGTTGGGATTTTTAAGATGTGACAATTTTTTCTCTTCAAGTTCATTTTTCACCCATTTTGCCTACCTACTTAAAAAACTTTGATTGTCCATCAGGGAGATTGGAAATTTAACGCTCTTTCCAACGGTATATTAGTTTTAATTTTTTACTGCATTCAAAGGGAGTTACGAACGTTTTAGTGACATGAGGTCAAAAAACAAAAAAAATCTTAAAATTGAATAAAATTTGAAAAAACGAGGGGTTAAACGACAATTGCTAAGAGACATTTTCGATACATTTTCGAAATTAGTTGTAGAATCGAAATTCTTCGGATTGACATTCTTACACCCTGTATACTACAAAAATTGACCTTTGTGTAATAATTTGCAGCGTTTTTACCAAAGCGGTGATGATCGGGATAGGACACTTCGAAGGATAGTGTGTCTAACCTAGTGCTTCACGATAGCACTTGATAGCACCTTCCGTTTATGTTTCGCAGAAGCAGCTGATGTCGTTGTTAGTTCATCTATATTCTTCAGGCGCCATCAAAATGGATCCTGTTAGCAGACCCTCACGTATTCTAACGTCCTTCCTACTCATGGCGATCAGTTCAGCAGCCCTTTTCTTTGCGAACTTCACAAATAGTATCACCTGTCTCAAGCCAAGGAGGTTTTACCTTTAGGGCAGCCCCACTGCCAGATTTACTGAGTCATCTGAATCAGAACATGAAATAAAGGTACCTGGTGACGGCGCAGAAGGTCTACCTCACCTTCAAGACCGCTCGGTCGTGCTGGTCATTGCCTACCCTCCGCCGTTGTATCGTATTTTGTAGTCAGAACTACGCAAAATGACCAGTTTTGCGCAAGCAACCGTGAAAGAACTAATAGCAATCAATAAGAACCGGAAAATGAGAAGTTCAGATGAAAACTGAAAGATGATATTTCTCCCTCAATTCTCTTTCACGTGGGTGTGGCACATAGCTCCCTCATATTCCTCACAGGATTAGGTAAATAATCCATTTGGATATCATCAAAACTACTAACTTAACCAATCAAGTTTGGAAAATAAATCGGAAAAATTATATAGCTATCGATAAAATATAATATATTTATGTTCAGAGGTTTTCATGTTTCATTGAACTCTTCATGAATGATTATTTTGAATAATCTTCTCATTTGAAATTTTATGAATATTATTACGAATATTATTATTGAAATTGAAATTGGATGACAATTGTAGAAATTGCTCCTTTTACAAGGATTTTACATTTGTGAAAGTGAGTCTAGTGTCAAACCGAGGGCATTGCGATTCATAGAGGGCCTCTAGCCCATGCAATCCCAGAAAATGTCATCGAAATCGGACAACAACATTTCGCAGTTTTCCTCGTTGAAACGATTTGTAGGCACCCACAGAACCAGAATTGATCAAGAAGATCAAAAACGTGGAATGAAAGTGAAAACATAGCATAGTTGGGAGTCAGACTTCTTTTTTTCCAAGACACAACAAAGAACTGGAAGGATAGAGGAAATCAATTCTGTATCAACTTCGTTGAAAGCGATGATTGACATCAACAAGTCAAAACTGATTGTTGGAGGGGTTATAGAAGATGATGATGTCACATCAGATTCCCATTACGGTAGATTGGACCTCTTGGAAGCCCTTTGTGTTCCTTGTCAGAACCAACTATTGTGTAATCAGAAGGACGACGTTTGATTCCCTAACGGATATGATGAGCCGAACGAAGTTCATTCACACTGCAAAGTGGCCTCGATTCATCGCATCACGCCCGGTAACTTGTTTAAATTTGTGTTGTTTGCCGGTAAGAGGCCAAATTGCAGTGATAGCTGCTTAAAGCAGTAAGGATCCTGCCTGGAAAACAGTGAATCGAGTCGACAGTTCTTTGTGATGTGCCATATCGGTATCTGTTTTTTAATTTTTTAAAGTAGGTAGTTGAAATAAAGTTTTTTGAATTTTTAAAAATAATTTAATTCGGTTCTCTCAATGGAAGCACATTTATCATCGTTATCCATCAGGCGTTTCCTGATTCAGCAGAAAATAACTAATAGGTACTAGTTTTCTCAGTACAGTCCACCGATTTCAGCAGGGGAGAACCTTGTGAGAAATCCTTAGTTCTGTTCTATGAAAAGGTTTGGCGGCCTCCCTGCAGGTGACTGTTCTGATGTTGCTAAAATTGACGATTTTTCTCGTGGTATTCGTAATTTTTCACCCGCCTTCTCGTTTTATTCGAACTCCAATGACGCCTTCAGAAAGATTAAGCTTTCCTGCGTCGCATGAGACCAACTGGAACTCGTTATTAAGGACATGACGGTCTTAACGCTCTACAAACCACCACAAAGGAATACGCTTGGTTCGGGGGCGCGCCTTTTTTCAAACGTGTGATCTCTTTAATACATTTTTCTACTACATGTTTATTGTAGCATTAGGCAAAAAGTTGGAGTGTATAGGTTCTTAATGATGCTGAATCTAAATTTGAGGTCAAAAACCTGAATTTCCGACCCACCGAAATACCCCATTATCGCGGTGGTAAACTCATGGTTGGGGATTCTGTAATTGACGACTAGAGCTTTGTCGTACTTCAAATTATGTGGTTCATGAGATGGCATTTCCATCTAGGCTACCTTGTTATTGTAACATCAGAGGAGTTGAAGTGGTGACGACATGCCGATTGATGACGTCACACTACAACCTATGATTGAAGGTGGAAGAGAATAAAGCCTCCATTCCAAATAGTAAGCTCGTTGAGATCATTTCTACAATCCTCAAATCCCATAATTTAGATAGTCTTACAACGTGTCAGGTTACAGGTGGGATTACAGGTTAAAAAAAAATTCATTAAAAACATGAAATGATCTTAGTAACATTAGCAAAGTGGAAACAATTAAAAACTTTGCTATTTTCACTACCTACCAACCTAATTTCGCTTCACATTCTAGTTTAATTTGATGAAATAAACGCTTCACACTCAATTTTTAAAAAATGGTTGCTAAGGACGTAAACCTGAGTACAACTCGAAGAAACGAACAGCGATGGCATTTTGGTCAGCTAAAATTTGAACGGAGATTAGGAGATGAGGCCTCTTTTGCGATTCACACTCGTGTTTTTGATTTATCGTAAGCCCAACCCTCGAGTTTTCATAGGGAGAACGGATGGTCCTACAGAGCTCCGGGTGGTCTCATTCGATTCTAAAAATTCAATATCATCTTAAATTGATGGAAAAACAATACCTTTATATCAAAAAATTTTCGAGCTAGGGCGTAGTGTTTGACATCAACCTGAAGCTTCGGGGAACAACTAGACGCCAAGTGGAGCCCATATACCAAATTTCATCATAATAGGTCGATGGGAACTAAGGAAACTGCCGCGTACGGCGTACGGACAGAAAATTTTGTATTAAATTTTCGGATTCTACGTACCTTGAAACGTGAACCAACAAATTTTGAGATAGGAGTGGGGAGGGGGGGGGGGTAAAAAATGTTTCTTGGTCGATTCCAAAGGTTCATTATTGAAAATAATAAACCAAAACGAAACTTGAACTGCCCAATGAGGTACCACAGAAATGCGTACCTAACAAAAACCTGGAAAATGCTATAAAATTCATCTTAACCCTAATTGGACCATGGTATCACTAGTGTCACCGAAAACATCTCAGGAGCTCCACAGCTCTACCAAGGTTTAAATTTATTGGACAGCAGAATTTTTTGTGGGCTACCTATTAGAAGTCTCAAAATAGAGTTATGACAAACATGTCCAAAGAAATCGAAAAAAATTTCAAAATTTTGTCACATGATTTTTTTATTTTTAATAACTTACAAAAAATTGTTCAAATAATTAAGCTTTGTCCATTAATTGTAAATTGCAATTTAAATATAGTTGATATTTTCACACCTTGGGACAGCTGTGGAATTCCTAAGATGTTTTCGGTGACACTAGTGACACCATGGTCCAATTAGGGTTAAGGAAGACGCCATTCCAGTTACTTACCCTCCTCGAAAAATAGCGAAACGTCATCAATCCGCACGACGTCACCACTTTAACTCCCCTGATGTTACAGTTATTATTGCACTCTTCGCTCTCTTTGACCTACTTACAGTTTCTATTTCTCTTTACAGTTTCATACGAACAGTCAGCAATAATGTACGTCTGGAAAAACGACGAAGACACCCTGAGGAAGTCACCTTCGCTAACCACCCTCAACGCGTACTTGATTCGAAATCAGACGATAATATGCCCACAAAAAGGGAGTTGGAGAGGTAAACGTCGGATTAGTTCCAGCTATAGTCGAATTCGAAGTTAACTTATTATAATAATATGATTAAAGACTTGACAAGATTGACATTGGGAAAACCAATACTTTCGCCTGTTACAGGAAATCTTTTTCCAGATTTCAGCTCTTTTATGTAGTGTACATTAGTCAGTCAAATGTGTCTGTGTTTCTTCCCACCCACAACCGATTCTTCAAGTTTGTCTGTCTGTGTCTTCCAAATGCACCTTATTATAATAATAATTCTTTCTTTTTTTCAGGAAACTACAGTTGTTTAAAAGTAGATCTTATATTTACACGGGACAGAGCTTTCTATTTCACGACAGTTTTTATACCTGGAATAATTTTAGTCACGTCTTCGTTTATTACATTTTGGCTTGAATGGAATGCAGTACCCGCCAGAGTCATGATCGGTAGGTTCCTATTGCATCACAAAGGGTAGGTATGTAAATACCTACCTATTTTTCAAATGTCTTGGCTATAGTTATACAGAGTGTCTCATTTATGTTGCCCTCCCCCCTCTCTAAAATCGTTATTTTTTAGAAGAAACATTTTTTTTCAAAAATCTTCAAGGTTTTTTGCAAGGATCTCAAATATGACCACGCAATTGACACTAACTTTGTTATTTTAAATGAGAACCCCTATTTTTATTGCAAATTTGTATTCTACGCAAAATTTAATGAATTTTAGACCCCTCAATTCGTACATTTCCCAAAGTTTTTTTTTTTTGTCAATTCATTAGTGTCAGTGTCTTAATGGATTTTTATCAATGAATATTTTCCATGCCCATTAGTTTTAAGCTACTGATCTTCTCTCCATTAGTCAACGCAATCAAACTCTGGTCAGGAAACGCCATTTTACGGGCCGAGTGACCAAATTTCTCATTCACTGCTCCCTCATCCCTACTCTTATTTTCTCATCTCTTTGGTGGTCCCTGGTGCTATAAGTATAAGGTTATTGATTTTTGCTAATTCAGGTCCCGCTGGTACCACTATTTTTTGAAAAGTAGAATCGTTTTTTGCACGATAAAAAATACTAGGACGAAATTCCCATTTCAGGTGTGACAACAATGCTCAATTTTTTCACGACCTCCAACGGTTTTCGGTCGACGCTTCCAGTGGTGTCGAACTTGACGGCGATGAACGTGTGGGACGGTGTGTGCATGTGCTTCATTTACGCCAGCCTGCTCGAATTCGTCTGCGTCAACTACGTAGGTCGGAAAAGACCGCTTCACAACGTCGTGTACCGACCAGGGGAGAACCCAGTGACGCAGGTACCTACCGACCCCACCTTTTCCATTATCTTCCGTATTTGTCTAATGTCGTAGGTATTTATCAATTTCATTAGAAGTTTTACCTTCTGTCCTGTGAATGAAGGTGACTCCAAGTTTACTCACTTTCCCAGAAATGATCAAACGCTAATAACTACAACTGCACTAACGTTTTCACCTGGGATACTTCCTGTTTACTTCTAACTCCAACTTCTTATTAGTGAAACATTACGTCGGAACACCGACAAACTTTGGATCTCGTTCGATGGAACGCGTCAATAAAAACGCATTCAACTTCCTAAAGCACTATTTTACAACATCCAGACATGGAAATTTTTGAAATAAATGAAATTTTGCACATCTTCCTGTTGTGTCTCTTGATTGGTAAATTAACTGCAAAGCCAAGCTCCAACAACATTGTTTTAACTCACTGAAAAGTCGAGAAAGAAGGTCGAAATCAACGAAACTAGTTTGTTTACTCGAGAGACAAGACAACTTCATTTACCTTCATTTGACTGAAATAGTCATGAAAGAGGGTCAAAATCATCAACATTATATGGATTGCACAAGAGACGTGACACCTTCAATGGCTCATTTTTACCTTCAATAGACTGGAAAAATTGAGAATCACGGTCGAAATCGTCGAATTAGTTGGTTCACTCGAGAGACAAGACACCTCCTAAGGCTCATTTTTACCCTTCAGTCGAGAAACAAGGTCGAAATCATCGGAATTAGTTGGTTCACTCGAGAGACAAAACAACTTCAAAGGCTTGTTTTTACCTTCATTTGACGAAAAAAATTGAGAAACAAGGTCGAAATCGTCGAAATTAGTTGGTTCACTCGAGAGACAAGACACCTTAAGAGGCTCGTTTTCACCTTCAATAGACTGAAAAAGTCGAAAACCAAGGTCGAAATCGTCGAAATTAGTTGGTTCACTCGAGAGAGACGACACCTTCAATGGCTTGTTTTCAACTTTAATAGACTGAAAAAGTCGAGATACAAGGTCGAAATCGTCGAAATTAGTTGGTTCACTCGAGAGAGACGACAACTTCAAAGGCTCCTTTTCACCTTCAATAGACTATAAAAGTCGAGAAACAAGGTCGAAATCGTCGAAATTAGTTGGTTCACTCGAGAGAGACGACACCTTTAAAGGCTCGTTTTCACCTTCAATAGACTGAAAAAGTCGAAAACCAAGGTCGAAATCGTCGAAATTAGTTGGTTTACTCGAGAGACACGACACCTTCAATGGCTCGTTTTCACCTTTAATAGACTGAAAAAGTCGAAAACCAAGGTCGAAATCGTCGAAATTAATTGGTTCACTCGAGAGAGACGACACCTTTAAAGGCTCGTTTTCACCCTCAATAGACTGAAAAATTCGATAACCAAGGTCGAAATCATCGGAATTAGTTAGTTCACTCGAGAGACAAGACAACTTCAAAGGCTCGTTTCCACCTTCAATAGGCTGAACAAGTCGAGAACCAAGGTCGAAATCGTCGAAATTAGTTGGTTCACTTGAGAGACACGACACCTTCAAAGGCCCGTTTTCACCCTCAATAGACTGAAAAAGTCGAGAAACAAGGTCGAAATCATCGGAATTAGTTGGTTCACTCGAGAGACAAGACAAATTCAAAGGCTTTTTTTTCACACTGGAAGTGTCCAGTTGAAAACGTTGGTGGATGAAGCAAGAGTTCGATCTTTCTTCGGGAAAGAGCATTTCTTTGGAGTCATCATCGAGTGCAGAACAGATAAAAATAGTTAACCAGATGTAGCAGAATTCCTTCTAATAATACCTAGAGCTCATACAACGTAACTCAAATACAGGCTCTGAGTGTTGTAGTGTTTTACCTACGTTTGCGTACCTATTATGTCCTATTATGTCTGAGTTGACGGGTTCAGAACCAAAAGAATTTGGGATTTTCATAGGAAATGGTAGATTTTCGGACGTCAGGTTTGCTTCGGTGCCGATAAAAAATTTAAATTTTACCCAAGTAGGGAAAGGTGATAATTATTGGATTTTCGGCGATAATTTGTGAGAATAACTTTCAATTGATCGGGTATCGTCGTTGTCAATGTCCCATTGGATTATCCAATATTTCTCGATAATTATCAAATCGGTCGTAACTTTATTTTCCCCTAATATATCTACAAATTCTCGATTATCTGTAGTGATTTCAAAATAATTTCGCCGTAGGGGTATATGAGTATAAACAACCAAGTTGTAATTTCAGGAGGTACGTTGGTTGGTAATTGGGAAACTGGTCCTAAAATGGTAGCAACTCAAATTGGATCACTTCACATACCTATGGAGTCTTAAGTGAATAACAATTTCAGGATACTAGTTCAGATTCCCTACCAACCTCTTAGAATCTGGTTTTCCTATTTACTAGATACGGAGTAGTTTCCATGAGTTGTCAGTACGTATCCCATTCAAGACTTTATTTTCTGGATTTTGGTTGAGAATCCCAGCGAAACTTTTAGAATCAAATTCCTTCAATTCCTTTAGAGAATTTCATTCAATTCGAGTAGCCGCTATTCTTAGATCAGTTTCTCCTTTGATTTTACGAGGTTATTGTGATAGTTTGTGCCTGAAGGAGAAACTGGTAATTTCGTCAGAACTGGTCCTTAAATGGTAGCAACTGAAATTGGATCACCTCACTAGATTTGGTGTAGTTTCCTCAAGTCGTAAGTACGCACTGCAGTTACGGTTGATTCCCCAATATACCAACAGGTGGTCCTTTGTTATATGTTGTAGTTATATCTTATGTCTTGATCTCACCACGTTTTATCATCTGCAGACAAGAAATGGATTCTGAGTTCCATTTGAAACTATTTTTTCTGGATTTTGGGTCAGATTCCCTATCCGTCCATGGTCGATTCTTTAGCAACTTGAGTTTCCATCAAATGCAGACGCCACCTTGACTGTGTTGCTGTGAAGGAAACCAGTCACAGGCCGATCGTAGGTCAGAAATACGATTTCAACGGGTGGCTTGCAACTGCCTGCAGGTCTTACTCGCATGGTAGCTTGGGACTTTGTCAAATTTATTGTTATTGAAATAAGTGATCAAGCAATGAACATTTCCATCGTGGAAGAGACGGAGAAGCACGTTGTTACTGATACAACTCTTGAGTTATCAATATCCTGTCTTATGGTGACCGATATTTGTTGAAACATTCCCTGATATTTGTGCCCTTCCTCTCTATGACAAGGACAACCTGTCGTACCCATTCGAGCTTTCTTTAGATATCCTGTAGAATGCTATTAACTGCGCAACAGTTTATGTTAGCTCTTCTACTGTACCTGCTTTACACTTCTGACTTACTAGAAACTGAAGGTAATACCCTCGCTACATTTGCGGATGATACTGTAATCTCAAACAAAAAAACCCCAGTAGGAAACAAACCCCAAATCAGTTACCAAGCTAAATTTCTGAATCTCCTGCATGGATGCCAAACTAAGGCGGAAGTCCCAAACCCCAGTCAGGGAAACAAACCCCAAATCTGTTACCAAGCTAAATTTCTGTATCTCCCGCATGGATGCCAAACTAAGGTGGAAGTCCCACGTCAAGATTTCCAGAAAAAAGTTGAGTTTTTGATAAAATTCAGAAAAATGGACTGGCTGATGGGCCGACGGTCAAAATTGTCTGCCCACAATAAGCTCATACTGTACAAGCAAGTCCTAAAGCCAGTCTGGACTTACGGTGCACAACTGTGGGGGTGCACAGCCCAGAGCAATTCAGCGCTTCCAGAATAATGTACTGATGCGCTGATGTACTGATGTACTGATGCATACTTTAGAAATGACAAACTTCACTACGAGCTGAAGATTGAATCTGTCGATGAGGTCATTCGCAGCCAAGCCATGAATTACCTTTTGAGGCTCCAAGATCATGTAAATGAGTATGTCATCCAGTTGCTCAACAAGATGGTCTACTAAGAAGACTTAAGAGAACCAAGCCACACGATCTAATCCACTTAGTGTGACCATCATGAAGTGCAAATTTCAAGACAATAAGAACTAAGTGAGGTATCTTAGTTTTCTTAACGTACACCAACTATGTATCAGAAAAATGTTGCTTATAAGTTGTAACTTGGTGCAGTAAAACAAAAACAAAAAAAAGTTAGCTCTTCTGCTGCAACAAACAGCCTGCCGCTTCTGAACAGCCTGAAGTTTCTGTAATTATTCGGGTGGCACCAGTGCTTTCTTCTCGTTGCTCTACTTTGTATTCTGCATTGGTACTATTCTGTCTCATCTTCTTCGGAATCACTGCTACAAAGCAGCAGCTGGTAAAAAACCTATGAACGAACACGCGTTTGAATCTTGTTGTCAACTGAAGTTGAAAATCAGTCGATACTCCCGTAGCATACTCAAGTTGCTAAAGAGTCGATCCTTGTGTGAAGGGCCTACCGAACTTTACGAATCAAGTCCCCCTTTTACAATAACTCAATGGTCCAGAGCAGCCGCTATTTTTATATCAGTCTCTCCCTCCTTTATTTCTCGAGGATAGCTCGAGGTTAAGGGGGTCTTAGTCGGTCGCCTTCTGAAACTGAAAATTGCCGCTGGAATCATCAAAATCGAACAATACTTGCCAGAGAAAAATGGGAAAAACCGTTCATTCAGTTATGTTTTTCCCATTTTTCTCTGGCAATTATTGTTCGATTTTGATGATTCCAGCAATCTTTCAGTTTTTCCATTTTCTAGATCCTAATACTAATAAATATCTAAAATCCTTGAAAATTTCAAATTTAGCTACAATTTTTAGAGTTTTTGCCTCTATAATTCAGGGAAACATTAACCTGGAATGAGGAACGAACGGAGACCGACTGAGACACCCTTAAGGGGGACATGTATTGGAATACAAATGAGGTGACTCTAGTTGCCACAAATCCTCCCTTCATAAAGGAACTCATTCAATTCGAGAAGTCTCCATTTTGAGATCAGTTTCTCCCAGATTTCACGAGTATTTATCAACTTCAGCTTGAAAGAGAAACAAATTTATATGATTTCATGTTCGTCCTAAAATCCCTCTACCCTCAAAGAGAAACTCATCCAATCCGAACGGCCTCCATTTTTGTACCAGTTTCCCTCGAACATGTTTGTTAGAGTCGCCATCCTACATTGTAACGCTTCTATTCATTGTGTGCCTTCTTCTGAATTTCACAGTGTGAAACGATCATCATAATATCTTTGTACGCTATTGCGGATTTGTTGCTTCTGCTTTGTTTCGATTGTACGTGTATTTCTTTCAATTCATGTTCTTCTTCAATATCTTCTGTGTGAGTCTTTCAAAACTCGGCTGACTCGTTTCATGTGTGAAAATGTTGACTCGTACTTCGTGAAACCATCTTCCGCTTGCGCCTTTTTCCTGAGACTTCATTGGTGCTGTCACAAATTCGTTTTTGACTCCAATTTAACTTCCGGAATTTCGCAATAAAATCAAAAATCAAGACAAACATGTGAATTAGGATCTTACGAATTATTATTTGATTTTGGATAGAATGGGGTACAAAATGTATAAAATTTCCCTGACTTTTTACATCAATATTTCCCTCTATTCAATTTCTTATTTGAAGGGTTTACGGATAGAAAGTACATAACAACATATTTGCTCCCATTCAAGGATGATTCACAATCTTTGAAAAACAGTCAGTTTCCCCCGAGAAAATTGGAGTAATGCGAACAAAATCGAGTTGTGAGGGTATTTAATAGTCGATTATTGTTCATTTTACTTTCTGTTGCTCATCTTGATCCCCAGATGGGTACGAGAAGGCATGGTATCCATGTTGTGGCATTCAAACGCACCTTTGTCTTGGTCCATATGGTACAGTTGCTGGGTTCTAACTCAACTCCTTGATTCGCCAACCATTCTTCCGTAAGGAGAAATCATTCACAAATCAGGACCTTTAATAAAAACCTATCAAAATGCCAGGATGGACAGATGGAGTGTTTGGTTGGCACCAACCCCAATATGAAGCCTTTTATTTACTTTGCACCTTCCTTTTCAAGAAGTTTTTGCGTGGAGGGTATCGTGGTCTGCGCGTTCAGCTGATTCAACTTCCTCGCAATCACTTCCAATAGTTCCCGAGAGGCTGTGTTCAAAATTTCAGCCCTCCACGATGAACGGGAGAAAAGTCAGCCCAATTTCTCCGTCTAATCTAACTTTCCTGAAATCATTCATACAACTTACTGCGGCCTCCAAAAACATCTTCTCGTCTGACTTCACTGACTTTTTCCCAACCTCTTCAAAAAATTACCAGTATTTTGAGATTCTACGTTGAAATTCACTAGAACTCATTTCGGTAATTGAATACTCCTACAAACTATGATTTTCCTCGGGTCATTTTGTGCGCAATTTGGACTTTGAAAAAATTTGGACAAGTCATTCCGTTTATCCTTACAATTTATCGTGCAATTCAAATACTCAGAAAATGGAGGTTCTCATTCGATAAGTTGAAAAAAAACATGAACTAAAAACAAACGTCAAACGTGAAATCTTACTAATCGCAAATATTTATTAGTTATTATATCATATGTTTATTTATTATTTATCTGTTAGGTCGGTACCTACTTAACTTGGTTTTTTTGTTATTACTCAATTTTTAATTTTAAAAAATCTGAGTGTTCCAAGGTTTGTGAATCACCTCGAACGTGTAAGTGTGAAGAAATAAATTTTGATTTCTCCAGTAAATAATCAGATCAATTTTATTTAAGTGTGTGGCTTCTTATTGGAATGGGGAAAATTTGCACCTTTGTTATTAAGAAACGACGGAAGGTGAATAATCGTAATTCTCTTAGTGTTTTTTCACCCACAAAAACTTTTGAGGCAAATCCGACGCTTTGGTGGTGTTTCTAATTAACATTTGTGAGGGAGAGGGGGTAATACCATGAGAATAAATCGTGCGTTATGTTACTGAACTATTTTTGGGTCATTTTGATTCCATGTTTGGCTTCGTCTCATGGAAATGTGCGATTAGACCTGAAGGACAATTATTTTGCTTGCATGTTTTGAAAGTTGAGCGTTCGCTTTCAATCGAAATCTATGGTAAGTGATAGGTAGAGCTTCGAGTCGAAATTAACAATTTTATTATTGATTTTTTTGTAAAAGTGCCTACTTTTATTGGGTACCATGTTTGAATATTGATGGTCAGAAAATAGTTCTTCAACGTCAGGAATTCAATGAGCGTTATCCATCGGTCTGGATTTGTTTGGTTTCTTCTGTTATGATGTGTTATTAACGAGTTATTAGGTAGCAATAACGTTTGTTTACAAGTAAATTTCTTGAATCCTCCACATTGCCCAGTGGAAAATAACAGCTGGAAATCGTATAGAGATGCCTCTAGCGGCAAACCTTGTCAACCTAGTTTAGTAGTGATGCATTTCAGTTCCCGCTCATCCCATTCTGTGATTGATAAGGGAAAGAAATATATATGGAGTTCAGCGCTCGGGCGGTCATTGTAGGAACAACATTAAGGTCGACTCTCAATGAGCACATTTGATAACCTTCTCTAAAACTTGATCTAAACTGATCCTAATCGCAAAATTGTTCCTCCATAGCAACGATGACATCATCTAATTTGAAACTAACTCGCTCAGATAATTAGGTACTTTCAAATAATTTTCTTTTAATTTTATTTATGGGTAACGCTCATTGTGATTATGATTAATTCAATTGTCCTCCGAAATCTTTGTAGCACGCTCCCATTCCTTATTTGATCAAAACCAAAATTACGAGTACATTTTTGAAAAAAAAAACTCCTCTGAAGCATCCATAGAAATCATAAAGGAGGCAGTAGGTGTGGTTTCTGAAAAAATAGGTGTGGTTGTGTGGTTACAGCGACTGCCTGCGGTGCTCAGTCGAATCGGCATTATATTGGCCACTCCGTTGGTAAGAAATACCCCTCACGTATCGCAACAAAAAATGAAGACCGTATTCTTTATTCGTTTCTTTCGTATTATTTTTATTTTCCTCACTTTTACGTTCTGCCTTTTATTTTCCAAACTCACTTCCATGATATTGGTGTTCCTTGGAAAAACCCCAATAAATTTTTTTTTAAAGAATCGTTTGTCAAAATCGCTCCCTTATATAGTCACGTCTGCTTTTTTGTCATGACATTTGTTTAGTATGTATCCGAACAATGCATTGTTATCATGGAGCTGCTACTATGCTTCGGCCTAATGTCCGACCTCATAGCGTATTTACAGCACGAATCTTCACTATATCAAATTATCATCCAACAACGTCAAAAATTGATGACCTACCTTCAGTAAAAGTTTGCGTCAATTGCCAAAACTCGTAGGTTTTCAAACGCTCGTTGCAAGGTATCGACGTAAAATGAGTAGAATGTTGGATGGAGTAATAACTAGTTGCTTTATCGCTCATTTCACAATGTGAAATTCAATCTGCTTTTGGCCACGAAGAATGTAATTTGACTTAGAACATCCAAAGCTTTCGATCTTTCCTTCTGCTCAATAAACGAACTTCTTTTCTTCGATATTTCTCGCTAGACCAAAACCACATTGATAGAAGTACCACCAACTGCACCCTACTTGAATATACTCGTACCTACACCACACTACATAATTTCAGGGATTCTCTGGTAGTTCATCTTGGAACCGTTTTTGGGTTTGGGATTCTGAACAAGAAATCTACCGACATGAGTGCCCTCTCGTGAGACGAATTCTCCTACCGAAATGGTCTCTTTTATTCATAGAAATTATATTTAATAAGCTGCTCAACACAATTTAAGCTCCTATCAGCTCATTGGATCTTGTACACCATTTTCTGTTGTCTGGGAATTTCATGAAGAATGCGAATCCGTGGTTCAATGTTTTGGAGTTGGTAGATGAAATCTCCAATTTATGTTTTCCTTTTCCACCAATTTTCGATATTTTTTCTCCTAATTCCAACTGTTCTCAAAATTTGAGTGACTGTGAGTCGTCGAGAAGGAAATTTAAAGCGGTTTTCAATGTGTATTTTTTCAATAAGATTAAGGGAATCTTAGTTGGATGCCGTTCCTTCCTCGTTCCGGGTTAGTCTAATCTCTTACGAACCG
Source organism: Apolygus lucorum (assembly GCA_009739505.2). Lineage (NCBI taxonomy): Eukaryota > Metazoa > Arthropoda > Insecta > Hemiptera > Miridae > Apolygus > Apolygus lucorum. The sequence goes on along the minus strand of CM019168.2, from coordinate 44,183,175 downwards.
GCGCTCGTTAGCCCCCCCCCCCTGGCCTGAAGGAGCTACATTGCCACCCATCAACCACCCCCTTGTTGCCTTCTCATAGCTGGTCAGTTTTCATCAATAGTTTTTCCCAGTTTTCTCAGGAAATGACCATCCAATTTCCATGTTTCTTGTGGCATTCTTCTTATTTTTATTATCTCTACACCCATGTCTTTGTTCAATTCCAAAAGAAGAAAACATGTAAAAATTTGTACTTAAATTTGAAAATTTCAAGGATTTTAAAAATTTATAATGCATATACCTAGGGAATTGAAAAACTAATCTATTGCCGCTGGAAACATCAAAATCGAACAATATTGCCAGAGAACAGGGAATAAACCCGTATATCACTGACTGAGGCCCCCATAATGGAAAAGCTTTATATTCGTCCTTCAAAATCAAAATTTTCATGGCATTCTTTTATTATGACTTTCTGAACTACTTTGTTTCCGAGCCGGTCGTTATCGGTATATCTACACCAAATCTGTCGGATTTCTACTAACCCATTCAGTCTCATTGTACAGTATACTGTACACAACTTTTGAACTGTGCTTGTCGTGGCTGGGGTCCTCTCTGAGACATTATTGATGGTCCCATAACAACTACAAGTTCTACATACAACGTTAATGTGACTTTTAGATGGCAAATAAACGAGAAAGCGATAATTTTTGGTTAGTTTATGTCGACATTGGCGCCATAGTGGATTCTACCGGTAGGTACCTGAACTTCAAGCTCATTTATTTATGCATTGTAATCAATGTAGACCCTCGTCTATTTACACAAATAGTTGAACGTGTACAAAATTTGAGATTTTTTGGATTAGTTGAGAAAATTTGGGACTGAAGGGGTTAAAATTCATTGCAAGATGTATCTCAATGCTGTGCGTTTTAAAAGGATAGATTTACCTACGTAGAGACGACGTCTATTAGAAACATCCCGAATTTGACTAATTTTGAGCTTTTTCAGATTAGTTGAGAAAATTTGCGACTGAAAGGGTTAGATTCTCTGAGTTTGCTCTTATGAATTTCATCATAAAATTAGGACGAAATTTTTGCTTCCTCACCATCAAAGTTATGAAAGCTTGGTATTTGTCTTCCGTTCGTGCTGGACAAAAGATGGCCTCTCATAAATTTCATCATGATGAAATTTGGAGGGTAGTTTGGGGTGGGGACTGACAACGAGTAAGATCGTTAACTGCTGGTCGAGTTACTGCTAATTGTCAGTTAAGTAACCAGCAACGTGATCGTGAAAATAGAATTGAATCGATGAGAATAAAAACAGAACAAGTCCATTTTTGACGATTGTTGAAAAATGGCTTTTTGTAGGTTGTAACCAGTAGAACTACGCATTGAGCACAAGAGCAGTATGCTAACCACACTCGGTAAGCTTGAACAGAGCCTATATGAAAATGATTGAGGGAAAAACCAGTAGGAGTCCATGGACTTATACCACCTGACACCTGATATCTCGATAAGCTGATTGGGGACATGTACTGTTGTCATTCTCACTGATTCAATTTCGTGTCGAGGATTTTATCAGCGGTACTGCTCAGTACTGAGCGTTTAAACAACAGCAAGTCTATTTGTCCTTGTTATCCTGAGCGATGAAACTACACTTCCCTCCCAACTTGGCAGGCATTTACAGTTGGAGAGACAAAAGTAGAAAAAAACATATTTGAGTGATTTTGAGTAAATTTTAGGTGTAGAAGTAGTTCAAAATATAAATATTATGTTGAACAAGTCAAGAAATAATAATAATGACGGAGATTTGGTCAAAAATGGCATTAATTTGAGGTAAGAAAAATACGCAAAATGATGATTTTTTGAATAGATTGAAAAACACGAACCTCAAAGTCGAATTCTTCGCGAATTTCCTTAATGTAAATGGTGTACTTTATTATATGAGCCCGAAAAAACAATTTTGTTGGGTAGTGTTTAATAGGTTGGTGTAATTACTCTACGATTTGTTGTTGTTCTTGGCATCTAACAATTACATTTTTTAATTGTTTTTTTCTTACTCACACACCTTTCAAACTGAAACAGTCTCATTACACAAATCTGAAATAAATCGTAATGTTAGCGTGTTTTTGACAAAATGGCCTGGCATGGCGGACGCACTGAGGTAAGTCGACATTTTAACGAGGCTAAGGTTTTTACTGATGTAGGGTTTGATCGAAATATTGGTGGTTGATTTTCACTTTCACTCGAGTAGTTAGAGAAGTAGGAGAAAGTAGTTGAGCTATGAACACGAGTTTCAACGAACTTTTCGTGGATGTTGATAGTCCCCTATCACTCTCAGACAGAAAATATACATTATTATCCCATCAAGGCTCTAAATGTTATTATTCCATGTTTTGGATGAATTTTTGGATTAAATCGCCAAATGTGCCCATCTAGTAAATGATAAAAAATATAAAAAATTTGCATTTTGTCAATTTTGATTCGAATTAGGCATGTACCCTTTGGACTCTGCAGGTCCACAAAGTTGTTTTTGAGGCATTGCGTCGAGAAATGCTTCACGTTGCTGTTTGTGCGATGTTTTGCTGAACATTTTAGTTGACAAAAATTACCAACTGGAGTACCTCAGGGGCTCGAGAGATCAGACAATAATTATTGTTTCTTCCATTCATCGCTGGCCATACACGAGCAGATAATTTTGACCGATCAGATCGGCCGATTTCCTCTGGCAGATATCGATTCAGTGAGCGATGAGATCGGTCGTAGCCCGTCAACGTATTTTTATTATCGGCAAGCCAGGATCTGCTCATTAGTGGACCAAATCTGGCAGATTTGGCTCCGACTTAGATCTGTCAGATCTGGATTATCGGTCAGGACCGAAAATTTCCGAGATCGGTGGCAGATTTGAGATAGGTAGTTTTTGCGATAACCCCTATATTTTTCATTTCTCGTCATCCGGTTGGTACGTTTATTCAGACAAACGAAAATTAGCTGCTTTTGTGGGGGGTGTGATTGTACTTACCCATGAAATAGAGAGAAAAAAAAACGCTCAAGTTGGGTGAAGTCGTAGGTAGAGCGGAGAAACCAACAAGAAGGGCTCATGCAGTTAAAAAACTACCTCCAAGAACTAGTGAAGACGACTTCAATGTACTACTATCTAACGCAACAACAACAACTACGATATCGCTATCGGGATCGGGAGATAACTGGATGGAAAATACAGCGGCCGATCCAGTCTGACGGATCTGTTTCGCAGATATCGTTCGCAAGAAGTCTGTTTGTTAAGGTGCGTTTACACCAAACGCGCATTGCACGCGCGCATGGTTCGCGTGCAGATGCGCGTCCGGTGTAAACACTTACAACGCGCTGCGCCGTGCCAAACAATGCACGCGAGGAGTGCGCGGCGCGGCGCAAAGTGGATCCGCCGGCTGTGGATTCGCCGCGTGCATTTCCGGCGTGCATTTCCCACGCGCACTCTTCCAGTCTCCTTTCAAACTTTGAGTAGGTAGGTACCAGCCCAGCTCTTTGTCCAGTAATTTTCGATGGAGTGGTCGAACGATCAAGTTCTTCGGCTGGTTTCTCTTTACGAAGAGAAACCAGAATTGTGACAACAAAACAATACATTTTATTTTAATAAAATTTAAAAAAATGACTGTTGGGAGTCAATTGCCCGCGAAATGGAAATGGAAATGGAATGCGTAAAAACAAAAATGACGTCCATAGTATCGTCGTTCAGAAGAGGGAGCCATTGTTAACTGGATTGATGAAATGCTAGGAAACAACTGTTTGGTCGTGCGCGGCCGGTGTAAACGGCTCTTCCAATTCGCGGCGTGCATTGCTCGCGCGCATTGCTCGCGTGCATTGCACGCGCGCATTGCACAGCGCGGCGCAAGGTGCGCGTTTAGACCAAATCCGCCCGGATCTTCACCCACCGATCTTTCCCACTGATATCTTCAGCCGTTCTTAGTTCGTTGTCGCCCACTAACGCACAAATTTTCCCACCGATATCGCTCAGAAACCCCAGATCTGCCGCCGATATCTGCTCGTGTATGGCCAGCAAATTCCAATCATGATAAGGCATCTGTTCTTTGCGCTTTCTCAACACTTCGACGGGGACATATGCCTTTTAGATACGCTCAATTCACATTGAAGCCGCTTGTTGCTCTTTCCTCCCAGGGCGTTGTCTGTTGGATATCTATTGTGGGGAAGGGGTTTCATGAGATCGACTTTCCCGCTCCATTCGGCTTCAAGTAAATACCCTGCCTTTTTGTCATTCGTCCTGCTGTATGTTCATGAATATCCTGTTTTTTAGGTATATATCTTTCTGAAAGTAGTTCAAACTTTTTTCGGCATACATCCCTTTAATAGGGGTTCAAATGCTGAAAAGGCATCCTTCAAAGAATGAATATATCTTTCATGCCTAAAAAGCGGATGTCCAGTTACAAATACATTGATTCCAAAGTATAAAATTGCATATCAACAATGCGTATCTTACAATTATCAGTAACTATCTGTCCCGCCAGGTATTTTGGTAACCTTCATGGCGTGCGTTCTTCATTTTGAATTCACATGCCCGAAAGGCAAACATCCCTCTGAAGTAGCGAAACCTCGAGGAGGATACCGAGAAGACAGATGTCCCTTGGAGTGTAGCTGAGTGTATGCCTAATATTCCTCCGAAAGAAAATTTAAATCATGCCCCTGCCGAAGTGTTAAGATTACTGGAAAAGCTTGGTTTGGACCTCCGTTCCCCGCCCTAATCTTTGAATGCATTCATGTTTTCCCCACGGAATAATGCCTTATCTAGTTCTTACGAACTGAAAACTTCTGGGAATAAAACTTTTTGTTTATTTAGAGGCTTCTTTGTGCTTAGTGCTTTCGCGCTACCTGCCAAAACAAAGCTAGCTCCATACATTCCATAGCCCGTTGCTCTGTATGGTGAATCGTCCAGTCTTAGACGGAATATGTCCTCGAAATTTCAACTTCAAAATTATATTCCAAAACCTGTTTTCGATATAGAAAACAGAAATATGGTTTGATATTGATCGTGAAAGTCTTTTTAAAATTACAGGAACAAATCGTAGTTTTAACGATAGATACACAGGTTCTGTAAAACTATAAGACATGTTTTCAGCATGTGAAATACGATTTGCCGAATACTGGAGTGTAGTAGGTAACTCCACGTTTCGAAGATGTTTATAATCTTGTTTCTCGTTAGTTTATTACACAATTAGGTACTTCATGTTTACACTCATGACACTGAAACATCTGAAAATTTCCCCGAGGTCTAAATAAATCTGACGGAGACCTCTATGAGTTATAAACAATTCTAAAAACAATTTTCCAGTCCGGCATACGAGTATAGTGACGTCAATCTCATCTTTCGTTTTTTTCCAAGCTTAGTCACACACTAGATCACTCAACTACCTTTTTCTTGAAAAATGAAAGAAAATTTAAAAGAAAAAAATTATGTGATTCGATTCATGCGAAGAAAACGCTTGAATAATTATGTTAGGTACGTTAAAATGTGGGTTAAAAAAACGAAATTAGTAAAATTTGACGATTGAGATCCACACACTCTTCTCGATTGTCGTTTCGAGTCACCAACCTATTTCACAAAATAACAGACGTCTTTTGAATATTAGGTAAAACGTTAATGATTACCCATGTAACAGTCGTGAAAAATTCTAAAAAAGAATCAATAAACCTTTTTTTAACTTTTGAAGAACTTTTGGTACGCGTTTAAGCATTTACTAAGTATCGGATTGTGTTCATTCATTCATTGATGACTTCATTGTGATAGGATTTTTTTTTTTTTTCAAGGAGTTGTACAGGAGGTACCTTTTGATGATTTTAGGGAACGGTAGGGTATAGGTTAGGACTACCAAACCAGAAAGGCCTAGAATTGCATATAATCTTGTTAATATTTGGTTAGTATCATGAATGCAAGTGAATTTCCATCGTCCCCACCAGAACTGGGATATACATATATCATCGTATTCCCCAGGTCAAGTATTATTTCCCATCATTTCGCAAGAAAACAATGCTCAATCTGATCCGATTAACTCTAATTCAGGACTTTGTTGTCGTTCACTATTTAATTAGGCAGGAAAGTAGATTATATTGCACTGTAGCGTCATTTTCACATACTTTGACTTTCCTTTCAAACCTCACACTTCGTGGGTAACCCTCCGCAACTCACGTAGGTAACAAAGAAAGAGAAACCTCGGTACCATTGTAACCTCTCCTTGTGCTCCCTCGGGATAAGTCAAATTTGATACGATCAGAACCTAAATTTTGTTCACAAAGACGATGTGATCATTCTGGAGTAGAATATATTACATACCCTGTATAGAAACAACTGTTTACGAGTATATTGAAATGAGGAACATCTGTAATATGCTTCCAAAAACTCTCATCTTATATTACTTACAACGCTCTTAATCCAATGCTATAGTTAATAATCAAAAAATTAATCGATAATGTAAAGTTCAACATTTTAATGAGTTCGTTCAGACATCCAGCTTTAAAATTATTACCTAATAATTGAAATACTCAAAAGTTGGGTTAAAAGCCTCAAAAATAATCAATAAAGAAAATACAGCCATAATCTTGAAGGTTTGTTTTGGTTAACGAACAATAATACCGTAGATATCCAGCAGTATTGAAATTTCAAAGGTGATTTGATACAATTAGCTTCCATAGCGTTCTTCCATAGATCTTGAACGGAATTAATAAATTTTGGACTTTGTTGTACTAGCTAGGTTCGATCAAGTTTCATGATTTGTTCATTTTCTTAGTGGATTTAAAAAAAATTAACAAAATTTGGTTTTGCGATAGTTGGAGACTAATTCTCATGTTCAATTTTTGAAGGAGAAAGAGCACTGGAAAATGTTGGAAAAATTGATTTCTCCAATTTTTAGCACTTTTGGGCTTTGAGCTGCCCTTTGATTGCCATCATCTTGAGCTATGAGAAACGGTAGTTCTACTTGAATTCTAATTGTGAGCAATAACAACTTCCCTTCCTCTAACGATTTACACACTATCAATGCATTAGGCAATCCACAATTTTCTTAATCCACAGCGGACACATAGAACAACAATTGTAGTGATGTTTGAAATTACCACATTTCTCAACTTAGTCAGTAATATGCAGGTTTCCTGAACTCAAACTCTGTCAATGCTTCAGAAAAAAAAGAAATGTAACAGTTTGACGACTGTTGCATAATCTATTTTTGATTTTGCGAAGTAGGTACCTGATTCAAGGCAGATTCTGTCATTTTTAAGTCGAAAATACATCAACGGGAGAACTCCGGACTATTGCATGGGTATTTTACCCAATATGTGAGAAATCCAGTCTGTGTGTGTGGGGGGGGGGGGGGATTACTGGTTACCTAATATACCTAATGCATACAGCAATGGATCAAGACTTGATCATTCATACTTGATCATTCATACTCCGTACTTAGTACGGCATGCCTTGCAGCCATGAATTGCTACATTCTCTGACAGAAAACATGAAACATATTTAGAAAGTCACGTTATTCGCAAAAACTAAAGGTTTGAAGAGAAATTCGAAACAAAAAGTTTAGTTAGAAATGAGTTCAAGAATCGACCAATTAGTAAGTTAGTGGCAACATCCTGAATACGGAGAGATTTTGCGTGGCGGTACAACTAGTCCCTAGAAAAACCCTTCATAACTGTTCTCGAAATAATATGAAAAAGGACAAGAGCAATGGAAAATGAAAAAAGCCTGTCGCTTCACTTCTCACTGGAGCTACTCTCCAAGCACAGCTAGCCCCCAGTAGGTAGGTAGTTGCACATCCATTAGTCTGCAAGAGTTGTTTCAAAGTTGCTGATGCTCTTCAAAAAGCCGCTTTTTGCCCTGTGTTTGCTGCTGTACTGTTCTACCCTCTCCAGCAATGAGTTGTGTCACTTTCCCTACCAACTTTGGACGTCGTAGAAGTGGATTATTTGTCTAGAATAAGTAGTGTTGTTTCTCAAGATCATTCTAGTGACCTAGTAAAGGCAAAATCTGGAACATACGCCGTAACATTGTTTGGTTGGTATCTGGTGACTAGCAGAGTGACAATGAAAAGGAAAACACGCAGGGAAATCAATCTTGGATTTGAAAGTTTAAGAATTTGAGACAGTAATTAATCCAAAACAAGTAAGAGTAACATCCAATACTTAACTTAATCCAAAGGGTGAGGCCATAAAACAATATAGATATAATTTTTACGTAATATAGGTACTTTACCTACCTACAGATTTCACAAATCAAATTCATCTTCCCTGCTATACTGCAATTTATTCATGTACTCTCGTTTTTGTGAATGATAAGTTTATGGGTTATGCATAGCTTTTCCAATCGAATTCAGCTCAAGTTTTGGTTTAAAAAAATTTGGTCTTCCATAATCAAAATCTTCTCTAGAATGCGCTTTAGAGCTTCCTGGAAAATTTTCATTCCGCCTGTCTTAGACATTCCATTTGAAAAGATGGAACGATCTAAAATGGAATGTTCAGGAAATAGCGGGTTAGTCCCTAGACAGTCTTTGTACTACGATCTTTTACAAAACCGCTCAAATTCAGTTGGTTTTTCGGTTTAGGCACCAAGACTATTGCATATAAATATCAGAGCATTACTAGTGGGGGAACTCTGAGAGACTGCCAAAATATTTTCATAAATCGACATAAATTAGACAAAATCCTCAATGGTATTTTCGTTTTATTAATATACGAAACCAGCAACTTTATCGTAAGTCATTTCTATCGGGAGGAAGCAACACCGCCAAACTATTTGGCAGACGTTTATCCGTTAAATTTTACGTGAAATATGAATTTGAAATTGGTAAAACACAAATATTTGGGTTCTTATTAAACAAAATTTAAATTGAGTGACAAATTAAGTATGCTCTTACAGTGTTGGCAATCACTCTGATTTCATGTGCACACGCAAGGATGTATCTTCTTAGGTTTTATGGCATAAAGGTATTATACATTTCGGTTGATACGTTTTCTTCCTGAAAATTATGAATCCAGGTACCACAGTACGATGTTACGGCTTTTCCTGACTCAAAACAAATAACCAGTACTAGAAGATACTGCATCTCGTCGCGTTTGTAGAAGCCAATTGCCAAAAGGGAATGCGCCATGTTTTCAAAACAAATTTTTTCTTTTTCACATTGAGAGTAGTTACTTGTCGAGTATAGCTCAGAACATGTATAGGGGCAGCTGTTGATATACAATGATTAAGTGAAGTTGGTTGTGGTTGCTTGTAAGTATGTTTTATCATCACTAAACAGTTGAAGGCAGGAGAAGATGGGGAGAGGAATACCTTCTTTCTGTGTTCCTTGATTAAAGAAAGGTCGATACAAATGAGGTGGATACAAGTGATTAACATCTATGGAAGTAGAACTGGATGAAAATGCCCTCACCTCAGCCATTCTATTGCTTATGAGGGTTAGCTTATACAACTGAGAGTCCACCCTCACATAAATCCCGCATAATTGAGTTGGACACGTACTATCCTTTTCTGTTTGTGGGAGCCCTACCTCCATTTAGTGGATATCTTGTACTCTTGGTGCTGCATAAAGGATGGGGTTGTCAAACTGCATAGCTAAGGACCTCTGGGCTTATGAATAGGGGGACCTCTGGGCTCATGAACCTTCTTTTGTCAATGAGGCGCAACAATAAAGGTCTCCCCCATGAGTGATGAACCGTACTTCCATTCAACTTCCTACCTATTTCATTTAAAAATATCATCAATATTCACCTGCACCTCAAATGAGTTCTCAGCTCTACTCAACGATTACTTTCAAAGTAAAATAGAAAGTTTCGAAAACATTAAACATTCCCTATTTTAACCCAAAATCTCTGGATAACAGTAAATTTTAAAAGGGTAATCGGCATCGAGTAGGGAATTAATCAAGGCCGTATTTATTTTTCAAAGGGAGACAAGAAGAGTGACTGTTCGACAACTTATGAAATGGTGACGTGCACTAATTGCAAGCCAAACCCTTGTACACATACCGCGAACAACGGTTGTACTGCGGAGGTGAGTTACTTCTCATAGTTGAATTGACTTCTTGAACAAAAAAAAAACGGGATTTCAAGTGACGTCACATGAGAACAAATAGGGTCTCCACGTCATCGCTTTTGCTCCAAAAGACAAAGAAATTGAACTAAAAAAAAATTTTCAAAAAACATTAGGTTCCTAGGTTATATTTGAACTTGCTGTTAGGTTGTTCATCGAAAAATGTATTAAACTGTTGGGAGTTGAACCACCTTGGAGAAGACTCTAATTAACCAAATTAACCAATTCTGTTCCATAGAGAGTTGTACTGCTGTCCAAAGGAGAAAAGCAGCAACTCGATTTTTTCACATTTTGACTTTTTGATATCGTTGGATTAAGAAAAAGTAAGCAAGATACTGCAACGAAAATTAAAAAAATCGTGAATGATGCAAGTCTAGAAAGCAGTTTTACTCCATTACTCCCCATTACTGTTGAAATCCTCGGAGGATTCGGGAGAAATTCAATAATGAAAAATAGTTCAATGAATTTAAAATATAATTTCTAGTATTTTGCGCGTGAAATGAGTGGAATAAAACAAAGAAATTTGTTGTGATTGTACAGATATTTTGCAAAAGATAAATCACAATTTCGATCAAAATTGAGGTTTTTATGGTACAAAATGCAAAACCAGTTTTCCAAAAACTGAAAAAAACAGCTTTTCTCCTTTGGGCGGCAGTGTAAGGGAAGGCAACGATTATTTAGTAGTTTTGAATTTGTCGAAAATTTCAAAGCCGTCAATTGGTAATATAATGGTAATATACATTTATAGAGGGTGCCCCGATATCTCACAACCCATGGCTCCCCCCAATATGTTTGCGTAGAATTCGAAAATCATTTGGCTGGCGCGGGGGGAGGGGGGACCAGGTAAGTACAAAAAATGGAATTTTACAGGAGAGCATTTTAAAGTTTCAAATTTTATTCCTGAAGCAGGCATCCACAATTATTGATACTTACCCCTGCCTTTTTTTCACGAAAGTATCCTAAAACCGAAATGATGGCTCGAACTGCCCCTCAAATTACATCTTAATGGTAAATTCACTGGTTCTTTAAAGTTCTTTAAAGTCGAGTTACGTGGTTACGCGCAGTGTTACTAGCAACCAAATTTTCAGACTTATCTGCTCACCCATCATAAAAAAACCTACTTCGCTGGTTGAGCACAATTCAGTACACTGGGAAAAAGTAGGTAAACTCAGTTACTGGTCTGTTCTCGAAACAGAAATTTTGGAAATGAGAGTTAACCGAATAATCACTAACGCCCCAGCCAATAGGAATCGTGGTAAACTTACGCTGATACTCGCAAACGAAAGCTGACACAAAATAACACCTACAGTGAAGATATCTCGATTTTTACCAAAAACCGACTTACCTAGTCCCTCCCCCCCCCAGCCAGTTTCTTTAATGAATTTTCTCTCCCTCCTATTGTATTCTTAGTTCTCATCAACAAGATCAGTTCGATCTGTGGAGAAGTCTGCGAAAATTATTTTGCCAAGTTGGTAATTAACGAGTAACAAAGATTATGAGGGAGGGGAAGTGGATACATCTTGGAATTATTCATTTTACTATCTAGACTAAAGCCCTTCTCCCTGGAGAAAAATGTTGAAATTCCTCTGCTTAGAAAAATTCTCTTTATTGGAGACCGGAGCAGCTGTTCAGCTATTGAACTTGGCGGTTCTGCTTGAACATATTTATAGTCTCTAGACTGATATGTCCAGGCTGATAAAGAGAATTTTTATTATCAGAGGTGTCTCAAAATTTTTCTCCAAGATATACATCGCCTTTGCACCATCAGCAGCAATAAAAAATCAGCCCTTTTTCCTTTTGAAAAAAAGAAAATCGACCAACCGATGACCTATATTTGGTACGTTGTATTTTTTCTGGAGAGAATCGCCATTGTTGGGCAATATTTCTGTTTGAACGTGCTGCAACAAAGAATTCGCAACTGTAAAAGTAATTGTAATAATTCCTAAGTGTAAAAACTAAAGTTGAATAGATTTTCAAGGGCATCGAAATGAATGACAACAAATAAAATGATGTGGAAACTTCACCAATTTCATCTTGATTGTGACGTCACGCTGAAATTCTTGCACCCTTTTGATGTGAAAATCGATGTTGAGAATAATCAGCTCTGATTAACTAACCTAAATTTAACTTATGACGGTAAACTGCGCTCACTAACGAATTCTTCGATGGACTTTGATAGTTATCATCGGTTACTGAAAGAAGGTCGTACTTCATTTCAAATATGTACGAGAGGGTTTGAACCCAATGGGCTACACTGGTTCATTTTTTGGTTGGACGTTTTTCGTCGTCAGCACTATTCCATTTCAAACCGTTCCTACAGAACATTTTTGATCTCCAGAATGATCACAGTATTCAATTGATCACCTACTCCGTAGTTTGTAGTGTCTACATAAACCATTACGAGTTTTTTTTTTACCTAGAGTAGGTATTTCGAAGTAATTTGATGTGGTTTTTCATGTGCTACTAACACCGTAACAATACACAGTATAATTAACGTTTTTTGTGCTTTTTACTAATTGGTAATTAAGGATTTGTAATATGTGATATACAGGGTGTAAGCCTAACTGGTCTGGCATACTGTACGAGTCAATTCTACAACTAATTTGCAACAAAAAATGTCCCCTAGCAATTGTCTTACAGAGGCTTCGTTTTCGAGTTATAATTGACCTTACGTCATTAAATTGGTCATAACTTATTTAATTTGCTGTGATAATTACAATCTGATGATACAGTAGGAAAGAGCATTAAATTCCCTATTGGAAACACGCCTTACCTCTTTCTTGAGTTAATGAGTTAAATGACTTTTTCAATCGCAAATTGAACTAAAAGAACCAATATTTTTTCAAGATAAAAAAAGGCCAAAAGTGCACCAGAATCTCAGCTTTCCAATGGTATAATCAAAAAATATTTTACGAACAAATTTAAGGAAGAACTTTGTGTTTGAAGGCGGAAAAACGTGCCTTTTTTCAACGAAATCAGCGCTCCGGCTAGGCGATCTGTGGGGTCGGGAATGGAAGCGGGTGGGTGGGCGCCTCTGTTGGCCAGAGCGCTGATTTCGTTGAAAAAATGCACGTTTTTCCGCATTCAAACTCGAATTTCTATAAGAAGCCCCACTTTAAAAATAAAAATGACTACACCTTTGGAAAGCTGAGATTTCGGTGCAGGTTTGACTGGTTTTGTATTTTGAAAAAATATTGGTTCTTGTAGTTTGGTTTCTGATTCAAAAAATTCGCGGTTTCCCAAATTACGTAAAATTTTCTTTTCAGAGGGCTTTGTCATGTCTTTAACCTTGACTCAAAGAATAGGTAAGGAATCTATCCGATAGAAAATTGAATGCTCTTTCTAACGGTATAATCAGATTGTAATTATTACGGCAAATTAAAGGAGTTATGACCAATTTAATGGCGTGAGGTCAAAACCCCGAAAAAAATCGTAAAATTAAAGTAACTCGGAAACGAAGCTTCCGAAAGAAAATTGCTTCGAGACATTTTTTGTTGCAAATTAGTTGTAGAATCGACTCCTGCAGTATGGCACACCAGTTAGGCTTATACCCGTTACTTCATAAACTTTGGTGTCGAATTGGAATTTACTCGTACATCACCACTTTCGATGATTAGAAAATGATCACTTTTGGCTCAACTGGGTACCTACTTCGCTTCCGTAGGAGTTATTTGTGCAATCGTACCTCCGTAGATCTCAAAGTTCATTGTTCACACTAAGTACAAGAGCAAGTTGAAATTGGATAGGAAATTCCATAAGGCTCAGAAACGTCTATATACAGGTGAGGTTATAAATACTACTGTTTTAGGGAGTTTTTCGGCGTGTTGGAGTCGGAAATGACTGTATTATCAAATAATACAGTAGGACATCGAATTTCTAGAAGCATTTGCAAGTTTTACTTTCAACAGCCCACCACAAAAGTGAAAAGGGAAGGAAATAAATACCAATTGCAGGCAGTAGAAAACTGAGTTTTTGAAGTTTCTTGGAATATTTATTTGAAATATCGTCAATTGGTTGATTCCTACAAATTTCTTGACTCAAGGACACATCACAAGTTAGTTATTTAAACTAGTACTAGAGCCAGTAATGTATGAACATGAACTCATATAGTCAAACTCAAACTGGTAAATTTAATTAACTTCGTAGGGTGGATTTTTTACGAGGCATGTTCATTAAACGATGAAACATAATTAAACATCGTGATCGAGAATACTTTATAATTATTACGACTCAAATATCAATAACATTAGTGGTCAATCAAAGAAACTACGTATTGGAGAAAATATGGATAAAAGAGACATTAAGGTATGAGTTAATTATATCAACCTGTACCGATATTAAGTCTAGGTAGGTACCTGGGCGATGAATTGGAACTTGGAACCTTACGTGAACATCGAAACACTACAGTTAGGACGGCCATTAAAAAATTAAGAAAGTTACAAATAATGACTCACCATTTATGGTTGATCAGCGGAAACCCAAAATGTAGAAATGTAACACGAAAAATCATGTTAAACTTGATATATGCTATAAATATAGTAGGCAATTGACTATGGATACCTAGGAACTTCTACAACATTTTCAACCAAAGTCAAGGTTTTCGTAATCAAATTCAAGGTTTTCCAATATCTTTAACTGTCGGTGTAGGCAGGTATGTTGAAACGTCTGCGTAGCAACATTGCCAATTGCGTTACGGTGTTCCAGGGGTAGTTGCGGGACTACAGATACACTTTGCCAGGCCTGTGGGCTGCCATGTTTTGCATTAGTGTCCACGGACCCATAGTGGCCATATCTTAAGCCATGATGCGGTCGCCAAGCAGGTAGCAAGTGCTTTGTCATCTAGCCATATGGGGGAGAGATCGTATTGCTCGTCATGTGACCAAAGCTAGAAACCTGACATCGTTGCCATCAAGCCCGACAGGTCTTGCATTATCCTGGATGTCCAAGATGTTAACGTCAGCTTGGACACGGAGCAGACCTGGCTGGCTAAGATAAGCAAGACGACAGAGATAATTTACGCCAAGCTGTGTCGGAGCTAAAAGGAGTTGCACCCAACATCATTCCTCCTATGTTATGCACTAGTCTGGAAAGGCTCCATCATCCACTACCGTCCCATTTGCTCCCTGTCCTCTATGCCTAAGCTGTTAGAGAGGTTGGTCGTTGACCAGCTGTCACTCAACTTCAGCTCCTTTATTGCGATCAAACAGCATGGATTCGTCTGGGGCCGTTCAACAATGACTAATCTTCTTGAGTTTCAAGACTATGTGATGGACGGTTTTCGGGAGGGAATCCAGATAGACGTGGTGGCGACGGATTTCGCCAAGGCCTTCGACAAATTGTCACATTTCCACCTCTTGACTTTGCTTGGACCATTGGGGGTCTACGGATCGTTCTTGGAATGGATGAGCACTTACCTTGTTGGCCGAGCGCTTGTTGTTCGGGTGAAGGGCGCTTCGTGGGGGCTGATGGTGTGCATGTCTTGCTCTTTGCTGATGACCTCAAACTTCTTTGTCACACTGGATCTCTGGGCTGTTGCAGGGGGCAGTTGCTCATTTGAAGGACGGGTGCGAGGCAAACCATCTCTACCTAATCCCTCAAAATGCTCGGTGGTGTTTTATCACCGACTGTCGTAGCCAGTCATACTTGATTACGTTCTCTGTGGCAAATCACTTCGAAAGACAACTGAAATCGTCAACCTGGGAGTCCTGGCTGCTAGGGCAATGCGGGCTCTCGGCTTCATCAAAAGGAACACTTGGGAATTCTCAAATGTTAAAGCCCATGTGTCACTTTATAAAGCCCTTGTGTTGCCCTTGCTCGAATATGCCTCTATAGTCTGGTCTCCTCTACACGCAGTTCATAAATATCGCCTCGAGCGAGTTCATAGGAGATTTTTGCGCTACGTTGCGTACAAGATCCCCTCTGAGGACACCGACTATGAAATCCTATCGCAGAGATGCCACCTGGATACCCTCGAGAGAAGACGGAGTTCCGGGGATCTCGTGTTCCTCTATAAACTCATAAACAACGTCATGGACTGCCCCTCGTTGCTCTCGAAAATTAATCTTGCCACCACCCGTTCATCGCGTTTGTTCCATGTAAAATTTTCTGCCACAATTATGACCGTCATCGTCCCCTCCACCGGCTACCCCGCAGTGCAAACCTCCTTCTGACCATATATCCTCAATTTGATTTTCTTCATAATCCCCTAGCATCTCTAAAATCCTTAATTTCTTCTTCCCCCATTTTATTTTGTTGAATTCAAATTTTCATTTTGTAATTATTTTTTTCTTGCTTTACCGTATTTTTGTTGATTGTAAATTGGGCGTGCACGTAAATAAAATAATACCTAAATAAACATCAGCGTCATGGCCGCAACCGTGCCGTGGCGCGGGTAAAGTACCTCAGAGTTACTCGAGTTGGGCATCGTGGTTTCACCACCCGCGTCTTGCTTGCTTATACCTGGACTGGTGTTCGTTATCCTTCCATCCTTTTCTCTCACCCCACCTTCCTCACCTTTCCTTATCCGTCGGATAAGCCCTGGGCGTTCTCCCCATCGTTAAAATTTGATTTATTCATTTATTTTTCTCGTGTGCCCCCTTTAGTCTCCTTTAGTCTGAGGAGAGTTTTTTTTTAAATAAAAATAGAAAGGTTTTGAAAAGGTTTTTTTTTTACATTTGCATGTTGGGTTTTGGGTAAGTAAGTACAGGTAGGATTGGAATACGACTGTTAGTTGTGTTTACAGAATCAAACCTCTTTCTTCTATCCCCATCCTTACAACCTACCAACCAAACCTTGCAGGTACGAACTTTTCCAACGCCTATGTTTTAACATACAATACACGGACTGTTCAAGTTTTGGAAAACTTTGTTTTGAATTTAAAATCCATGAATCAGAAGTAGGTCTTTGATTTTATGTAAAACCCCCCTTGAATTTGACTCGGAAGTGCTACATTTTATTTTCATATCTTCTATGTTGCGAGGTAGCTTCATCCTGTACCTACACGATGAAAAGTGAGTTCTAACGTGGAATATTCGCAGATTTCCCCCCAATAATTACGTCATTTCGAAGATCTACGACTCGCAGTCGATTCAGAGCTGATTAATTCGATCTTGATAACTTCACCCAATTCTTAGCATCTGACCCTTGAAATCGGGCAGTGACGTTCTGGTGATGACATAATAATTATTCATTGGTTCACCTTGTTTTTAGACGACGGTGGCATTGGGTTCTAACGACAAGGTAAGTAGAAATCTAGAAAATGTGTCACACGTCCAGCTAATTGTTTTGCATTCTGCCAATGTGTCGTGACTACATGGTACCAAATTCTCATTCAGATGGAAAACTTTCAATTCGTGAACAAATTTGAAACCGTTTAAATCAAATATTTGTGGGAAAATGGTTATTTTTAGTTACATACATGTTCTTGAGTTTCGCCATTGTGGAAGGCCAAATCCAAAATTTAGATCTTCCACGGCAAATATAATATTTTCTTACAATATATTACCTTAATGAAGACTATGAGCCCGATTTCAGCCCAAGAGAATGTGTATGTCCAAATACCCCGTCATTGTCCCCCTTTCAAATAATATGTTTCCATCATCAGTGCGCAAGGGTCGTCAAGCATGAGGAGAGGAAGAATAGAGGTACCAAAATAGGTCAACAAATTTCACAGTGATATCAGCAGCAGGCTCTTGACAAAAATAATAGATTGCACTATTCAACCTGAGGCCTGAAGATGCTCAACAAATTGAGCAAAAAATTGTTCTTGAAGCGTAAGTTTCATTAACCCATTATGACCGTAGTTATTTTTTTCTAAAATTTCTGATGAAACTTGGTAAGATGCCTCATTTTACGCCTAGAAGCACTAGAAAAATAATATTAAATATTTCGGCGTACGAAAAGGTGGTGTAAAGGGGTGTGCCCAAATTAGCCCAGGGGGGCACTCAGCACTAGCAGTTCTTGGAAAATGATACAGTCATGAGCGATCATTTTTTAACAGTTTATTGAAGTATATAAAACCAAACAACCATCAAAAAAGTTGAAAACAATAAATTTTGTCGAATAAATTAAACATTTGGGCAACAAACATATTGTTATCTCAAAAATATTGAGTGGAATGTACCGAAATAGTCAATGCACATTCCCTGCTTGAACTTCTTGCAAATGGCGCATACTCAAGCAGTGCAGTTTATTTCTGCGTATCTTCTTCCCCTTCGTATAAAAAGTGTGGTGGTCTATAATATTATCATCATTGGATCGCTGACCCTAGATGTAGAAATACATCTTCCAGAAGTCCCTGGATGTCTCCGGGCGACAGCCAGGCCAACTCCGTCTGAACTGTAGTTGAGAAACTTTAGAACTCTTCCATGGCAATATCCACCCTTTTTGGGTAGATGCGTCTATCACCATCTCCTTATCTATATATAAGAAAAATACCGCTCATCACCATCTCTCGTTTCTTATGCCAACGCGGCAACAGCGTGTACATGTCCAAAAATTGCTCCCAGTAAGAGGGGCTTTGAGGGAGAAAATAAACCTATGAGGATTGAAACATCCACAAAACATTTAAATTGTTCAACAAAAATTGGCGGATATTTTGAATTTATTTCAACCGAGTTTGGTTCATATGCTTCATTATTCCACAACTAAGGGTTGATCACGTCTTGGAGGTTCTCTCCGGTCTACAAAGAATGAAATATAAGAAATTATAAGATGGTAGAAATCATCAGATGGACGAAATGAGCGAAAGAATGTTATCTCAAATCAAAATCGATCAAATAGCAAATCTGTTGGAATAATATTCAGGGCGTACTTATGACTATGTGTATACGGAAGTGTCGCCAAGTGCCCAGAGGGCTAATTTGGGAACACCATGTAGTTCAGTTTTTCACGCAGCTACCATGGGATATTTACTCAGTTATGAGGCAATAAATGATGGCAATAAATGCCGCAGCCCGTCGACGACCAGATTGTCACGCATCTTGGAGACTGAATAAACCACACTGAGCAACTGATTCTCGTCCCGGGCAAGACGTTAAACTGCGATCTTGGTGGAGGGCTGCAGTAACCATCACTAACAGCATGGGGCATGGTGCGATGCAATCGCCCATACTGGCTCATGTCTGGATGAGCAGTCGAGGGCACCTGGGAGACCCAGAAGTGGTTTCGACTCTGTAGAGGGTAGGAGACGCTCTTTGGCCATGATGACGGCAATCTCCTAGGGGAGTAAACCCCGACAGAAAATCCAGTATCCTGTGAACTGCGAGGAGGCACTCCCTCTAACAGGTTGGGCGATAGGCCAGCAACCCGTCCCTGTAAAAATCAAATCGTTACGAAACCCGAAGAAAACAGAAACCGGAAGCCGGGGCCACATCGGCAGAGATGGGCGAATTCTTATTCATAAATACGATTATGAATACAAATCATATCTGCGATTTTATGATTATGAATACGAATAAAGGTATGGATATGAATACGAATAAAATCGCATTCACACTTTGAATACGATTTTCCCCCGTATTCGTATTTTGAATACGATTTTATGATTTTTTAAATAATTTTTCCAAAAATCGAATTTTTTCACGATTTTTCCTGAAAATCAAACTTTTTTATGATTTTATCCCGAACTCTGGACGTATTTATAACCTATAACATTGTCAAAATAACTAATCAAAAATCGAAACGCTCACAAATTATTATAGGATTTTTCACGCAGAATCGAATGAGACCAACCCCAGGCTACGACCAACCGTATAGAAACTACAACGACATTTCCGCTGAAAATCTTATTTTTTTTTACAAATTGTCCTGAAAATCATAAAAAAATTATGATTTTTACCGCAATTTTGGTCGTATTTATTCCCTATAATTGCCAAAATAATTAATAAAAATTCGAAACGCTCATTAATTTTTATAGGATTTTTCACGCAGAATCGAATGAGACCAACCCCAGGTCGCCCAAGTACGACAAAAGTTCGGTAAAAATCATAAGTTTCTAATGATTTCCAGTGCTAATCGTTTGAAAAAATACGATTTTCTGCCTTCTATTCGGTTGGTCGTAGCGACCTGGGGTTGGTCTCATTCGATTCTGCGTGAAAAATCCCATAAGAATTGGTGACCGTTTCGAATTTTGATTGATTATTTTGACAATGTTAGATTATAAATATGTCCAGAGTTCGGGAGAAAATCATTTTTAAAAAGTATGATTTTTTGGGAAATCGTTAAAAAAATCGATTTTTGAGGAAATTATAGAAAAAATCATAAAATCGTATTCAAAATACGAATACGGGGGAAAATCGTATTCAAAGTGTGAATACGATTGTATTCATATTCATATTCATACCTGTATTCGTATTCATAATCATAAAATCGCAGATATGATTTGTATTCATAATCCTATTTATGAATAAGAATTCGCCCATCTCTGCACATCGGACTGTAGTGCTGTGTAGTTAGTTAGTTAGAGCAACTGAATCATTCATACTGAATGCACTCCTAACATGGCTTTTATGACCAAAAAGTAAACAATGGAATCAAAATTACACCAAAAATTGGGAGAATTGTGAGACCTGGCAGTTCCGCTACTAGTCCACTGGGCACTAATGGGTTAAAGACTTCAATTTCTCCTTTGTCAACGTCTTCAAAACGAATAACTCACAAATTTCTTTTTGGCAGGGAACTATTTTGAAATCTAAATAAGAATATGCGATTACCCAATTCTGCCGACGTTTGACTGTTGACTGGAAGAATAAGAGCTGAAATTAGTCTTGATGTCTTCATTAAAACGTATATTTCAAGAATGTACGTTGTATTCGTCGTGGCAGATCAAAATTTGAGTTACCTACTTATTTCTTGATGGGGGTTCCAAATTTATTGTCCGCTTGTAGTTGCTGCCGCCGGTGCTATTCGGAATCTCACTGTATCGTACCTTAACTAATATAATGATCATACTTGAAAAATATCTGAGCATCTTTTTGGTGTTGGAGACCAAACGTGGATTGAATTTTCAGGTCATTTCATTAAAATTCTAGTCCCTGTCGACACCCTGATTTCCTGAGCGCGTCCTTCGTAATATTTGAAGAAAAAATATAAAAGAAAAATATAAGATAAATTTCAGTACATGAACATACCTAATTCTTTTTCCAAATGTGGGCAAATAATGTCTTTCTAGCAATCAGAATTTCCAGCCCTTTACGTTCAATTTGATCCGGAATTTTTTGTGGGTGAAAAAAAGTAAAGAGCTTGCTGTTATTCTCGTACGCTGCTTCGTTGATGTTTTGTTGCGGATGTAGAGTTCGAATTCCATCCTTTCCATTTCAAAATTAGAACTGATTAAAAAAATGAAATTTTCCAACTTGAAAAAACCAGAGTTTTAAATTGCAGAATTGCGTGACACTGACATCTGGGACATACTCGACGCTTGAGGTGAGTCAAGATGAAGAGACGACGAACAAGAAATCGTAGCTACTATTAGAGTAGCAGTTGTAGGCAGTGTAGAGATGCGCATGGAGACCCAGTGCTTGGTAGATGGCTTCGAGTCTTTTAGTTAAGAAAACACTCCGAGTTGAAAATCGTTAAACCTTTTCCTGGCAAAAGTAGAAATAATGAATTTTTTTTCAATCTTTTTCCAGTATTCAATTTTTAGCTTTATCTGATACTAAAATGACACTCGAATGGGACATCCAATCATTTCTATAGTTTCTATGGTTCAAGAAAAACCTGATCTGTATTTTTAGCGACTACTTTTTAAATATTGCAGTCTCTTTTCAAAATCACAATTTCTCTTGGTTTTCCATTGGTTGAAATCGTGATTTAAAAAAAAAATCACGACATTATTTTGAAACAGATAGAATTGTGATATGGCTTAATGGGGTTCGTGAGTCGGTTCTAATTTAACACTTTTTCATGTACCTGTTTCTCTGGACATATTCATGATATCTTCATGCTTTTTTTTTTAAATTCTTTATCTACTCTTCATGTAACCACTGAGCGAGTTTCAACCCTGTTGTGTAAATATTATTTTACCTAGAGACAATATAGCAAAACAGTTTTTCATATTTTTCATGCTTATTTTAATTCTAGCCATATTTCTGTTGGGAGTTTTCCGTCCAAACTTGTTCAATGACTCTAATAAACCCCTCTCGACAATATTAAAAAAAAACAAGTAGCGAGCTCTATTGGCTGCCGAGAAACAGGTACCTAAGTTACGAAAAACAAGGGTTTTCCGGTTTGTAGAAAAACCGCGAGTTGTGAAAGGTTACCGTTTTTTGAGGTATTTGATCGATAGTTCGTAATCATTTCATATTTAAGAAATTGAAAATGAGGTCTGATTATTCCTTATCTATGACTCATATCAGTCAGTGTTTGTACCGGTTAGGTAAGGTTATTTCATATCACATAGTAGGTACTGATGAGAATAATGGTTGTACACTATTGGTTCACTTGATTTCTTCATTAGTCTAGTACTATTTTTGAACTATTTGGTGGCATGGGAACCAGTGCTGAAACCATAGAGTAGGACATAGCACGTATCAATCAGAACTTATGAACAGCAAAAGAACGTTAGGTAGTTATAGAAATATAGAAACTATGAACCTAGAGCGGGAAACAGCTAACCCCCGGAAACAGGGTTTGGCTCAATCTTTGAAAACTCATATTTCTGCTTTCCACAACTCAAATTTAATATTTTTATATACCAACATGTCTGGAAAAACCTGCAAAATTTTATTAAAATAAAAACCAAAAAGTCGAAAAATTTTTTATTTTGACTCATGACCCCTCATGTGAGGGATTTAATTAATTAGAAAATGAGAAAAATTTTAACAATTATTTCGGTTGTTTCAAAAATGGTAGAACAAAGTGATGGAATCGGTTTGGAAAAACAGAGTGAGTGAATAAATGTGGAAAGAATGTTCCGTAATTACTGAAACAATAGGTAGGAACCAACGTCACTGGTCTACAGAAAAGGTTGTATTTCGTCACAACAAAGGAAAAACCGTTTTCGTTCTCACAAGGTTTTTTACTTCGCAGTTTTGGCCTTTAGGTTATTATTAGGTAGCCATTAGAACTCTCGTGGTGTGCTCGTTCTCAGCTTAGTTTCCAAAATGACCCCGAAGTAGGTAGCTCTCTTCTTTTAGAGCAAGTATCTCTCGTTCTGTCACTTTATGGTGAATACTACGGCAGGCATGCTCTTTACATCGCAATCAACTGCCTCACTCAAGTATTAAATGAATGGGGTTAGTTCCGCTAGTTATAATAATACAATTATTATCAGAATGAGTACGTGATAATAATTGCTCACTCAAGGGTAAAGAAATAGTTAGCAGTCTCTATCACCAGCATGGTAAATAGTTCATCATCCATAACCCAGCCTTTCAATTCTTGGACTCGTTTTTCGATTAGAAAGAGGAAGTGGTACAAATATAGGCTACTGTTTTTATAAGGGATGCTTCGTTGGTAAACGATGTAATTTTGTGAAGAAACAATCTCTCAACCTTTTATGGATATGTCAATATGGGCTGGGGGAGGAGGGGTCAAGTGTTTTCAAAATTCAACCCAAAAAAATAATTAAATGTCTGCCAAGTGGGTGTGGCGCATAGCTTCCTCGTATTGTATAGATGATCCGATGCATAGTAGTCAATCTCAAAACATCAATCTCCAAGTACCTTTCACAACCCTCATAGGGGACCATTTACACGCTAATCTGAACAATCTTGAGAAATTTCGTCGGAATTGGATGGAAAATGTAAGTGTTATGACTGAAATGAAAGGATTTTACGTTTGCGCATGCGCAGAGGCTACTGTCAATTTCAAGGCCTTGATTTTCATTAGGGATTATCTAAAACCTTCCACTACCCTCATAGGGGACCATCTACACATACGCTAATCTGAACAATCTTGAGAAATTTCGTCGAAATTGGATGGTAAATGTAAGTGTTATGACTGAAATGAAAAGGATTTAACGTTTGCGCATGCGCAGAGGCTACTGTCAATTTTAAGGCCTTGATTTTCATTGGGGATTATCAAAAACCTAATCCGCATAATCCCTGAAAATGTCATCGAAATCGGATAAAAAATGTTGTAGTTATGGCTGTTAAAAGGAATCCACGTTCGCGCATACGCAGCGGCTACAATCCGGGGGTAATGATTTTCTTAGGGGACCGTCTCCACGCCAATCCGCACAATCCCTGAAAATGTCATCGAAATCGGCGTAGCGGACGTCATCAGCTGTCTTCCTAAGGGAAAATCAGAATTTGTTCTGATGATTTCGCTCATGGCTCATTTGTTCTGATGATTTCGCCCATTGCCTCGGTTTTGACGAGGGGGGGGGGGGGGGATGAGAGCCCCGGACGCCAAAAAACGCACGCTGCCGGCGATGACCCTTGAACCCATGACCCCCGCAGAAGTCGGACCAAAGTCCACCGCCAAAAACGACGCCCCAACGACTGTAGCCACACCGGACCCCACACCGGTCTTCTTCCTGATGCACTAGATCAATGCGCGTCTGCAGGTGTCTTGTGAGAACAGAGGTGTACTTACAGCACATAAGTGTTGATGACTGCTAATTTTTCTGGATTAATTGAATTTCATTTACGTATGTTGAAAATAGAGTGACGAAGAACCACAGTCGAAGTATCACATGCTTGTTTCGATTTCCCATAAATTTGGGGTTTTGACTTACCGCATCTGCGATTTGTACCACTTCCCCCAATAACTTTCTCCCACTTTTCATGGTTCCTCAGGAATGTCTTCTTTTAATTGTGTTAATTTTATCCAAGATGTACGTACAGGTTAGGTTCCTACGTCTAGAAATTAATCATTTTAAATTAAATATGTATAGTTTTCCTGACACGTTGTGTGTATTACTGCCCGTTTGACTTGAACTGCCCACGATGCCTGCCTTTGTGCACCCTCACCTCTCGAAAACCCTCGATATTCTCACCTCACCGCTGTCGAAAATGAGCATGTCAAAATTTGTCTTCATCTTTTGATCTTCCATTTTGACATTGCGTTTTTTTTCCCTCAAATTAGTAAATGTATAGTAGTATAGTGCCTTTTCCATGTACATCACGTAATAATCCAAAATTAGCTTGTGTACATAGTTGTACCGACTTCATTTTTCTTACCTGTTCATAATTTTGGAACTTTCGTTCATGAAAAAACTACCGACAAAATGATTGAATTATTCGAACTTTCTATTGAAGCTAATTTTCAAAAAACAACGTGGAGCTGCCGCAAAGAATTTTTGAACTTTTTTGTACTTTCAATTTAAGAAAAAATGACGATTTTATGATCAACTAGCTGAAAAGCCTGCTAAAAGCAGGCAGAAACAAATCTTAGATAAACACGTAATTTATTAAAAGAAAAAAAATGTCACGGCCTGGAATCGAACCCGGGTCCCCACGTTCGGACGACATACGCACAATCATACAGTTGGGGTTTTATGTATTAGGGTTTTCGTCATTCAAAACTTGGAATGTATTTTCTCGAAATTTGTAATTTTCGACTTGTCACAGTTCAATTCTTGAGGAGCGATATTACGTTTGTGATGCATATTAAGGAATCAGAGCAAAATTCCCTTTAAGTTGATGATGTTACTACAGCAGCCATCCTAACAATGGGTGAACAAAGAATGTAAATAGAGAACGATGAGTAGAAGTGGATGAGTTTGAATCATGACTTCAACATATTCTTGTGTTATTTTTGTAATTACAAAGGATACAAGAATATGTTGGTCCGAGGTATGTTAAATTTGACATAGCAGCTGTTTAGTGTATTGAATATCTCCGCTGCTCAGAAACTACAACCTACAAGGATGTAGGCTGTAAAAATAACTCAAAATTGAAATATAAATTTATGAAATTCAAAAATATTTATTATAAATTCAAATTAAAAAATAATGAAAAATTAAATGTCTTTCTATTATAAAATTGAATTATTTAAACTATATTTTTTTTTAAAATCCACTCGCTAGTCGTACGACTGTAAATCTACCACAGAAACTGTGCATCTTTGGCGCATTTTTCTGGAGAAGATAGAACCACTTTTCTTATCATCATGCAAATCCTAATGACATTTTTTCGAGAATTTCTCCCCTAAAAGTGATTCTTCTTCGGAGTAAAAAAGTCTTGAAATGCATGGATTTTTACTGTGCATCCATCACAAGAACATGAAATTTCGCACCGATTTCCCTGAAAATGTTTCACCAACCACCATTAGTACCGCCACACGGATGCAAACTTCCTGTGGTAAACCGATAAATAAGAACTTTTCCGTAGGGAAAGGTCACTTTTGACTAAATGATGGATGGAAGTTGTTTTCAGGAATCAAACCACGACTTTATTTGGCACTTGAACTAAGCACTTTTTTTTGAAATATTGAATCACAGAAACGTGCACTGCATTACCTACTAGGTACCTAATTTAGTTGCAAAATGGAATCTACATATTAATACTTTAACGCTCATTGTGTAATTTCTATGTCAACTACTAGAGACGACTTTTCACTGTGGAGTTGTTTGTTCACAATCGCATCGCATGACGTAATTTATTTGCTAATCGAATTTAAATTTCTCCCTAAAGAAACGAGGGAGTAGAGATGTCCTTTTTAGCGGATTTCAAAAGAAAGAAGGTATCTCTATTCGGTAGGCAGTGAAAGTACGACGGATTCTACCTGAATCGTATTTCACTGCATACTCCTGATTCACAGGTGATACTTTCGAAAAATGTCTGATTCTAAAATATAAGATTTCTTATGTTTTCTCTTTGTAAACGATTAAACTTGTAAGTTTGGTATATTTATATACAACAAATAAGTGATCTAATATCGATGTAAGGGGCCCCAATTGCAGGCTGGAAGGAGCTTTTGAAATCTTGTTTTGTCAAAACATTTATCTCGTTCTGAGGTCTCCTCAAATATGAACGATTCACATTCGTGTTACTGCCTACTTTGATGAAAAGTGAGTGAAACACGACTGTAAATCATCAACTAAAACAGTTAGAGCTCAGGGGTTTGAGATAAGAGTAGGTAGGTACTAGTTCTGCCAATTTGCATTGCTTCCTCCCCATCACGGGAAGGTAAGCTTTGTATTCACGCAGGAAGTCAAAAAAGATCTTTGTTCTTCAAAATCACAATTTGCACTCAAATTTTCCTTTACCTATCGAGCTTTTTGAGTTTTTTCGACTCCCGATGTTTTCCGGTCCTTAACCCCAATTGGACCATGGTCTCACTAGGGTCACCGAAAACATCCCTCGAACTCCACAGCTGTCCCAAGGTGTCACTGTAGTAACAAAAACGCTGCAAATTTTCGAAAATTCTAAAAATTCTATACTATCTTAAATTGAAGGAAAAACAATACCTTTATATCAAAATGTTTTGAGTTAGGGCGTTTTCAAAATTTCAAACCTTACTTATCAACCCTTAGAAGTTGACCTACATCAACCAAAATCTTCGGGGCGCAACTAGACCCCAAATGGAGCCTACATACCAAATTTCATCAAAATCGGTCAATGCTAACTGGGGAAAGTGCCGCGTACTGCGTACGGACGGCCAAATTTTTACTCGATTTTTGGATTCTACGTACCTTGAAACGTAAACCAACAAATTTTGACTTGACTTATTTCCTGTAACTCCTCAGGAGGAGCATAGGGCCGAGACGATTTTCCGCCATTCCTCTCTATCTCTGGCCAAAGCCTTGATCTGGCTCCAAGACTTCCCCACTTTAGCTGCCTCTGCCTCAACAGATCGCCTCCAGGTCATCCTTGGTCTCCCGCGTCTTCGATATCCTAGTGGGTTCCATTCCAGCGCTTCTCGCTCCACCGCTCTCTCGCCCTTCCTCAAAGTGTGACCAATCCACTGCCACTTCCTCCTCTTCACCTCAACAGGAATGGGAAGCTGTTGAGTCCTTCTCAGCAGCTCATCATTAACAAATTTTGAGGGGGTGTTAAAAAAACTGAAAATAATAAACCAAAATTAAATAGCAATGTTAAATTTGATGGACAACGGAATTTTTGTGGGCCTTTGGAAGTCTCAAAATAATTATGGAAAAATCGATGGAAAATCAGTCAAAATTTTGGTCATAACATCATTTTTCGACTTCTACTAGCTTACAAAAAAAGCTCAAAAAATTCATCTCTGTCCAAAAATTTTGAAAAATCCAATTTAAATCTTGTTTATCTGGACAGCTATGGAAATCCCAAGATGTTTTCGGTGACACTAGTGACACCATGGTCCATTTAGGGTTAATATGGGACACCTTGTAAATCTAGCAGTAGTTAAGAATATCCGCGTTCGATGACCTACTCAAGCAACCTAATCACCGTTTTTTTTTTTTCGTTTTTCCAGGTGCGCAAGAAGGAACCACCACACCCGATCCGAGTGGCAAAAACCATAGATGTAATAGCTCGCATTATATTTCCTACAGCTTACTCCATATTTCTTATATTCTTCTTTATTCATTACAAAGGTTTTTCATCCGAATCATAAGGAATGATTTGAAGAAAACAAAGAAAAACATGAACACTTTCAATGAAGCACACTTTATGAGTCACTGTACTGCTGATGCAGCCGTTCTTGGCAATAATAGACGGGTTGAGGAGTGCTGTGAATACTCCCGTTTTTGCTACTGATTTAGACGACAAAAGGCTTATGCTGGGCTCCCCTTTTTTCACTCTTGAGATTGTATCTTAGGTCGAACGAAACTACCCAAATTTGATATTTTTGGGAACTCATTTGTATAGGGTATAAAAATAGACCAAGTTGAAGAACGCAGGAAAAATGGCATGTATGCGACCAGTGTGAAGTACCTATTTTTATTAGTAGAGGCTTATTAGAGACACATCCGACAGTTTCTTTTCAACTTGTTATCGTAGGTACCTGCGCTTTTGTTATTGTAGGTAACTAAGTTGCTCAAAAGTAGACAAAACGTCACGAACTTTTGGTTTTCACACAATACCACCGTTTTCAATAAATAGTAACTCAGAAGGTACCTCGGGAAATCAAGCTGGCAATTCACTCAACCACTCGTTAGGTATTCCATTTTCTATTTCCCGTCGCCAGGTGGCTCGAAATGGTTGTTTTCGAAAAACATACCTACTTCATATTGAATCTGAATTTGTGCAAGACTGGCGATTTTAGTTTTTTTGACATGGATATGTATTTTGGCTGGGGGTCGAGGAATTGTACGCGATACCAGAAAACGGGTAGAAACAGATCGGTAGCCATGAAGCAAGATTCTCTAGAATACTGCGATATATTACGTGAGATCGGAGTTTTTTTTTTTTTAGAAAAAAATTCTGTTTATTCATAGGAAAGGATACACCTACAACAATGGACATATCCATGATATATTGTTTTTCCCTCTAAGGGAAAAATTGATAGTTTATTTAGCTGAATGATGACCGAAATTTGGTTTTCATGTTAGTTTTTGCTCAATAAAGCTCCTTTATACATAGCCCTATGCTATATTGGCCACAGGAAAAGTGATGGGTAAAGGTAAAAAGTAATTGTTTACAACTCCTAGGGGGAGTAGTAAGAGAGAGCTATCATTACGTGATTTGAACGTAGAGACATTCAATCCTGATGACGAGGAATAGCCTTATTGGATTAAGAGGCTCAAAATCTCCCGGGACACTTGAGAGATCGAAGAAGTTGGAAGTGAAGAAGAAAGTGAAAAGAAAGCTTCCGCTACCTTGGTAACCTCAGAAGCAAAATAGCACCATCAACGTGTTATTCAGAAAGACCTTGCATACTGTTTCAACATCGAGAACATTCGCGTTTGAATGGAGCTGAACATAATTGCTCTCAAAGGGGACAATTCTGTGTGGAACGAGGCAAAGTGCAGTCAATTGACATCTCAATAATGATTATTGATAATTTTTCAAAATTTTCCTGTAAACGAGTGGGACCCAAAAATAAAGAAACTTAATTTTGCAATATCGTCACTCCAAACTTTTATCCTCATCAAAGTACAGACCACTGGACCCAAAAATAAAGTTATAAATGTTTTATTTTGCAATCTTTTCGCTCTAAACTTTTATCCCTATTAAAGCAGTGACCACTAAACCGTATGCACGTGTTCAATCTTTACAGCTACTGTTCAAAGCAATTTTTGAACTCACTTACATTGATGCACCTTGAGCCCTCTGCCGATTTTTTGTTTTACCTCTTCCACAGAACGAAAATGCTTTCCTTTCAGGTCTCTTTTCAGTCAAGGAAACAGGAAGTCACACAGGCCCAGGGCGAATAGGGTGGGGGGAGGGAGGAGGGAGGGTCATCCTACTTTTCGGCCAAAAATTGCTTCACAGACAGAGTGGTTTTGTTTTCCAAAAAAAATGCCAAATTGAATCCACCACGAAATGAACACAGTGACCACAGTGAATTGTTATAGTCAGGTTTCCATGTTACTTTCTGATAGTAGTCATCACACAACACTCCTTTTCTCAACTCATTTAGTTGACACAAAATCAGAAGTTCGATAACAAATTTCACCACTTACCTAGGTACTTACCCAACAAGATCAAGAACGTTCAACATCTTGATGAGTTTTTTTTTTCAAACTTTGGCGTAATAATCACGCATATTGTGTGTGTTTAATCAAAATAAACCTTTCATATTATATCTTGTTACCTGAAGCGAGTTGGGCCCTTAACCTGTTGAGCGAGCAATGAAGTGAGGAGAGAAATGTTGGGGACGTTTTATAATTACAGTTACTTTAGGCGATCTTAGCACAGCTGTTTTCCATGGTTGTTCACTGGTGCTACACATTCCTCCCTGGTGGGGTCTTTCTTTATCCCTTGGACTGCGATTTTTCGTGGTTTTTTGGGTTTGGGACGCCACCATGGTGGGTGGGCCCGGGCTGGGCGGGGATATTCCCTAGCCCGGCACCGCGTGCTGCTGCGTTTGCCACATGTAGTACTACTCTGTTCTTTTCTCTGTGGGATTTATTGTTTTTGACGTTATTTATTTATATGTAAATTTTTTCTCTCTCTTTGACGTTTGCAACGTACTCTATATATCGATATCTTAAATCATAAAGGGGCCCCATTGTCCATTCACCTTCCACTTTTTTTTCTTTTTTTTTTCAGAAAAACTCAAATTCAATAAAACTGTTTTTGAGTTTTCTTGACTATAACAGATTTAAAATTTATTGAGGAAATTAAAGAGTTTAGTGTAATAAGCCATTATTTTAGGAATTGTGCATTGGTGATCATTTCTTCTGCGTTTTTCTCAAAACTCCATTTTTGGACATAGCACCTTTGTGCTTTAAGGTATCGATATAATGGCAATAAACACTCTTTCTCTCTATCAAAAATACCTAACAGTTGGGCGAAAAGCTTTGTTTTCAATTTAATGAAGAAAGTAATAATTTCAAAGGTTATTTTGATTAAGCACTGACAATCAACACGGAAAACACTTTCACTGTTGAAACCTTCGCTTACTACCTTCAAATTGAACTTACGTGTTCAAAACGCCTGTACTGTTCTATTCAACCAAATCAAGCCTTAAAAACTTTTGTAAAGAAGAGGAAACCCGTAGCGGAATCAAAAATACGAGCAAAGTCAGCGAAAGCTATCGAGTGAAATTTAAATTTATGCTTAGGTGTTTAGTTACCTTCACTGAAACGTAGTTCAGTGCTTTTAAAGACGATCAAAAACAAGTGTGATTTATCTTTTAAACGTTCCCTATCGTTTTAACCGTTTTTAAATGCTAGAGGCCTGGAATTGATAATTATAAGGCACCGTGTGGTCACCACAGGAAACAAAGATTTTTTTTATGAAGGATAAAAATAATTATCGTAATCTAGTCAGACGAAACACTTGATTGTGGCTATAAATTTTGAGTGTTGTTGATCATTTTGTGCTTTGGAAACACGTTATCCAGTAGTTTTCATCGAGAAAATAACTCGAATTTCAGTTTTTTGTGAAATTTTCTTCAGGGTTTTCTTGTTCGAGTATTACCTACAAGGTAAAACAATGTTCACCGTATTCGGGTGATTTCGTTGCGTATAGTTCGAGGTGAGCATGTTTTGTGATGCGAATTTGTGAGCTGGTTCATCGATTTATTACCTTCCTTAGTAGGTACCTACCTGAAACATTGCTACCTGTGTGCACTGAAACAATGCAGCGTGAAACCCTCGAAGAAAAGTATCAAAAACGGAGAAAATTGGTTCAAATTGTAACGCACGAAGTGTTAAGATGGTATCGAACGCGAAGTGTGAACTTTTATGAAGTATTTCTTACACCAATAAATCTTGCCCATTCCCAGTTAGGTATTTTGAAGTACTAGGTCGGCGTCCAGAACCAACCTAGTTTTATGAACCTACTCAATTTTCAATCTTGTATCATCAACATTTCATTCGTTATTCATTTATCGTCCGTAGCATGTTACCTATAAATTTTCATAGAGTGAATGCACCAGTAGCTGACATCGACTGAAGAAGAATTTTTCAGAATTTTGAAAACTGATTGAATTCTTTGAACAATTTCACTTTGCAAAATGATTTATAACTCTTGTCTCTTTAGCTGGCGAGGGAAATGTTCCTGTCACTGGCAGGGGTTGGAACATGAACAATGTTGGAGCTTGGGATGATTGAAGACCAGGCTCCAGAACTCGGCATTCATGAGAGTTTACAGTTCAGTTCCAAAACGTCATTCAGTGGACCAATGTGACTGAGGAGAAAGGAGAATGTAATGATAGTTTGGAGAGTTGGCTCCAGAACATGGCATCCCCAGGAGTTTAAGGTTCAAAAACACTCAAAGATTCAGAAGCAGCACTTCAGTGGTATGAACAATGTAATTAAGGAGAGAAGAGGAAAATGACTGAAAATTAGGCTCCAGAACCTGGTACCTAACTCGAGTGTTTACTGTATAAAAACTTGTGAAAAAACGATCGATATGACCTATGTAATGTTGAAAGAAGAGATGAGATATGAGATATGAAAACTAGGCTTCAAAACATGGCACTCATCACATTTTAAAATTCAAAACCACCGAAAATAACGTCAGCGGTATGACCAATTTAACATAGGAGAAAGGGAGATATGATTGAAGAACAGGCTCCAAAACCTGGCACTCCTAAGAGTCGAACATCCAAAAACACCAGAAATTGTCAATGTAACTAGGGAGAAAGGATGGTATTACTATAGAAATTCCGGATTTAACGATTAATTGAAGATAGGCTCCAGAACATGGCACTCCTCAAAGTTTAAAATTCAAAACCACCGAAAATCACGTTCAGCGGTATGACTAATTTAACATAGGAGAAAGGGAGATATGATTGAAGAACAGGCTCCAAAACCTGGCACTTTTCAGAGTCGAACATCCAAAAACACCAGAAATTGTCAATGTAACTAGGGAGAAAGGATGGTATTACTATTGAAATTCCGGATTTAACTATTAATTGAAGATAGGCTCCAGAACATGGCACTCCTCAAAGTTTAAAATTCAAAACCACCGAAAATCACGTTCAGCGGTATGACCAATTTAACCAACGAGAAAGTTAGATATGATTGAAGAGCAGGCTCCAAAACCTGGCACTCCTAGGAGTCGAACATCCAAAAACACTAAGAATTACGTTCAATCTAACTAGGGGGAAAGGATGGTATTACTATTGAAATTCCGGATTTAATGATTAATTGAAGATAGGCTCCAGAACATAGCACTCCTCAAAGTTTAAAATTCAAAACCACCGAAAATCACGTTCAGCGGGATGACCAATGTATCTTAGGAGAAAGGGAGATATGATTGAAGAACAGGTTCCAAAACCTGGCACTCCTAAGAGTCGAACATCCAAAAACACCAGAAATTGTCAATGTAACTAGGGAGAAAAGATGGTTTTACTATTGAAATTCCGGATTTAATGATTAATTGGAGATAGGGTCCAGAACATGGCACTCCACAATGTTTAAAATTCAAAACGACCATAAATAACGTGCAATGGTATGACCAAATGCAACTAGGGAGAGCGGATGATATTATTGTTTGAAGAACTGACTCCAGAACCTGGCACTCCTAAGAGACGAAAATTAAAAAAAAAAGCCCAACGTAAGTAGGGAGAAAGGATGGTATAAATATTGAAATTGCAGATTTAATTATTGATGATCAGGCTCCAGAACATGCCACTCTCATGAATTTGCTGTTTAAAAATACCTGAAATAACGTTCAGCCATCGTAATATTAAGAAAGAAGGATGGTCTGAAGAACAGGCTCCAAAATCTGGCACTCTAAGAGTCGAAAGTTCAAAACACCAGAAATGACATACAGAGTTAAGGCCAATCCCGAGGAGAAAGGAGCAATATGATTGTTTGAAGTTCAGGCTCCAGAACAAGGCATTCCTCTCAGTTTAAAGTTCAAAAACACCTGAAATGCAATCAGTAGGAGACACGGAAATAAAATACTCGAATAATTCACGAATTTCCAATTTTTCGTCAGTCATGAACCAAGTTTTCTTGTGGGACGTCAGTCACTGGTGCATTTACCACGAGTACCTTATTAAGAAACTGAATTTTATTACCGTAACATTTCTCTTTTGTACAGAAGCTTGTTTAAGAGGAAAACTGAATTTGACGAGTGATTTTAATAATTCTTTCCTATCGATATAATTATTATTACATTATTACTTACTACTTGAAAGTTCAATATTATTGGGAAAATCCGACACGACGTAGCGTCTGCCCGATGGTGCGCCAGTTATCGACAAACGAGATTTTACCTACGAAATCCCAGATTTCGCTTTGTACAAAAGAATTCTTTATTCCTTGAACGATTCAGTGCCTGTCAGAAATGACATACGTCACCTTCAAATGTCAACAACGAATGGTATTCTGGATCTAGTTTGTAGACAAGAAACAAGTATAATAAGTACTATTGACGAGTAGGTATTTAAACGTAACGTTTTTAATTCAATCTACGAATATCATTTATTATAAATTGGGAAAAAGTTACCTGCTCAGAGCAATGTTTTCATCATATTTAAATTTATTAAAACCATACGTCTTCTTCTATTGTGGCTATAGGAGCTCATATTTTGTTCTTAAAAAGCACCTCGTGTAAAATATACCATTGTTAAACATAGAAAATGCAAGCAAAGCTATGTATTAGAGATTTCTGTTTCAAAAACAGAGTTTACTTCGATGATAAAGAAGTATAAAGTTACCACCCTATCGTAGGTATATATTTATGTTATTTTATAAATAATGTATCATTATGTTTAAATATTTATTGTTAGTTGTCTTTGTTATTAAATTAGTTATGTTTGCTTCAATGCTCGCATTGTAGATAATATTGACAAATACTACCCTTCGTCTTTGTCTACTCTATTCACATCTTTAATGAGGAAAAAAAAGATTTTGATCATCATTATCGTAACGGAGGAGTATTCCTTTATTTTTTTAAAAACTTAGATATCGTTAAGTTGCTACTGATTAGTCAAAAATCACAGAGAGCTCGGCGAATGATGTGATATTTAAAAAAAGTAGCAGCAATATTGTACAAAACAACACTATTGCTAAAGCGGCTGTATATTGAACAAAAATTAAATAAATGAAAAAAATGTTTTTTGTAAATATATATTAATATGTAATCTTCTGTCATTCAAATACTATAAATAATAAGGAACATAATAGAGCTCACGATAAGTTATTGTTTGAAGGAAGAAATATCTTTTTCGTTCGACGGGGTTCAGAAAGAATATTTTCGTCCAGTCAGGGCAATTTTGAATTATTTTTTAAAATTCGGAGCAATTACTGTGGAATACAAGGCGAATTGGCGACGAAAGTTAGATCAGCTGTGTGGGAGGTGAAACTTCATCTGGGAGAGCTGAAATACGGTGTACAGCATGTTGGATACAACAGGGAGCTATAGGAAGGGTCACAGGATCGTCAGATCAGTATGTGAGATATGAAGATTCATTTTGGTGACCTGAAATTATGGTGTACAGCCTCTTGGATATCACAGGGAGCCACAGGAAGTCACAGGATCGTCAGATCAGAATGTGAGAGATGAATATTCATCTTGGTGACCTGAAATTATGGTGTACAGTCTCTTGGATACCACAGGGAGCCATAGGAGGGGTCACAGGATAGTCAGATCAGTATGTGAGAGATGAAGATTCATCTTGGAGATCTGAAATTATGGTGTACAGCCTCTTGGATATCACTGGGAGCCACAGGAAGTCACAGGATCGTCAGATTAGTATGTGAGAGATGAAGATTCATCTTGGCGACCTGAAATTATGGTGTACAGCCTCTTGGATATCACTGGGAGCCACAGGATCGTCAGATTAGTATGTGAGAGATGAATATTCATCTTGGCGACCTGAAATTATGGTGTACAGCCTCTTGGATACCACAGGGAGCTATAGGAAGGGTCACAGTATCGTCAGATCAGTATGTGAGATATGAAGATTCATCTTGGAGATCTGAAATTATGGTGCACAGCCTCCTGGATATCACTGGGAGCCACAGGAAGTCACAGGATCGTCAGATCAGTATGTGAGAGATGAATATTCATCTTGGCGACCTGAAATTATGGTGTACAGTCTCTTGGATACCACTGGGAGCCATAGGAGGGGTCACAGGATCCTCAGATCAGTATGTGAGAGATGAATATTCATCTTGGCGACCTGAAATTATGGTGTACAGCCTCTTGGATATCACTGGGAGCCATAGGAGGGGTCACAGGATCCTCAGATCAGTATGTGAGAGATGAATATTCATCTTGGCGACCTGAAATTATGGTGTACAGCCTCTTAGATACCACAGGGAGCCATAGGAAAAGCCACAGGATCATCAGATCAGTATGTGAGAGATGAAGATTCATCTTGGAGATCTGAAATTATGGTGTACAGCCTCTTGGTGACCATTGGGAGCAGAGGGAAGGGTTTCTTGAAAGTCAGATCTGCTAAAGAGTCGTACCTCAGGAAGTTACTTCAAGTTTAGGTCAGCTGGATGAACGACCAGAACTCTAGACATCCTTCCCACAAATTATTACAAAGAGGATATTTACCTCAAAAACTACACTTCATGTATGAAAGGCAATGAAATATACCTGATTTTCAAGTTGTACCAACCAAAGTCTCTTCTGTTCTTATCTGGAACGGAGGACTACTCACAAAGTTGTCTTAGAATACAGAAAAAATTAAAAATTTGAACTCATAAATTACATTTCCAGATACCTGCTTCTCCAATGTGCTGCTGGGCCATTCACTCAATAAAAGAGTCTATAAGCAGCACAGATGAAGCTTTTGTAAGCGTTACAACCATTACACCCTCGGTGCTGGAGAAGAAATTTACAAATTCAATTTTTTCTTTCGCCTATACTTCTAAATTTTACTACCTCTCTTAAGTTTTCTTCTTAAGCCGGGATTAAACTTGCGGAGTTGGGCCAAACACCGAATATTCGCCCTTACTTGCCCGAACGTTTACCTCTGCTCGGGGTTTCACGAATCTTGACGAGCACGAATACACTAGTTGGCGAATATTCGCTGCCATTGGCTCGGTACAAAAAACCGCCTTTTGAGCGACCATCTCCGAGCACCATTATATGCGAACACTCGGGCAAATATCCCGCGGTTACACTTGCGGGAAGAGGCCGACGAATTTTCGTTGTTGGGCCCATCGTCGCAAGTGTAACCGCGGCCTTACACTTTGAAAGAGGACGCAAGAGACTTTAAGTTGGCACAACTTGGATATCACGTCATTTTATTATCTTCTTTTGTACGAAGTGTAGTTGTAGAAATTCAAGTATTGACCCAACATGAGGTTCGAAGTGCAAATGAAAATAATTGCAAATTTCGATTTTTCAGTTTTTTACAGTTTTACTGCTTAAAAACGAAAAAAAAGTCTTTTTTACCTTCAATGTTAATTTTGAAAACGGTAGTTAATACGAATTGTGTTACCTTACTAATAATTACTATCTAATATTCCAGAAAATTAATATGGCCTTATTGAGCCATTATATTTTTCAAATTGATTATTCGACGTGTAGACTGGAATTCTATAGAAGAGATTACCGGTACTTGATAACAACTCTGAGGGGGAGAAATATTAAGAATCGGGCTGGCTGAGACGAAATTATGTCTTACAACTTGAGTGACTACTTTCTCATGAAGTACCCTCCATGTGTAGATTGCCTCTCAGACACCTGTAGGAAACACGTTCAATGACAGCAGAAGTCAGCTAAAGATTTAGTAGCAGCGGCGGCCGTTCAGGGTTGGCACCACCTAGAATAACTGAAATAAGGAAATTTTGGGCAATAAATAGACTTTTGGGAGAAGAAATTATAGCCATTTGTACTCTTGACAAATGTTATTACTCAAAAGTACATCATTGTGTTGTATATGTAATAAGGCAAGTCTTTCGATGACATTAGTGAATGAAATCAATGGCTCTTCCAAAGAAAAGAAAACCCACATGCTACTGTTGAAATATGATTGAATCGATGATCGATTGATCGGGAGAACACTAACAGGAAACACTGCAAATTTGAAAAAAAGGAATTATTGAGACAACGTCGTTTTCATTTCTTTGCTTGTGTTTCCATAGTTTACACTCTCTTTCTCCACCTTTTCTTTCTTCGCAGGACATCACTAGTCACCTAAGAACTGAAAGCAGAAGGAAGGGAGAGTAAAGCAAGGCAACACAAGCGAAGAAATGGGAAAAACAAAAGATTATCTCAATTGGGCCAAACTTCCTCAACCCAAATTATTCGTGATTTGAGGGCGGAGCCGATTTTTGAAGTCGTTGGCCGAGTATTGTATCCTTGAGTTCCTTGGATTCTCTCGTCATTCAGTTACGAAGGACTCAAATTATGGTTTTGACATGGATATGTCTTAGTTCTGGGGGTCATTTCAAAATTTTCGACACACAAAACAATGCAACTTTTTTTTCTGATGCTGTTGAACGCAGGAAGCTGAAATTTGAGAGGCAGGGTCAATGGAGAATGCTGAAGGCGCCTGAGTGGTCACTGATCAGCTCAGTGAGCTCCGAGGCCATTTTTTTTCCTTCTGGGAAAAACGTCTCTATTTTTGATGATGGATAATGTTGATCTATGAAAAACCTTTGTCTTCACCTGATTGCGTCATGCAGATTCAGGAAGAAGGTGATCTTGAGTTTCCACGTTAGGTTCAACTCAACCTTTTCGAGACTTCTCAGGCAGAGAGCTGGGCCAGCGTAGAATCCGTACTGTGTTTGGTAGCTTTATCTTGATCCACTTGAGAGGTGGTAGTCATTAAACCTCTTTGGTGGCTTGATGATCCTTCCTGACTTGGTCTTCAACTCGGGGTATCAGGTGGCGTTGTTTGCTTTGTAGTAGCTTCCTCTTGAACTATGGGTGAAATGGCAGGTGAAGCCCACGCATGACTTGGATGAAGGCAGTCAGGTTCACATAAGTCCTGTACCATCAAGGTGGTATTGAAGTGTTTCTTCTGCCTGTAACAACTCGCAACGTTCTCTTCATTGAAGGGTTCCTGTTCCTACTAAAACAGGACATGTGCATTGGTGGACGATTGAAATTCTTCTTCGGGAATACTCATAGATTCATCCATACTCGTAGGACGGATCTTCAGCCGTCCCCAACATCCCTCCACCTCAACTTCCTAGCTTTTTCCACCGACAAAACTCAACCAGTTTCTTCACCCTGCGCAGCAGACTTACCAGCCGCTCAAAGTTGAGGATTTACTGGACTTATCAACGTGCACTTTCAAAATAGGGCGAGGGACTAAGTTCCCTTCAAAAGCCACCATGAATATAACTTTCTTTTGATATTTGCGATTTCAGTCGGTGGAAGCTGGAGAAACTGACCCAAAAATGGAGGCTAGGACCATCCGAGAGCACAATATTCACCTCTGCTAGGAAACGACAGCTGGTAGAATGATTTCATCGGGACCTAACTCGTCACTTCCCTCAGTGCACCTGTGAATCGTGGAAATGATTCCCCGTATATTCTTGGCACCCAACAGTGCCATCTTGGTGCCAGAACACCAAAAGGTTTTCGGGGTTTTTCACTCTAAATTTAGAAGTGATGTTTCACTGACGACTGAGATCAACAGAAACATGTCGGTCGTCACCGGTTAAAATATAACCCCCATTCAAAATTAGAGCATCACCATCTATTTCTTCGTTTTCCCCTTCTTTTTTCCTTTACCTATCAAGTTTTTATCCATTTGCACACTTGTTTGCAAACACAGAAGGAAAAATGTAACCAAAAAAGGCATAAGTTCGAGAAAAAAATATGTTTTTAATAAATTAAAGAAAAATTCACTTCTTGTGGTATAATGATAAAAATAGTAAATGTGAAAAAAAAAGGTTTGAATTATGCCAGTTTTCTTTTCAGTATTTGGTATTACCTCCACTAGCTTGGATGGGGGCTTGGAGCCTTCGATGGATGCCTCTAATCAAGTTTTTGGATATCCTCCTGGGGGATATTGTCCCACTCCTCTTTCGCTGCTGTTTCCAGCTGCTGAAGATTGTCTGATGGTGGATCTCTGGCTCGAATTCTTCTTTTCGGCATGTCCCAAACATGCTCTTTCGAATTCATGTCAATACTTGGCATCACTTCTTCTAGCTTGGATGAGGGCTTGGAGCCTTTGATCGATGCCTCTAATCAAGTTTTTGGATATCCTCCTGGGGGATACTGTCCCACTCCTCTTTCGCTGCTGTTTCCAGTTGCTGAAGATTGTCTGATGGTGGATCTCTGGCTCGAATTCTTCTTTTCGGCAGGTCCCAAACATGCTCTTTCGAATTCATGTCAATACTTGGCATCAATTCCTCTAGCTTGGATGAGGGCTTGGAGCCTTCGATCGATGCCTCTAATCAAGTTTTTGGATACCCTCCTGGGGGATATTGTCCCACTCCTTTTTCACTGCTGTTTCCAGCTGCTGAAGATTGTCTGATGGTGGATCTCTGGCTCGAATTCTTCTTTTCGGCATGTCCCAAACTTGCTCTTTCGAATTCATGTCAATACTTGGCATCACTTCTTCTAGCTTGGATGAGGGCTTGGAGCCTTCGATCGATGCCTCTAATCAAGTTTTTGGATACCCTCCTGGGGGATATTGTCCCACTCCTTTTTCACTGCTGTTTCCAGCTGCTGAAGATTGTCTGATGGTGGATCTCTGGCTCGAATTCTTCTTTTCGGCATGTCCCAAACATGCTCTTTCGAATTCATGTCAATACTTGGCATCAATTCCTCTAGCTTGGATGAGGGCTTGGAGCCTTCGATCGATGCCTCTAATCAAGTTTTTGGATACCCTCCTGGGGGATATTTTCCCACTCCTCTTTCGCTGCTGTTTCCAGCTGCTGAAGATTGCCTGATGGTGGATTTCTGGCTCGAATTCTTCTTTTCGGTATGCCCCAAACATGCTCTTTCGAATTCATGTCTGGGCTCCTTGGTGGCCAGTCCAGGATACAAAATTTATGAGGAAGAAACAAACGAAAAAATGGATGGTGATGCTCTAATTTTGAGCGGGAGTGTATTTACGTGTCGGTGACTCAAATTTACGTGTTGTGTATATCATTGATCATGAATTTCGAGATTCTACTCATATAGCTTCAAGTCTCTCCTGACTGGAAACGTGATATTGTCAACGGTTAGAGTATGGAAGGAGACATGTATTATACATCGTTCTTGATCATTGATTCTAAAATGCTGATCACTCGAGGCTCTCATGATCCTAGAAATGTTATGAATGAATACGTATTTCGAGGTGCTTTCCCTAAAGCAATATGCGCTTCACAATAACGGTGAGTGGCGTTGTAAGGATGCAGTGGAAAGTAAAATAATAATCTAGTTTTTGTCTGTTCATGGTCAAAAACAAGTTCTACTCATCCAAAAAGACGTCTCTCAGGCTTCTATACTTTCCTAAACAATGTTTTGGCCATTAAATTGTCAAAATTCGCCAAAACTAGACAATTAACTATCCCGCTATTTATATATTTTTAAAACAAGAACTTCGTGAATACACCACCTTAATTTACTTCAATTTAGAATGAAATATTGTAGAAAAGTTGTTTTTATTTTTTCTGAGAGTTCAAGCCGTTGCACTTCTGCTCCACACTATACATGGCGTGTTCTAGACTTGTGTCAAGAGTATAGGCTCTATTACACATGGAGGGTTGAGTAAGTCGTAACGAAAGTGGACACAACGTCAACTCTACATTTTAAAGATGAAACAAAATGGCGGGTATTTCATTTCGCTTTATTGCTGTCAAAATATCAAAGAAGTTATTACCTACTAATTTGTAGCTGTAGCGGTAAAAATATTTACATGTTTTGCTAGAAATATTTTTTAGCTTTTTTCACAAATTTTCGAACGTAAACAAAAACTTCATGTCCGTGTGAGATGCACACATTCTTTGAGATAGATACCTACTCATTGAGAATGTATTCATTAAATTCGTTTATCGACATTTTATATGTACTTTATTATTATCTAAGTACCTTCTTATTTAACAAAAAAATGACACTTTAGACTAAGGACTTTTTTTAATCAAGAGCATGGTGGTACCAAAGAGATCATAGATTTAATTACATACCTTAGGAATCGGCTGCAAAATGTGAACAGAAATACTTCTTATGGTGAAAATTCTTCTACCTTGTTGAAAAGCAATAAAGCATGCATTTATTTGGCACAGCCTCCACAAAGAATTGCATAAAAAATTTTAAATAAAGTACAATAAAAACAATTTTCTTGTTTATTTCGCGCGTTACCTCCTCGTAATGTAACTGTTGTAATCAAAGATCTCAATTCACAGCGACAGATATCTTTCCTAGCCCTTATCTCTTCTTTATGTTATTATCAGAAGAAAGGCATTGATGAGCTGTTCTTGACCAGTTGGCACCATTGAAGAGTTGTTCTAGAGGGGATAAGGCAGGTTAAATTCGGCTCGAAAATCACTATTTTAA
This sequence comes from Apolygus lucorum, assembly GCA_009739505.2. Classification (NCBI taxonomy): domain Eukaryota; kingdom Metazoa; phylum Arthropoda; class Insecta; order Hemiptera; family Miridae; genus Apolygus; species Apolygus lucorum. The sequence goes on along the minus strand of CM019168.2, from coordinate 44,140,213 downwards.
ATTTCTATGTAGGTACTTATTTTTTTGAAAATAAATTCAAATTCGTGACTACACAGTTTTTTCAGTAATTTATTGAAAATAAAAGGAAAATAGTTTTGGGCAATTTATATCACCTTGGAAAAAATGAATTAGCCGGAATATTCGTTGTAGGAATCAAACTGAAATAACGCCCTAACTAACTACATAGCACTACAGGCCGATGTGGCCCTTGACTTCCCGAACTCCCTTCTGCCACCGGGCACGGTCACCCGTCTGAGACCTCCGCAATCCCACCACCTGGAGGTCCCTCAAGACATCATCAAGCCAGCGACTCCGAGGACGACCTCTTCGTCTTCTAGTTTCCATTCTAGCTCGCAGCATCATTTTCGGGCAGGCCTCCACCGGCATGCGGTCGACATGTCCCAGCCACTGGATGCGCCCAGCTTTCATGAATCGGACTATGTCTTCATGTTTTAATAATTCATCAATTTCTGCATTCAGTCTTGCTCTCCACCCTTGGCCCTCTCTGACCGCCCTATAGATCCTTCTCTCAAATATCCGCAGTCTAGCCTCATCCTCAGCCCGCAAGGTCCGAGGCTCCGATCCATAACAAACCACAGGCCGCACTAGGGATCTATACAGCTTCATCTTCAGCGATCTGGAGATCACACGGCTCTTGAACAGTTTTATATTGGCATAAAATGCTCGGATGCCTGCCATTATTCATGAGCATATCTCATCCTGTACTTGGTTTCTATTTGTGACCAAGCTCCCCAGATAGGTGAAGGACCTGACCTCATCAAACTTATAAGAACCAAACGTCATCCTTCTGGGCACCCGCTAGACACGGCTCGGGGGAGATATCTTGAGGTATTTAGTTTTGCTTTCATTTATTCGCAGACCCATTGGCTTTCCCTCTTCATACGAAACCCCAAAAGCCTCCTGCAGGGCATCCAGACTTTGCCCCAATAAAGTAATGTCATCGGCATAAGCCTGAATCTGCCATGTTCTGTCGACAATTGTTCCCTTCTTATCTGCATTCTTGACAGCCTCATGCAGAGCTAGGTTGAACAACGTGGCTGACAGCGAATCGCCCTGTTTGACGCCCGAACTTATCTCAAAGGGTTCCCCGCAGCGGTCACCAACTATAACCTTCAAAGTGCTTACTTGAAGGGTAATTTCGATTAGCCTGATCAGCTTTTCAGGAATCCTGTTTCTCTTCAATGCGTGCATTATCCTTACTCTGCTAAGACCATCGAACGCTTGTTGATAATCTATAAACAATACGTGCAAATCGGTATTATGTTCTACAAATTTTTCAGCAGCTTGCCTTAAAATGAAAATTTGATCGAGAGTTCCTTTATTTGTGCGGAAACCACATTGGTAGCCACCAAGAGCTTCTTCTGTGTAGCCCTGGATTCGTCGAAGGAGGATAATGGACAGTATTTTACTACATCCAACAACGAGATGAAATAACGCCCTAGGTAACAGAAATAAAATCACCTGAATAAACAAAAATTCTTCGCTATACGCGACAAACCCCAAAGGGGTCGTAGTCAGCAGTGTGGTGTCAAACCAAAAATGAATCAATTTTTTGTTGTTTTGACGGAAGTTGTGAATGATAATCGTAAATTAAGCTAGTATAGAAACGTTTTCATGAGTGCTAAATTTTAATCTGACGTCAAAAATTCCAGGATGAGGGAAATAAGATATAATTACAACGGGATAATAATATAAATAATTTATTATTTGGAGTATTTTGAAATTTGCTCAAAATAAATACATAACAGAAAATAATATAGTAAGTACCTCTTACTATTCGAAGATTAAATGAGTGCCTATTTCAGGGCAATGGGGTCGACACATGAATATTTATTTTCACGAAAAAACAATCGAGTTGTGGTTATTTCGATTTTGTTTTTTAATGGTGAAGAGAAACCAGAACATTCGAAAATAATAGAAAATGGCGCCTTTTTATACACGTATTCTACTCTTGTTTCTAGGCAACGACATAATAATACTAACTAATTTTTCGAGTCAGGAGAAGAGTCAGATTGTCCAGGCACCTTCCACGGTGCCAACTACATAAAAAACACGAATAATACAAAATTATGTGAGTAGGTTTACTTTGTTGTGAGGCGTTTACTTTGTTTGATTCTATAAATTTTAATTCAAGTTTTAACTTGCACAAATGTACATACAAATTCTAAAGGTTCATTGGTGATGATTCTCGTATATCTAAAGGCTGAAAACAATTGTTGTAGGTCGTCAAATCAAACAGACAAATCTTGAAAACATGCAAGAGCAACCTTCCTTATTTTCCGGGCAAACAACGTAAAATCTTACATCAAATTTCACGCAACAAATTCGTTAAATTACGAAGGTGGTGAAAACCTCGATAATACAATATTAGAGAGAGACTACAGGGCACTACTGTTAATAGATCACTACTATATTAGTGCCGCAGTGATAAATACTGTCAACTTGCTAACTAAAGTTCCTTAGTCTTCATTAACACCTTCAATGCAGAGGACCACCGTGGCTGAAAGCTAAAGCTGAAGAGCCCTAGAAGGGTTCTGATTGGTCGAGCTCCAGGGCGTAGTTATAGCTGACGGCAACAGATCGCGTTCTCCTAACATCATCGCAAATACCTTGGAATGGTATGTAGGAATGAGCTTGTGAGAAGGTCCCTGAGATAACCTAATAATAAATAACAGGTTATTGGAACCTATAACCCACCCAGAGCGGTAACGGAGGAACCTAATACGCAAATGTAACCATTTCGCCCATCTCTAAAACGAACCATTCCAACAGAACAGTTATCACATCACACTGCATTAATTTACCGACTATTAGACCAGTAATGCAAACAAGAGAATTTTCCAAGTTGTTTGGTTCTCTCCAAATGTGAAATGTAGACTACCTACCGCTAGTTGGTTGTCATTTTGTAAGATTTAAGTTTCAAAAAATTTGATTTTTCAGACCCACGATAATTTGTAATTTTATTTGAATTTTACAATTGACATTCAATCTCCATCTGAGGTACAAGTCTAGCCATTGAGGAAAAAACTCCTAAGAACGGGAGAAAATGCACGTCATTACAGAGTTTTTGGCAACCACTAACAGGCCCGTGGAACCTCTTCACAAAGCTCGGAGTTCGCGGGTGACGATGAATTTGCCTCCTGACAACAGCAGGCGATGATGAAAGGGTTCCCCAGACAGTCACCCGTTCCTAGAGGCCCACCGTCACGAGCGCCTTCCTTCCCCCCTGTCAATAGTTAACGGGCTTCCTCCTTCAACTGGGTAGCATCCTCGGTTGCTCGCGCTAGTCTCCTCCTAACTGGGCCCGTCAGATTTTGGATTTTCTTTGTGTACGAGTATAGGTATATTCATGGCAAGCTTCGGTATATTCTACTGAAGTGTGCTTGTTTCACCTGACCTATAAGCACCCTTAGATAAATACAATGATGCACTTAATCTCTTTTGATTTGAGGTATGTTGTATTCTAATGTGCGATGGTTAAGGAATTTTTCAAGCCCTTGTGTCAAGTAGTGCGAGAGTAGCCTGGTTTGAAGAAATTGAAAATGATGCGACTCATTCTTATGACCAGAGGGTGCCTCTAGATCAGACGACATACATACAATAGAGAGAGAACACTTGTTTTGAAACTGAACCAAGTATCCCAATCACGGATACCAGAAGAGACGGTAGGGGACACCAAGGCAATGCCCACTTTTGTGTGACGTCACGGAGCCTACACTGAGCGCCCTAACCCTTTCCTTGAGGGGGTCTCAATCGGTCGCCATTCGTTCTTAGTATTTCGCGAAATTGAAGGCGCAAAAACATAAAAATTTGTACCTAAATTTGAAATGATTTTAGAAATTCATTAGTGCACGACCCTAGGGAATTGAAAAACTGATATATTGCCGCAGGAATCATCAAAATCGAACAATAACTGCCAAAGAAAAATGGGAAAAACTACTGAACAAAAAGGTTTTCCATATTTCTCTGGCAATTATTGTTCGATTTTGATGATTCCAGCGGCAATATTTCAATTTTTCAATCTTCTAGGGCCGTGCACCAAATAAATTTCGAGAATCCTTTAAAATTTCAAATTTAGGTACAACTTTTTAAGTTTTTGCGCCTTCAATTTCGTGAAATAATGACCCGGAACGAGGAACGAAGGGCGACCGACTGAGACCCCCTTAACTTACCAAACCAAGTCCTGCTCTCATTGTGAGGTCGTAGCGGATTGAATAATCATTTTAAATGCCTTTTACATATTATCCATTCTGAATGATACAAAATATTTGATATGCAAAATTAAAAGTTTGAGGTCCTTCATTGTCTCCCTACGTTTCAAATAAAAATATGAAAATTGCGCTGTTCGAAGGTAGGTTTCTGCACTGTGTGCGTGGGTCGAAATTTTCAATTTTTCACGTGAGGCCATGTTCCAAAATTCATGTTAGTGAAATATTCGTCATTCTGTGAAGTAAATTGTCGTTTTACGTAGGAGTGAGATGAAAACGGTCAATTTAAATGAGGGATGTAATTTTCATAACTAATTTTTCATCAGGTAACCCTTTGAGGATGAGAGCAACCAATTGGTATTTTTTAAAGAGGGTGAAGCAGCATTGGTGAAAATCCCAAATTTTGTCCCTTTATCGGGGAATTACTTTCTGTAGTGGTAAGCCAAATATCCTGCAAGCTTTTCGAGGTGATCTTAATCCATGCCAAAATCCAATGACGACTTATTCGGCACTTTCTTCAGTCGCCTGAGGGATGAGCAGTTGATCCTCATCAGCCACCTCAATCACATCAGCTACCTCTTCCTTGGTTTCTTTCTAGTGGTAATTCTGTTTCAGAGATAATGTTGAAATCTTCGAAATTCTCACAGTTTTTCCCTTGGATTACTCGATGAGCGTTTTGGGTTAACATGAAGGTTTTTATCATGTTGATGAACCGAATTACCGGTCTAAATTGGCACGGACTGAAGTCAAACAACTGTAGGCACAGTGACGTCAGCCTCAAGGGCAGCCCGCCATGACAGTGTCCCCTACCGTCTCTTCTAGTATCCATGTATCCCAAAATACTTCCAACCAGTCAAAAAGGCACACAAGTGAAGGTCGGCATCAAACGCTCATTAGGATTCTACGAGGACTCTCCTCACTCACATATGGTGAGTGTATTTGTACATAGTCAACTAAAAAATATTATTTCGTAACCTACACCTATATTAAATTATCAATGGAAGTATCAAATTTAGGTTAGCAATGGACGTTTCATTATTTTCATTCATCGTCAATTTCTATACAATGTGTTTTATATACACACATAAAAACAAATAATATTGCACGTGTGTTTTGATCAACATGAAGTTATCGTTACATACAAATCATGTTCGCACTGAATCCACATATAAATTGTATAATAAAAACTTGGGCCTTCGGGCCTCGCCAGGAAGATTAAAGCTTAGAGCCTTTGGCTAAAATTAAAGAAACGTGGAACATGCTTTAGCTACGCTTTTTGGCGGAGTAGGGATGATGTGGATGAGAGTGACACTATCGTCACCCCTCCCGCGTGACGTTTTTCAGGTAGTTAGTCAAAGGCTAAAGCATGTTCCATGCTTTAAAAAACTTCCAATGCATTGTGGTTGATAGAGATGAACCTTGGGTTCAACAGAAAGAGAAATTCCTTCCTACCATAATAAGAAAAATGAATCATTCAGTTAATGTGATGTTTTTCAACTGCTTTGTTTCAACAGTTCACTATACAGATATTTTACCGATTGACGAGAAGTTGCGCTGACATCGAGTGCTGACGAGAGCATAGCGAGTGCACAGAGTGAAGAAAAATAAGAACTAGATGAATTCAAATTTGACATCATCAATAAACTAGGAATATTAACAGCGTGGTTTGAATTTTTGTGAATGAAATGAGGTAAAATACAATCAGGAACCATTGAGCTGTGTTATACATCATCGTCGAGCTTACTACGAGGTCTAAAAATGTCTACCTTCAGTCGAAACATTTGAAACCGCGGCCATTTTTAAAAAACTACCTACTCTTCAGTTAACACATTCACTGCGAACCATTGATCGGGGAACTTCCAGCCAACCTGATTTGAGTTCTTGCGTTTAGTCACATCGTCTAGCATTGTAGATGTAGGAAAATGTATTGTTAGTTCGTGAACATTGAAACTGAGGTTATTTTCACACTTCAGAGACTCTCCAGCCCGCCTACAGATGAAAACAAATTCGATTGAAGCAGTGCGTGAACCTTATACTGGCCGATAACAACAAAAGGGTAAGTGGCTCGGATCCGGGACAGATGCATGGCTGGAGGGTAGCTGCCGTCCCGGATCTGGGACGGCCGCACTGAATGTGTTAACCAAAATAAAGAAATGCAAACAAAATAATGAAATAAACTGTTTTGCACGTAGATTTTTGAAGAAAATAAAAATTTATCGGAGTAGTATTTTCCCATTTTTTTTCGAAAAATACACTTTGGTGAGTTGATTCCATTTCAAAATGTTAGAATAGTTGAATTCACCTCCGCCTAATAATGTGAAAAAGTTAGATGATTTCGAGACAACAATATTTTGATAGCAACTGTTTTACAAGCAGTATTATGTTCATAAATGGATCGATAAATGGATAAATGGATCAATGGATAAATGGATCATCCACTTCCAGTTTTAAAAAAAATGTTTCAATTAAATGTTGAACTTTGGCCGACTTCCATACGGACTCAAAATCCTTCTTCCTCAATCGTAAATTGCGAAGTTTATATGTTTGGAAAACAGCTTCAGGCGTATTTTTTACCCAAAAGCTTCGAGGAAAGGTCGAAAAACTAGTAGTTGACTGGGACCCTAGATGGACTGGAATCAATTGATGTTTGTTATCAGAAAAAACATTGGTATCATCGTTATCAGTGTGAAATTTCTTAACGTGGAATCTCCAAAATTTCGAGTTTCTTGTCACGGCCAAGGATTTATATAAATTGTCAATTAAATAAGTTCGTCGGAAATGGGGTAAACTGATACTCGTCCTATCAAACGAGCTATCGGCAAAATAATTATCTTAAACAAGACCTGTACTTGAGGGGTAGGGAGGTTATGATTATGGGTTTTCTGTGCCCACATGGCTGTGAGTGATCGCTAGGTTTTATATTTATGATGAAAGAAAGACTCGAGTCAAAACATTAATTTACATCGATAAAAAGCGATATCTTCTTCTTCTTCTTCTTAAATGTCTATGAACTAAATCACAAGAGTCATCACAGTCATGTTCACCATCACTCAATTCCCAACGATCATAAGTTTGATTATGACGGCCGAGAATTATTTGATCGGGAGAAGCAAATCCGTCGACGCCTTTTAAGAAAAAAATACCACATTCAGATAAACCCGGCTGCATGTAACCTGAGGTCAGACATGAATGGATTGAGCTCCATATATGCAGAGAACACATAATATCCATACACGAAGAACTCAAATGTTAGAAGATGACTTTGATGATGAACATGACTGTGACGACCCCGGTGATTTATTGCCCTAAGGGAATGTTGTCTAAAATGTTCAAGATGAAGAAGAAGAAGATGGTTATCAGTGTAAAGTAACGTTTTGACTCTAGCCTTTTTAGCCAAATTTTTTAATAATTTTTAAAGATTTTGACCAACTGTTACCAACTGTCCTGTTCTGACTTTTTCAATACTCTACGATAGTTTGGATTTCTGGTACATCGCGGCGTTTACTTACTGCATGCCTAGTTTCGCCAGTTATGAGATGATCATACTATGACAATGTCATCTTTAGAGCTCTTTTGATGGTAATAAATCATCAGCAAGTTCGTTAAGAAGAGGAAATATCAGTTTAACCCCCGTCGAAAACATTGACAATATGCATAATTGTGGTCAGGACGGTCAACACTTACTAAAACTAAAATTCTTTCCATCACGAGTGGACTTATGAAAATATTCGTAAAGTTGGATCTGAATAATAAGGTACAAATCTCCAACTACTCATTGGCAGCCCCCATCCATCATTCTCCATCTTCACAAGATTGTTGTACTTAAGGATTCTAACTATGTTAGGTAGATAAAATCTTATCAATTTAGTGTTCACTAACTATAGTGTCGGAAAAGTCAGTGCTGCCAAAATACCGAAAGGTCCGAGGTGCTCTTCTAATGCAAATATCAGGCAACAATCTCGTGGAAGCTCAAATGAGAGTCTTGATCCGTGTCTTCGACGAAATGGCTCAGTACGTGGTCGTTGAATTCATCGAATGGCGTGGATTTGGCGTAAAATTTAGTGCAGAGGGGGCAGATTCTGTCTTCGAAGTTGTTCTCTTTGTTTCTCAGGGTGACGCCGTTGGAGACTTTCATGATTTCACCTTCGCTTCTGTTGGTTTCGTCGATTTCCGAGTTGATGCTGTGAAGGTTGTCGTACTCGCCAGTCGTGCAGCTTCGCATCTCTTCGGCGTCTCCCACGAGGCAAGGGTTGTTGTTGAAAAAACTGCCTGCTAAACAGAAACACGAATGTAAGTAAGCTTAGGTGCACTCCCGGTGGACTTATTTTACCGAATTTGAAAATCCTACAATATCTATTAGAGCTCTATTCTTACAGTAGCTAGTTAACTGTGTAATGCACTCAGCCACACACAAGTACCTAGATTATACTGGATGATGCCGAAACAATCACAACCATACTTATGCTTTCCAATTTCTGGTTTTCGAATTGCAAGAAACTCAAAACCATCTCGATTATACTCCGTCGAAATTGCTGTGTGCAAGGGTGAAAGTGAGCCTTCAAAGTTGGGTGGCCCATTCCATGACAGTGTTGCCGGGTGCAGGGATATTTCCCTCTGGTGTAATTGTGGTTAGAACAAGTACTGGTACATAAGAATGGACCTGGATGCTGGGAGCTAAACGGGCTTACTGGGCCAACTGATGGGAGCATATCGTCCTGGGTACCCTTCAAGACTGGAAGCATATCGTCCCACTTGCTCTTCTGGCCTGGAGGAAAAAAAGCTTCTTTTGGTGGCCTAGGAGCATATCGTCAAGCTCCCTTCCCTTCTCCCCTTTCCCTGAGAGTGTTTCCCTTCCAGCTCGCTTTGTTCAATTTTCAATTACGTCAAGTTGTTTTACCATTCGATTCAGTTTAAAACTGGTTCTGGCAATGGTTTAATTAGATTCTGCATCCAAAATCACCTACCCGAAAAGGATACCCTACTCGAATGTAGGGTCACAGTAAAAAGAATCAGTTTCGGCCGCATGGATACTTTTCCCCGTTAGGTTGGGGTCGCTGGCCTCCATCCCAGCACTGTAGAGGGGTCGTCCCAAGCACACAGAAATATCTGACAGAGTATTGTATCTTTACAGTAAAGTACGACGTCACATGGAATGAATCTTGTTGGTTTACTGGAGGAGAAGTTCCACTTTAAAACCTCGTTTCTTCATCAGATTGAAACGTTCATACTTCTTGTTCTGAGGAATATAATACCTTCAATAACGTACACAATATCCAAGAGTGGAAAGATCGACTTCAACTCACTTCTGCTTAATTTTGATATGACGTCAATAGCAGCCTTGAGGCCTTGCTGTTGCTGCTTTAGAAGTCTCTTCTCCTCTTCGATGTTGCTCAAGATTTCCATCAGTTCTTCCCGCACAATACCGTCCATTTCAGCATCATCGTCGTCATCTACATCCATAATTGGGTACTCGCATTCCTTGATTGATGTCGAATTCCATTCCGTCTGCAAAAACATTGTTATTGAATGAAGCGGGGGCAATTTTGACAGGAATTGATGAATAAACTGAAGAATCCAATCACATAGGGCTCCCTATAGGGCTGCACAGGTGACCAGGCTGGAATTATCAAGAGAGCCTTCGCCCAGCTTAGCTTCGAAAAGTAATTCTTACGTAAACAGATACGGGAGAACTTTTCATCAATATGCTTCAAACATGAAGCTCACTGCCATGGAAATAGGTAGTAAGTAAAGTAAACAAGCATTTCAGGTTGGGTTTTCGTACGACTGCCCTTCCTGGCATTGCGGAAGTCATCAGCTGTCTTCAAAGGGAAGATCGGAGTTTGTTCTGATAATTTCGCTCATGGCTTTCCATTGCCTCGCCGCCCTGAGTTGTGACGAGGGGGGCGATGAGAGCCCCAGACGCATAAAAACGCACGCTCCCGGGGCAAGATTTGAACAAGCGACCCACACAGAAGTCAGCTCGAAAATTTCCACGAAAGAATGCGCGCCACAGCAACCAGGGCTACACTGGACCCCTGGAAGTAGGATATAGGATCAAATCTTCTTTCGAGTTCACAACTGATGCATCAACATCTGTTTTTGACAGTTGTGATAGCCAGAAGCAATAGGACCCCCCCCCCCCCTTCATCACACCCACAACATACTACAGTATCTCGCAGGAATCAGTCTGATTAGAGGTTGAGGTTCCAAGCACCCGTGCAGAGGACTTTCATTGAACATAATAGGGATGCATGCACAGAGTACTGGAGACAAGTTATCGAGAAAAAAGGTAATGTTAAAATAGCGTGCAAGCATTTTTGAGGCTGCCTCAGTTGCGCCATCTACTTCCAGCTAAAGAACTACTACGCTTCGCCAGAGTACAGTTGTGCGGGAGGAACCCAGGCACTGGGCTGAAAGCTGACTTCAGTTTCTGAAGTAGTTCTTTAGCTGAAAGTAGATGGCGCAACTGAGGCAGCCTCAAAAATGCTTGCACGCCATTTTAAGATCAGCTTTCTCCTCTGTTAACTTGTTTCCAGTACTCTGTGAACCCAGGGGAGTTCCCCTAGATCTTCACGGTGTTTTTTGACAGAGGCTTCACTTGTTTAGGCATTTTCTTCTACGGTAATTTTTTCCCCTTAGGTATTCCTGGTGTTAAAGTTATTGTAGGGCTCTATTACAGGATTTGACTTCAAATTCTGTAATCTAAAATTGAGGCAAATTCCCCATTATAACATATTATCAGAAAGATCAAATTATTTGGGCGTAATCACGTTGTTTGCAGGGTAGCTGGCAATTTTGCCTGAAAAGTGCCAAATGTTTCGTTTATTTTTTCAATAAGGCGAACTGAGCTTTGGGTTGTGGTAGACGTGAATTCGCATTTTATACCTACTAACCATCCCTCATAACATATTACCAATGCAAATCTTACGCAACTGATAAAGCGCGGAGCCCTTTTTAATACAGCTAATTTCTCAAACTAGTACTTACGGGATTCGATGTGTTTTTGATAAAATTGGGCTTATTCTCAACGGTATTTCATCCAAGCTCAATTGGTTGCCTTCTGAAAGAATCATAATTGTGATATTATTATAATATTAAATTTAACACGGCTCATTCTACATACTTAAGTAGGGGAATAAGAAATGAATAAGATTAGGCCCGATAGTTACAGGAAACAGAGCATGGAACTCGATCCACAACTATTTAGGAAGGAAATTGATTGAGCTAGCGCACTTTGGACATACCTTGATGGTTCAAGACAGTAAGGAGTGATTTTTTGGGTTTCGATGCTCCAATGGAATTAGAAGGATCGGGTGACCCATCGCAGCTTCTGTCCTCGGTCAGTTTGGACAAATGCTCCCACAGATGTTTGTTCTCATTGGCGACCATGTAGATGTGATGGCTTAATTTTGATTTCTGTCTCGACAAATCTTCGACTTTCCTTAGAAGTGACGTCGAGTCGGCGTCGGAGGGTAATTTAGGCGTAGCTCCTATAAATTAAAAAGGTGTCAGTTCACGCGTATTTATTCAATTTTTAGTTCGAAATTGCGGCTCATTGGACAAGAAAGTGTAATCGAAAGAGATCGATCGTATGTATTTTACTGAAACGAAAACTCACCCAAATTGGACGCTACAAATCCCACCTCCACTCGAGTGGGGGTAAGAATTTATAAGGACAGGCCTACCTGCATGCGGCCTACAATTTCGAACAGACTTGTACTTTTAATCTCAGTCCTCAAGCATTTCCAAAGCAAATAATCATGGACGTCTCCCTCTAGCAAACAAATCATTCGAGACATCTTCCTTTCCTCTGGTAACCTGGTTCTTATGTAGTCCAGAAACCATCTCCAATTGTGGTTAGCTCGTTTTGTCCAGACCGGAACCACCTTTTAATTTTACAATCACCTGCAGTAACGCTGGTTTTGTGGCAGACTGAAGTCCTAAACTCCCATTTCATCACCTTTTCTCTTTCTGATGTCAATTATTAATAAATTCGAGTAAAAAATTTAAATTCAGGTAAACAGTGGGTTAACAATCCCGATGCATTCAAAATGGGGTGTGCGCATGATTTTTTTAAAGATTTTTAATCGAAAGTAGACTTCATTCTGAGAATTTTGACACCAGCCGTTTCAACACACAACAGATTTTTTCTAGGATTTTTCAAAGTTTCAAAATATATAATAAAAACATAAACATAATAATTCGAAACTGTGAAAATCATTCAAAAAGAAAAGATCTTCTTACGCTGGAAGGTCGCGGTTGGTGTCAAAATTCTCAGAATGAGGTATAGTTCAGATTTAAAAAAGTGGAAAATAAAAATAATATAAAATGGAAAAATAATAAAACCATATAAGAAAATGCTTGCAGACGAGTCTGCAACACATTGGGACATTTTCATGTCAACCCACTACACAACAAGGTAGTGAAGTAAGGTTGTTAGTTCATGTACCCAAGCTTCAAAGTTTTCGTGACGATTTTTCAGTTCATGTGCCAAAGCAAAGACATGAAAATGTCAATAAAAACCTTTTAACAAAAATTGGACCGACCTCAAAAATTGTGTCCATAAACACCAAAAAGGGAAAAATAATAATCTCCAGCGAAAATTTACTTATCTAGTAGGTTGTTGGACGTAAATATCTAGTCAACAGATGGTAGGTATGTCGGAATACCAACAATTATTTGTAGTGTGATTCACACTTATCTGTACTCGTATTCATGTTTTGTATTGCACGATCGACACATGTTGAAATACTCATCAGATCAAGTGAGTAGTACTTAATAACCACAGCGTATCCAGGTAGGTAGATAGGTACGCATTGAAGTCGCCGCCGTGCCCATCTGACTCGACTTCAATCGGATCTTCAATTTGACTATACACAAATAGTCCGTCATCGGCTCAGTCGGAAGCCACAGGACAAGAAGAGTGAATGCGGACCAATATTCCCAAAAACGGGGAACTACGTTTTTCAACTTCTTTCACAAATTTTCGATACTTTTAACTAAGCAAAATGAATCTGTTTGAAACGGGACCACCACGGATACTGGTAGAACATATTTCAAAAAGAATCAGACAGATTGGTACCAGAATAAAGAAATGCAAGGTGTTCAGACATACAAAAAAAAAAAAAAAAAAAATCGTCGTCCCACGACAACCCGAATTGAGTACCTCCTCTTTCGTTTGAAGTCGGTCAAAAATAACAATAAACAGTTTTACGACCCATGCACATCCCTTATCATTTCATTCAGTTAGTCGGTAAATTTTATACACCTTAATTCTCATCAAATTTATTGATGGCACAGACGTTCATGACGTCATCTATATTGCTCGTTTTAACTGCCTCCTATTTCTAAACCCTTCATAATTTTACCTTGGATGTCTCATCTCCAGCTCGGTTGAAAAATAGTTACGAATCAGGTACCTTTTCTTTATTTTTTCCTTGTGGTACGGGGCAAGCCGTCATTATGGTCTAAAGTTTGATCTTTTGTGACAATACCTTTTTTTGAGTCTCACAATAACTAAGTAGACAAGAGAGAGATGATATCATCATTATATATTGTATAAAGTATACATCTTTGGTGGTATGATTACCACCGTACCACCTTACTGTTTAGTACCTAATGATATGGATCATCGTGGATCTTGTACTTGGGAAATTTTACCTACAAAAGGTAACAAACGGTACCCACACAACATGAGTCAAACACACGTAATATCGACACTTAGGTAAATTAATTGTCATATTACAACTCGTTGGACACATAGTGGATAAATATGAAGATATCCAGACATTAAAGGTTACCTGGGATGCTGTGACGCTCAATTCTGAGCTGTAAATTTTCTTCTTCCATCATCGAGAGACGATTTTGAAGCTGCTGACACCTCTCTTTCATTCGCTTGTAAGTGCCAGTCGAAGAGCAACGTTGGAAGTTGAATTTTCACCCTGAACCGCTGAAGAATGCTCCAACCGTCGTCATGATTGAATGCGATTTGAATTAAAAGGCAACAATAACGTAACTAGTCAAACAGAAGTACCACTGTAGACTCACTAAACACAGTGACAGTCGTCAACAACATCAATACACTTGACTCTGAGGCAGAAATCACAGCATGTTGGTGACAACAGTTCATCGCTTCGAAACCCAATGATGTTATCTGGCATCTAGTTGAGTCTTGAAGAGGTTGATATAAAAAAGAAAGTAAGAGATTACTCTACCAAAACAACATTTTTACATTACAGGAAAAGGAAACTTGAGTGAAAATGATGAGTGGGTGTATGAGTAATTGGAACAGGTTGGTGGGTTTCTCTGTTTGTCGTCTTGTTATTACTCACAGCGAACAGAACAGTTCCATGGTGTGAGTCATCCATGCTCAGGTTATGGTGGAGTTGATCTCGGCAGGAGGGGATGAAGGCAGACGAACCAGTGAGGTCAGTGGAGAGATGTAGGCGGAGCCCTATGTCAAATTCCTAAAACATTGGTACTAGGTACCTAACATTGGAAATTCCTTTGGATTGTTAGTGGTAAGTTTACATCGGTTCTTTAAATACATTATTTGTTTAGGTGTCTTCTTTCTTTTTATAAAATGAGAACAGATCAGTAGTTCCTCAGAGAAGGGTAAAATTATCATGGAACATATTGTTTAGTAATGCATGCATTCCAGGGGACGTCCCATTGGGATACGCATTAGATCAGTTTAAACCAGTTGGTAAGCGATAAAACTGTTTCCCTCGATGTAATTTATTTATTGTACATTAGGCAAAGAAATAGTGATCCCCCCCCCTCACCATTATCCACCATAACATTTCTAGTGGCATGAGGAGCCTCAAATCTGAAGAGCATTTTGAAATCCATGATCTAGGATACCTAACATGCAAATTCAAGTTCCTTCTAGCGTGAGTAGATCTGTTTCTATGATTTTTCGAAGTTCTGACCGTTTATGACGTCACGCGCCCCTTTCGCCTGGGCGGGACCCCCAGCCAACTGTGACGTCATAAAGGGTCGAAACTTTAAAAGCTCATAGGAAAAGATTTACACACGCTAGAATGTCGCGGTTGGTACCAAAATTCTCAGAATGAGGTCTATCTAAGATTAAAAATAAGAATAAACAGTTTTTCCTACTCAGGCGCACACCCTATTAGTACCTAAGCAGTAAAAGAACCGAAATATTGAAAAAATTTTATATTTTGTGAATATCATCTCCCCACTCATCCCTCCCCTTGCGAATTTTGATACTCTGGTGAAATCATGTACAACCCGGAAGTTATTTTAGTCAAACAAAAAAACAACACAAATCGGTTGGCAATTGAAGCCAGGGCAGAGTTTACAAGATTATGCCCGCAAACGCACGTTTTTTATTGCATTAACTCCCCCTTTCTCCCCCTCAAAAGGCAAAATTCGAAATTTCGGGTCGTAGTGCACAACTAGATAGTTTTCGCGTCGAACAAAAAAAGAACCAGGAAAATCGGTTGAGAACTAAGGCCTGGGCAGACGACACAAGATTTTTGTCACAGACAGACAATGGTTTTTTTTTCGCGGATTTGGATTCAGATGGTCTAAACGGATTACTGTGTGGTTATTATTATTATTATTTTTTTTTTTTTTCTGTTGAGTGTTGTCCAACTTTACTCCAGATCGATCGCATAAGGACGCCCAAGTCTTACTGTGGGACGTCCTAAAAGTAGAGTGGTACCTACCTAACAAACAACAGAGCGTTTAGCTAAAACTATCGATTCTATTTTCAGATTTCTCGAAATTTGTTTTGGTTTCTCAATATACCAACTTGCATGCTGATTTCAAAATTTGAAATCCTATTTACCTTTGAAATTCGAAATACCTATTTAATAGGTACCAATTAATATTGATTCTGAGCCTACCAGGCAGTGGAAACATTGTTTTCAGTGTTCAAGTTTGAAAAAAAAGTTCTCCAAAATTCAAATTTCCACGCGTTTTAAGTTTTCAGGCTTTCTTGAACAATTTTGGTTCTGAGTCTGTCTGTCTGTCATGAAATGCTTGTAACGGGCAAAACTATACGAAGTTATTGTCCGATTCCGATGAAATTGTCAGGTATCATGCAGACTGGCGTGTAGGTGAAAATCATGGCCCTCAAATTGACAGTAGCCTCTGCGCATGCGCAAACGTAAAATCCTTGTAACAGCTGTAACACCTACATTTTTGATCCGAATTCGAAGACATTTTTCAGGATTTTCAGATTGGGGGTGTAGTGTAGATATCATTGCCCCCAGATTGATAATAGAAACTGCTCTTGCACATACGTGTGTTTTCTTGTAACAGCCATAACTTCCTTATTTTCCATCCGATTTCGAAGAAATATTGAGAGACTGTGGATTAACGTGTAGATGGTCCTCTCTTAGGGTAGTGCAAGGTACTTAGTGATTGATGTTTTGAGATTAACTACTATGCTCGGATCATCTATACATTCGAGGTTATGAGTAACGAGGAAGCTATGTGCCACGACCCTTCTTGACAGACTTTTTATTGAATCAAAATAGTATTAACAGGTCTACGATACAAGTTCACAAAATATATGCTAGCAAAAGTTGGTAAACTGTTGGCAAAAACTTACTTGTACTATTGGAGTTTTGGCTTTACAGAAGGATTGTGAAACCGACTCCTTGTAAAACTACTATATTAACACGTTCACTGCGGGTCAATTTTTGGGAGCTGACCCACCATGCTGACCCGATTTTTTCCGTAATACGCTTCAAAATCGTCTAAATAACGATCATGTGAATCACAGAGCATTCACTATTATTTGCGGCACTGGTAAAATTAGATTGTGAAACAGCCCCCCCCCCCCATCCTCGAAGTGCGAAAGTAGAAATTGCAGGAATAAAGTGCTCAACGAGATACCTAAATAACTTCCAACAACAAAAAGCCTCCCCTCACTGCTTACAGCCTTTGGCTAAAATTCAAGAAACTTGGAACATGCTTCAGCCGCTCTCTTCGCCGGAGTGGGGATGCTACAGTCGCTCGCTACCCCTCCCTCGTAACGTTTTTCGGGTTGTTAGTGCAAGTCGGGGTGTTTCATGTTAAAACAGCCGCGCAAATTTACTGGCCAAATCATATCAATTGATTAATAACGTCCAAGAAACTTAGGTTCGCCATGAATACCTTCCTTAGTACCGCATCAATTTTTTTTTTAGGCAGACCGGATGTATAGGTACCTACGACCTACGTGAAGTACAATAATAATTTAGGGTTTGATTTGTCACAAGTGATGTGCTCCTAGAGGTCTACTGTGACGTAAGAATATGTCTCTCATGCATCATTATCCTTAAGGAAGTTCCAGTCGGTCGCCGTTCGTTCCAAGCCAAAGTTTAAAATTTGTTGAAATTTTCAAGGATTTCCGAAATTTATTATTGCATCTGCCAAGGGAATTCACCATAACTGAATAAACGGTTTTTTCCACATTTCGCCAGCAATTGTCGTTCGACTTTGATGATTCCAACGGCAATCTTTTAGTTTTTCAATTCCCTAGACAGATACACTAATAAATGTCGAAAATCCTTGAAAATTTCAAATTTAGGTACAACTTTCAAACTTTAAGCGCCGGTTCTTGGAACAAATACTAACCCAGAACGAGGAACAAACGGCGACCGACTGAGACCCCCTGAAAAATAGAATTCGTCTTTTGGCCGTCCACTGGGAGTGTAAAGCCGCAAACTGCGAAGCAACGATTTCTAGCGAATGCCCGTCGTCTACTGTCCCGCTCAGTAACGTCCGAACGTGTGTATACGGAATTGCTCTTAAGAAGAGATTTACTGACGATCCTGGCGTTGAAATATTAACCTTTGATTTATTTCAAACAAAGACGATATTGACGAAGAGGGGTAATATGGATGAATTTCCCGAATTCGCAAATTATAGTCGGCTGAACAATAATTTGTATGCGATGTATTTTTCTTCTTTTTTTCGTGTGTGGGTTTCACCAATTGAAAATTGTTATCTTCAAAAAGATCAAATCATCTGTCCTCAAGCTATTTGGCAGAATAACCCATAAATATGCAATTCCGCACATGATATTATATTCCCGTTGGTCCCACGATAAGTAAGTCTTTTTTCTCGCACATGCAAAATTAACTTCTCACAGCCCAGGACCGTGGACGCAGTCTCCCATCGAGCACATGTTTGGACCGTTTGTGCGTTTTTGGGCGAATTCTGACGAACTAATTTCGCAGCTTTCCGCTCCCAGTGGACGAAAAAACTCTCACTGCTTGTCACCCAATTTTCACTGTCACTGCTCTCGAATTCACGATTCTTAGATCTGGTAGTTGGCGTGAAGCACAAAAAAAGTAGGTACAGAGGTACAAGTCCAAGCTCGTTTTATTTTGAGGTTCTGGAATCAGCAGATTCGGGGGCTGGGCGGACCTCGCGGTTCTCGTAGGAGTAGAAACCATTCAGCTCGATAAGGATGTTGATTACGACCTCGCCCTGGCCACTCCTCACTAGGTCATCCAGGGTGATCTTGCAAGGGTCGGCTGGTCGGATCATGTCGAAAATTTCGTCTTTGATGTCCTCGAAATTCACGGGCTCTTGATCTGCTTCGCTCATTTGCTGTTGAATACCCCTTGGAACGGAAAGGCAAAAATGGCAAAATCAAATACTGGGAAGGTAGGGCAAATCTAACTGCGGGATTTAAACTTTGAAGGATAATAATATTTAAATTTTGCATGTTTTGAGACCCCTACTCTTTCCTACTGGCTTAGAGAAGTGAAAGGGACTGGGAGGATTGACTAATGCCATTCAAGGCAAGCAAAGTGAAATGGGGCTCCAAACATTGTGAAGATGAGAAAAACAAGCTATAATACAGAAACTAACCTATAATAATTGGTGAAATACCCTACCTACGTCTAGGAATTACATTATTTTAGACTCTTGCTGGACCTATATTACTTTTGATACTTTTGAAATCACTCCAAAAACCTCCCTTTTGGAAAAAATGATGAAATTCTAAGTACTCGCAATGTCAATTTTTCATATCAAAACTAAAGTTATGATTGGATACACCTAAACTAAATGAACTGTAAAAGTAAAACACCTTTGTATACTTGAAATCCTCAAAATGGTAGCTAATTCTTCTCTAAAATTCCCACAATACTCGAGTCCATCTATATTTAGTCCATCTATAGTAATCTTCAAACAGAATTTGGAGGGGTTTAAATAAATACAAAAACAAAAGTTTGTCAACGTTTTCCCTCTTAAAAACCCTGTGAAAACATTCACAAATCAGGGAATTTAGCTAAAACCCATCATTCCCATCCATTCAAGTGGCTCATGATACCACGTGTTGTTTTGGTTGACATTTTATGGGAATATTTTAAGGCCTCAATCCCTATTTGATAAACGTCTATTGATAAAAACTCATTACTTGAAGAAATAATTCAGGCTAAACCCGTCCAAATAACCGCGCCGGTTGATGTCCAGCAAACGGAAGAGGAACTGCATCGCCTGAGGTTCGTTCTTGTTTTCCATCGCCAGCACGATGTCCAGATACCCTTTGTAGTCGAGTTCGTCGTCGTACGTCAGACATTCTTGGAATATCCGATCAATGAAAACCATCGTCAGAGTTCCACTCCCGAACCGAACGAACTCCTTTTTGCTCAGCATCCCTGTTCATGAATTAATTCAATCGATAATTAAGTAGGCTTTAAAAAACTACCTACTCTTCAGTTAACCAAAATAAAGAAATGCAAACAAAATAATGAAATAAACTGTTTTGCACGTAGATTTTTGAAGAAAATAAAAATTTATCGGAGTAGTATTTTCCCTTTTTTTTTCGAAAAATACACTTTGGTGAGTTGACTCCATTTCAAAATGTTAGAATAGTTGAATTCACCTCCGCCTAATAATGTGAAAAAGTTAGATGATTTCGAGACAACAATATTTTGATAGCAACTGTTTTACAAGCAGTATTATGTTCATAAATGGATAAATGGATCAATGGAGCAATGGATAAATGGATCATCCACTTCCAGTTTTAAAAAAAATGTTTCAATTAAATGTTGAACTTTGGCCGACTTCCATACGGACTCAAAATCCTTCTTCCTCAATCGTAAATTGCGAAGTTTATATGTTTGGAAAACAGCTTCAGGCGTATTTTTTACCCAAAAGCTTCGAGGAAAGGTCGAAAAACTAGTAGTTGACTGGGACCCTAGATGGACTGGAATCAATTGATGTTTGTTATCAGAAAAAACATTGGTATCATCGTTATCAGTGTGAAATTTCTTAACGTGGAATCTCCAAAATTTCGAGTTTCTTGTCACGGCCAAGGATTTATATAAATTGTCAATTAAATAAGTTCGTCGGAAATGGGGTAAACTGATACTCGTCCTATCAAACGAGCTATCGGCAAAATAATTATCTTAAACAAGACCTGTACTTGAGGGGTAGGGAGGTTATGATTATGGGTTTTCTGTGCCCACATGGCTGTGAGTGATCGCTAGGTTTTATATTTATGATGAAAGAAAGACTCGAGTCAAAACATTAATTTACATCGATAAAAAGCGATATCTTCTTCTTCTTCTTCTTAAATGTCTATGAACTAAATCACAAGAGTCATCACAGTCATGTTCACCATCACTCAATTCCCAACGATCATAAGTTTGATTATGACGGCCGAGAATTATTTGATCGGGAGAAGCAAATCCGTCGACGCCTTTTAAGAAAAAAATACCACATTCAGATAAACCCGGCTGCATGTAACCTGAGGTCAGACATGAATGGATTGAGCTCCATATATGCAGAGAACACATAATATCCATACACGAAGAACTCAAATGTTAGAAGATGACTTTGATGATGAACATGACTGTGACGACCCCGGTGATTTAGTCTCTAAAATGTTCAAGATGAAGAAGAAGAAGATGGTTATCAGTGTAAAGTAACGTTTTGACTCTAGCTTTTTTAACCAAATTTTTTAATAATTTTTAAAGATTTTGACCAACTGTTACCAACTGTCCTGTTCTGACTTTTTCAATACTCTACGATAGTTTGGATTTCTGGTACATCGCGGCGTTTACTTACTGCATGCCTAGTTTCGCCAGTTATGAGATGATCATACTATGACAATGTCATCTTTAGAGCTCTTTTGATGGTAATAAATCATCAGCAAGTTCGTTAAGAAGAGGAAATATCAGTTTAACCCCCGTCGAAAACATTGACAATATGCATAATTGTGGTCAGGACGGTCAACACTTACTAAAACTAAAATTCTTTCCATCACGAGTGGACTTATGAAAATATTCGTAAAGTTGGATCTGAATAATAAGGTACAAATCTCCAACTACTCATTGGCAGCCCCCATCCATCATTCTCCATCTTCACAAGATTGTTGTACTTAAGGATTCTAACTATGTTAGGTAGATAAAATCTTATCAATTTAGTGTTCACTTACTATAGTGTCGGAAAAGTCAGTGCTGCCAAAATACCGAAAGGTCCGAGGTGCTCTTCTAATGCAAATATCAGGCAACAATCTCGTGGAAGCTCAAATGAGAGTCTTGATCCGTGTCTTCGACGAAATGGCTCAGTACGTGGTCGTTGAATTCATCGAATGGCGTGGATTTGGCGTAAAATTTAGTGCAGAGTGGGCAGATTCTGTCTTCGAAGTTGTTCTCTTTGTTTCTTAGGGTGACGCCGTTGGAGACTTTCATGATTTCGCCTTCGCTTCTGTTGGTTTCGTCGATTTCCGAGTTGATGCTGTGAAGGTTGTCGTACTCGCCAGTCGTGCAGCTTCGCATCTCTTCGGCGTCTCCCACGAGGCAAGGGTTGTTGTTGAAAAAACTGCCTGCTAAACAGAAACACGAATGTAAGTAAGCTTAGGTGCACTCCCGTTGGACTTATTTTACCGAATTCGAAAATCCTACAATATCTATTAGAGCTCTATTCTTACAGTAGCTAGTTAACTGTGTAATGCACACAGCCACACACAAGATTATACTGGATGATGCCGAAACAATCACAACCATACTTATGCTTTCCAATTTCTGGTTTTCGAATTGCAAGAAACTCAAAACCATCTCGATTATACTCCGTCGAAATTGCTGTGTGCAAGGGGTGAAAGTGAGCCTTCAAAGTTGGCCGGCCCATTCCATGACAGTGTTGCAGGGTGCAGGGATATTTCCCTCTGGTGTAATTGTGGTTAGAACAAGTACTGGTACATAAGAATGGACCTGGATGCTGGGAGCTAAACGGCTTACTGGGCCAACTGATGGGAGCATATCGTCCTGGGTACCCTTCAAGACTGGAAGCATATCGTCCCTCTTGCTCTTCTGGCCTGGAGGAAAAAGAGCTTCTTTTGGTGGCCTAGGAGCATATCGTCAAGCTCCCTTCCCTTCTCACCTTTCCCTGAGAGAGTGTTTCCCTTCCAGCTCGTTTTGTTCAATTTTCAATTACGTCAAGTTGTTGACCATTTGATTCAGTTTAAACCTGGTTCTGGCAATGGTTTAATTAGATTCTGCATCCAAAATCACATACATTGAAAAGGATACCTACTCGAATAACAAAGAATCAGTTTTGGCCGCAGGTATACTTTTCTCCCGTTAGGTTGGGGTCGCTGGCCTCCACCCCAGCACTGTAGAGGGGTCGTCCCATGCACACAGAAATATCTGACAGAGTACAGTATCTTTACTGTAAAGTACGACGTCACATGAATGAATCTTGTTGGTTTACTGGAGAGGAACATCCACTTCAAAACCTCGTTTCTTCATCAGATTGAAACGTTCATACTTCTTGTTCTGAGGAATATAATACCTTCAATAACGTACACAATATCCAAGATTGGAAAGATAGACTTCAACTCACTTCTGCTTAATTTTGATATGACGTCAATAGCAGCCTTGAGACCTTGCTGTTGCTGCTTAAGAAGTCTTTTCTCCTCTTCGATGTTGCTCAAGATTTCCATCAGTTCTTCCCGCACAATACCGTCCATTTCAGCGTCATCGTCGTCATCTACATCCATAATTGGGTATTCGCATTCCTTGATTGATGTCGAATTCCATTCCGCCTGCAAAAACAATGTTATTGAATGAAGCGGGACAATTTTAACAGGAATTTATGAATAAACTGAAGAATCCAATCTCACAGGGCTCCCTATAGGGCTGCACAGGTGACCAGGCTGGAATTATCAAGAGAGCCTTCGCCCAGCTTAGCTTCGAAAAGTAATTCTTACGTAACAGATACGGGAGAACTGTTCATCAATATGCTTCAAACATGATGCTCACCGCCATGGAATTGGGTAGTAAGTTAAGTAAACAACCATTTCAGGTTAGGTTTTTGTTCGACTGCCCTTCCTGGCATTGCGGAAGTTATCAGCTGTCTTTCAAAGGGAAGTTCATAGTTTGTTATGATGATTTCGCTCATGGCTTCCCTCTGCCTCACCGCCATGAGTTGTGACGAGGGGGGGCGATGAGAGCCCCAGACGCATAAAAACGCACACTCCCGGCGGCGATATTTGAACATGCGACCCACACAGAAGGCGGCTCGAAAATGTCCACCAAACAATGCGCGCCACAGCGACCAGGGATACACTGAACCCCTGGAAATAGGATATAGGATCAAATCTTCTTCCGAGTTCACAACTGATGCATCAACATCTGTTTTTGACAGTTGTGATAGCCAGAAGAAATAGGAACCCCCTCCCACCACAACATACTAGTCTCTCGCAGGAAACAATTCTGGCTAGAGGCTACAAGCTCCCGTGCAGAGGACTTGCATTGAGCATATTAGGGATGCATGGAAAGGCCCCCCCAGTAAAAATGATAGGAAGGGGGAAGGGGTTGACATTGTGCAGGTAAATATAATCATGACGAATAAAGACGAAAGGCGACGACAGTGGTGGATAATGGGTTCTTCTTCTTGAGCATAACTCATTGATTTAAAATTTGCTGATTTTTCATCAAAATGTCGTTCTCAGTGATGATTGCTCTAAGGAACTATGGATATGGCAACTGCCTTGCTGTGGACGGTACGAATATTCATGATTCCAGTTTTTGTGCCAGGTTGGCTTCAATAGAAGGTAACAATGGGGAATTTGCCACACAATTTTAATTTTTTTTTCGAAAGAGGGTTCGAAGAGGGGATATGGAAGAAAACCATTAGAGTGCTGCTCGAAAACGCATCCAAATAATTTAAAGAATTTAAGGAAGATGGAAATTTTAAATGTACCGGGAGTCTGTGATGTGATGAGTTTCTCCTTACAACAGTAGCGCTACCTCTGAAAACGCACATGAAACCATTAGCTTCCGTTATCGAACACAAGAGTGCGCCGTGAACTGGCAGAAAGAATCCAGACACAAAATTGACCAAAAGAAGCAATTAAAATTAAAATTGCTCACTCTTTTTTACAATACGACTCTACCTATTAGTTTATCAAGCATTATTAGTCTTCACCATCCCTTATTTAGTTTCTATATTAGTTGGTTTTCATATTTGAATCACATTATTTGATTGGATCGTTTCATGTGGTCACGAGGACTCTTACGACTCTACCTGTTGACATTCTCTGACGCCGAAACTCCTTTTACGCTTCGCCAGTGCACAGTTTTGCAGGAGGAACCCTGGGGAGTGACGTAATCAGCTTCCCTCGAATTTCACGCTATTTTAGACAGAGGCTTCACTTGTTTAGGCATTTTCCCTGGGGTATTCCTGGTGTTTAACTTTATTCTAGGGCTCTATCACAGTATTTGACTTGAAATTCCAGAATTTGAAATTGAGGCAAATTCCCCATTATCATAGTATTAGCATTATCATTATCATAGTATCAGAAAATCAAATTATTTGGGCGTAATCACGTTTGTTTGCAGGGTAGCTGGCAATTTTGCCTTAAAAGTGCCAAATGTTTCGTTTATTTTTTCAATAAGGCGAACTGAGCTTAAGTTGTGGTAGACGTAAATTCGCATTTTATACCTACTAACCATCCCTCATAACATATTACCAATGCAAAACTTCCGCAGCTGATAAAGCGGGAGCCGTTTTTTAATACAGCTAATTTGCTGGTTCTCAGACTAGTACTTACGGGATTCGATGTGTTTTTTGATAAAATTGGGCTTATTCTCAACGGTATTTCATCCAAGCTCAATTGGTTGCCTTCTGAAAAGAATCATAATTGTGATATTATTATAATATTAAATTTACCAAGGCTCATTCTACGTACTGACGCACAGTACTGTGAGTTTACGGGACAAGTGATCAAAAATCAATTTGTGGATATTTCTGTTAGGGAAGGTTGCTCTGATCAAGGATTTCATACTACTTCATAATGTGAAGTAGTAATTTTCTTTCCTTGAAATATTATTTCAAGGAAAGAAAATTGCACAATAAATAATATTAGATGGAGTTTATGAAAAATATGAAATTTTAAATTCAAAACAAAAGTAACATTTCACCAATTTTACAAAAGTTTAGGTACCGAAACATAGGTAATAATTAGATGTCTTTACAGTGCATTACACTGAGTGCATTACACTGAATGAGGAATCTAAATCGTCACTGTCATTAGCGCTGCTGATGCTGGAGAGAACGCCTCCACAACTCAGTTCCATAGATGTGCTTGGTTAAGCATAGGTATCAGTTTTGTGGATGGTGGTCGTGTCAATGAAGTTATCCCTAATCAGATACTGGTTGATGACTTCATAATCTTTTCTGTTCTATTTTGTTGATATGAAAAATGCGAGGATGTAGTTTTTTTTCCTCTCCACACTTTCCTGCGACTTTAATTTTTCAAAAAGCTTTCTATTAGAATTGAAAATTTCATAGACAAAAAGTCGCGGCTGGTCGCAGCAAATTCCAACGGGATTGAGTCAAGGGATAGTGCCAGAAAACATTCATCAAATGCTCTAATTCCTCATTTCTCCTCTTTTTGAGAAATTCACTATTTAATGTTAAGGTTTAAGAAGAAAAATTGGGAATTATTATTGTGACGATTTTACCGAGTGCTTCGGGGGAAATTCATACTTCAAAAATTATTAAAAAAACGTGAATAAAGCAGATACTTATGCCGTGACTCGTCATGAAGAGCAATAAGACCCAACTTGTTGATATGACGGTATCCGCACTCATAATGAGCAGGTAGTTCATCGTTAGCGTTTTCGGTGAAATGAGTTATTAACATAATTGATCGCGGAACTTGCCCTCTGGTGATCCGTAAGAGGCTTGTGAGGTCAGGAAAACCTATTTAAACGTGCTCAAAGACTATCTGGGGATAGGTTCTTGCACTCCTTTCCAATCCTAATAGACATTAGTTTTTTCGATTTTTTACACATACTCACAGTAGGTACTGTGTGACGTATGGAAATAAGAAATGAATAACATTAGGCCCGATAGTTACAGGAAACAGAGCATGGAACTCGATCCACAACTATTTAAGAAGGAAAATGATTGAGCTAGCGCACTTTGGACATACCTTGATGGTTCAAGACAGTAAGGAGTGATTTTTTGGGCTTCGATGCTCCAATAGAATTAGAAGGATCGGGTGACCCATCGCAGCTTCTGTCTTCGGTCAGTTTGGACAAATGCTCCCACAGATGTTTGTTCTCATTGGCGACCATGTAGATGTGATGGCTTAATTTTGATTTTTGTCTCGACAAATCTTCGACTTTCCTTAGAAGTGACGTCGAGTCAGCGTCGGAGGGTAATTTAGGCGTAGCTCCTATAAAATAAAAAGGTGTCAGTTCACGAGTATTTATTCAATTTTTAGTTCGAAATTGCGGCTCATTGGACTAGAAAGTGTGTTCGAAAGAGATCGTTCGTATGTATTTTACTGAAACGAAAACTCACCCAAATTGGACGCTACAAATCCCACCACCACTCGAGTGGGGGTAAGAATTTATAAGGACAGGCCTACAATTTCGAACCGACTTGTACTTTTTATCTCAGTCCTCGAACAGTCCCAAAGCAAATCATCAAGGACGTCTCCCTCTAGCAAAACAAATCATTCAAGACATCTTCCTATCCTCTGGAAACCTGGTTTTGAGTAGACCAGAAACCATCTCCAATTTTACAGGGTTTGTTTGGTGAGGCAGTCCCGGGTTGACCACGCCCACTTTTGGCCGTTCAGAGCGGACCAGTGTAGTCCCGGACGAGAGATATGCCGTCCGGAGAGGCAGTCCAGGGTCGTCCAAACCTACTCCAGATTTCAGCGAGTGTAGAGTCTGGCGCATGCGCATTGCACTTTTTTCTCCCGCTCCTCACCTCTCGAGTTTAATGACAACAATCTTTCGAGAATTCAGAAGTTTTTTGAAAATCCAATTATGATGTCGAATGATTCTTCTGATTATGAAAGTGACGAGATGAATAAAAATAGGAATAAAATCAATAAGACGTATTATAGTAAATATTGAATTAAAATCGTCTTAAATTAATAAATTCCACTTCTCTCTGGCATGGATAGTTTATACGTATGAACTATCCATGCTTCCAGTGCTGTTCTGTGTGCGTTCGGACAACACCGAATCTCGGACAGTCCAGGGCGACTCTGTGACGTCACGAGTCCTGGACCTTCCAGGACTGCCTCACCGAACGAACCCACAATCACCTGCAGTAAGCTGGTTTTGTGCAGACCGAAGTCCTTAACTCCCATGTCGCCTTTTCTCTTCCTGATGTGAATTAATACTAAATTCGAGTCAAAAATTTTAATTCAGATAAACAGTACCTAGGTTAAATATCCGGGTGCATTCAAAATTCACTTCATTCAGTAAGTAGATAAATTGTACACACCTGTAGTGAAAGGCAAAAGGATTAAATTCTTATGCCTTATGGGCCTTCTGCCGTATTTCTCTTTTTAGGCCGCTTGGCGCTTTTTTAAATATTCATAAAGGGAGAGGGGGTAAATTACTTCGTTTTCTGTGAAGGCCAGTGTTTTTTTTTTTTTTTTTTTTTTGTTATCGTGAATGACTGGTGAGATTATTATTATTTCCGGGTAACGTTCCAACAACACCGAAAATCTCAACAAATTTATTGATGTCACTGACGTTCATGACGTCATCTATGTTTCTCGTTTTACCTGCCTTATAATATTTAAACACTTCATAATTTTACCTTGGATGTCTCATCTCCAGCTCGGTTGAAAGTATTTACTAATTACCTTTCCTTTATTTTTTCCTTTGTGGGACGGGGCAAGTCAACTTAGACAATAAGTTTGATCTTTTGTGACAATACCTTTTCTCTGAGTCTCACAATAACTAGACAAGAGACAAGAGAGAGATGAAAAGATATATAAAGTACATCTTAGGTGGTGTGATTACCACCGTACCACCTTACCGTTTAGTAGGTAACTAATATGGATCATCGTGGATCTTACATGGGAAATTTTACCTACAAAAGGTAACAAACGGTACCCACACAACATAAGTCAAACACACGTAATATCGACAATTAAAAAAAATTAATTTCATAGTTACCAACTCGTTGGACACACAGTGGATAAATATCCAAACACTAAAGGTTACCTGGGATGCTGTGACGCTCAATTCTGAGCTGTAAATTTTCTTCTTCCATCATCGAGAGACGATTTTGAAGCTGCTGACACCTCTCTTTCATTGCTTGTAGTGCCAGTCGAAGAGCAACGTTGGAAGTTGAATTTTCACCCTGAACCGCTGAAGATGCTCCAACCGTCGTCATATTGAATGCGATTTGAATTAAAAGGCAACAATAACGTAACTAGTCAAACAGAACCACTGCAGACTCACTAAACACAGTGACAGTCGTCAACAACATCAATACACTTGACTTGAGGCAGAAATCACAGCTGTTGGTACAACAGTTCATCGCTTCGAAACCCAATGATGTTATCTGGCATCTAGTTGAGTCTTGAAGAGGTTGATATAAAAAAGAAAGTAGAGATTACTCTACCAAAACAACATTTTTACATTACAGGAAAAGGAAACTTGAGTGAAAATGATGAGTGGGTGTATGAGTAATTAGAACAGGTTGGTGGATTTCTCTGTTTGTCGTCTTGACACTACACACAGCGAACAGAACAGTTCCATGGTGTGAGTCTTCCATGCTCAGGTTATGGTGGAGTTGTTCTCCGCAGGAGGGGATGAAGGCAGACGAACCAGTGAGGTCAATGGAGAGATGAGGGCGGAACCCGATGTCAAATTCTTACAACAATGGTAGTTTTAGGAAATTCCTTTGGATTCTTAGAGGTAAGTTCGGTTTTTAAATGCATTATTTGTTTAGGTGTCTTCTTTCTTTTTAATTGAATGAGAACAGATCAGTAGTTCCTTAGAGAAGGGTAAAATTATCATGTAAAAATAGAGCGGTACCTACCTAACAAACAACAGAGCGTGCAGCTGAAACCATCGATTCTTTCTTCAGATTTCTTGAAATTTGTTTGGTTTCTCATCATACCTAGGTACTTGCATTCTTATTTCAAGTAGGTGCCAATTAATATTACTTCTGAGCCTACCAGGCAGCGAAAGCATTGTTTTCAGTTTTCAAGTTTGAAAAAAAAGTTCTTCAAATTTCAAATTTCCACTCGCGTTTATAGTTTCAGACTTTTTAAAACAATTTTGGTTCTGAGTCTGTCTGTCTGTCATGAAATCCTTGTAACGGGCAAAACTATACGCAGTTATTGTGCGATTCCGATGAAATTGTCAGGGTTTATGCAGACTGACGTGTAGATGAAAATCATGGCCCTCAAATTGACAGTAGCCTCTGCGCATGTGCAAACGTAAAATCCTTGTAACAACTGTGACACCTACATTTTTTATCCGAATTTGATGACATTTTTCAGATTGGGGTGTAGTGTAGATGGTCCCCTATGAAAATCATTGCCCCCAGATTGATAATAGACACTGCGCTTGCACATACGTGTACTTTCTTGTAACAGCCATAACTTCCACCCCATTTCGAAGAAATATTCAGAGCTCTATTAGGGTAGTGATTGATGTTTTGAGATTTGCTACTATGCATCGGATCATCTATACGATTGAGTTATGGGTAAGAGGAAGCTATGTGCCACACCTACTTGGCAGACTTTTTTTATTGAATCGAAATAGTGTTAACAGGTCTACGATACAAGTTCACAAAATATACGCTAGCAAAAGTTGGTAAAATGTTTGCAAAAACTTACTTGTACTATTGGAGTTTTGGCTTTACAAGAAGGGATTGTGAAACCGACTCCTTGTAAAACTACTATATTAAGAGCATTCACTATTATTTGCGGCACTGGTAAAATTTAATTGTGAAACCCCCCCCCCCACCATCCTCGAACTGCAAAAGTAGAAATTGCAGGAACAAAGTGCTCAACGAGATACCTAAATAAACTTCGAAACAAAAATAAGCCCTGCCGGCCTCGCCGCTTACAGCTAAAATTCAAGAAACTTGGAACATGCTTCAGCCGCTCTTTTCGCCGGAGTAGGGATGCTATAGTCGCTCGCCACCCCTCCCTCGTAACGTTTTTCGAGTGGTTAGTGCAAGTCTAAAGCATGTTTCATGCTAAAACAGCCACGTGAATTTATTAGCCAAACCGTATCAATTGCATAAGAACGTCCAAGAAACTTAGGTTCGCCATAAATACCTTCCTTTGTACCGCATCAAGTTTTCCGTTTAGGCAGACCGGATGTATACTACCTACGACCTACGTGAAGTACAATAATAATTTAGGGTTTGATTTGTCACAAGTGATGTGCTCCTAGAGGTCTACTGTGACGTAAGAATATGTCTCTCATGCATCATTATCCTTAAGGAAGTTCCAGTCGGTCGCCGTTCGTTCCAAGCCAAAGTTTAAAATTTGTTGAAATTTTCAAGGATTTCCGAAATTTATTATTGCATCTGCCAAGGGAATTCACCATAACTGAATAAACGGTTTTTTCCACATTTCGCCAGCAATTGTCGTTCGACTTTGATGATTCCAACGGCAATCTTTTAGTTTTTCAATTCCCTAGACAGATACACTAATAAATGTCGAAAATCCTTGAAAATTTCAAATTTAGGTACAACTTTCAAACTTTAAGCGCCGGTTCTTGGAACAAATACTAACCCAGAACGAGGAACAAACGGCGACCGACTGAGACCCCCTGAAAATAGAATTCGTCTTTTGGCCGTCCACTGGGAGTGTAAAGCCGCAAACTGCGAAGCAACGATTTCTAGCGAATGCCCGTCGTCTACTGTCCCGCTCAGTAACGTCCGAACGTGTGTATACGGAATTGCTCTTAAGAAGAGATTTACTGACGATCCTGGCGTTGAAATATTAACCTTTGATTTATTTCAAACAAAGACGATATTGACGAAGAGGGGTAATATGGATGAATTTCCCGAATTCGCAAATTATAGTCGGCTGAACAATAATTTGTATGCGATGTATTTTTCTTCTTTTTTTCGTGTGTGGGTTTCACCAATTGAAAATTGTTATCTTCAAAAAGATCAAATCATCTGTCCTCAAGCTATTTGGCAGAATAACCCATAAATATGCAATTCCGCACATGATATTATATTCCCGTTGGTCCCACGATAAGTAAGTCTTTTTTCTCGCACATGCAAAATTAACTTCTCACAGCCCAGGACCGTGGACGCAGTCTCCCATCGAGCACATGTTTGGACCGTTTGTGCGTTTTTGGGCGAATTCTGACGAACTAATTTCGCAGCTTTCCGCTCCCAGTGGACGAAAAAACTCTCACTGCTTGTCACCCAATTTTCACTGTCACTGCTCTCGAATTCACGATTCTTAGATCTGGTAGTTGGCGTGAAGCACAAAAAAAGTAGGTACAGAGGTACAAGTCCAAGCTCGTTTTATTTTGAGGTTCTGGAATCAGCAGATTCGGGGGCTGGGCGGACCTCGCGGTTCTCGTAGGAGTAGAAACCATTCAGCTCGATAAGGATGTTGATTACGACCTCGCCCTGGCCACTCCTCACTAGGTCATCCAGGGTGATCTTGCAAGGGTCGGCTGGTCGGATCATGTCGAAAATTTCGTCTTTGATGTCCTCGAAATTCACGGGCTCTTGATCTGCTTCGCTCATTTGCTGTTGAATACCCCTTGGAACGGAAAGGCAAAAATGGCAAAATCAAATACTGGGAAGGTAGGGCAAAATCTAACTGCGGGATTTAAACTTTGAAGGATAATAATATTTAAATTTTGCATGTTTTGAGACCCCTACTCTTTCCTACTGGCTTAGAGAAGTGAAAGGGACTGGGAGGATTGACTAATGCCATTCAAGGCAAGCAAAGTGAAATGGGGCTCCAAACATTGTGAAGATGAGAAAAACAAGCTATAATACAGAAACTAACCTATAATAATTGGTGAAATACCTACCTACGTCTAGGAATTACATTATTTTAGACTCTTGCTGGACCTATATTACTTTTGATACTTTTGAAATCACTCCAAAAACCTCCCTTTTGGAAAAAATGATGAAATTCTAAGTACTCGCAATGTCAATTTTTCATATCAAAACTAAAGTTATGATTGGATACACCTAAACTAAATGAACTGTAAAAGTAAAACACCTTTGTATACTTGAAATCCTCAAAATGGTAGCTAATTCTTCTCTAAAATTCCCACAATACTCGAGTCCATCTATATTTAGTCCATCTATAGTAATCTTCAAACAGAATTTGGAGGGGTTTAAATAAATACAAAAACAAAAGTTTGTCAACGTTTTCCCTCTTAAAAAACCCTGTGAAAACATTCACAAATCAGGGAATTTAGCTAAAACCCATCATTCCCATCCATTCAAGTGGCTCATGATACCACGTGTTGTTTTGGTTGACATTTTATGGGAATATTTTAAGGCCTCAATCCCTATTTGATAAACGTCTATTGATAAAACTCATTACTTGAAGAAATAATTCAGGCTAAACCCGTCCAAATAACCGCGCCGGTTGATGTCCAGCAAACGGAAGAGGAACTGCATCGCCTGAGGTTCGTTCTTGTTTTCCATCGCCAGCACGATGTCCAGATACCCTTTGTAGTCGAGTTCGTCGTCGTACGTCAGACATTCTTGGAATATCCGATCAATGAAAACCATCGTCAGAGTTCCACTCCCGAACCGAACGAACTCCTTTTTGCTCAGCATCCCTGTTCATGAATTAATTCAATCGATAATTAAGTAGGCAATAAATATCTCAATAAAAAAAAAAATTTAAAAAAAATTTAAAAAAAAAATAAATAAAATAAAAATTAAAAAAATATTAAAAAATAAATAAAAAATTAAAAATAAAAAATTAAAAAAAAATAAATAAAAATTTGGTGCGAAGCATCACACTATTTTCCTCACCTGCCAAAATAGGAAAAAATCGTTGCCTAATTCAACGCGATCTTTTCCTTCAATCGATAAAAGTCTTCAGGATAAGGAAAGTAAAAGCGCATCATAATGTTTCATATTTTCCACTCCCATGATGTGTCTTTTAGTCTGTCTATGGAACTTACCATTGTGATCTGAATCAAGGTACAAGTACTGGCCGTACACACGAAGGGCAGTGGGAGCTGAAAACCAGTTGTTTTCTTGAAATTCTTGAGGTAAATCCTCATCTCGTAAGTCCAAAATGTCGTCTAGGAATGTGGATATTAATATATCCTGAACAAAAATGGCACAATTGGTAGTTTAGTTCCTAAATTCGTAAGTCATGACGTTATTATTATCTACCGAACGATGATTCACTGTAATAGAAGTTCTGCACCTTACTGTGTTACCTACTATTATGTTCTAGGGTCTTTACCTAACCTTGTACATAGGTTCGTGGTAAGTAATGACTCAACTGAACTACTGAGTATACTGTAGTGAAACATAATTACTTCCTACTGAGATCGGAGATAATACACAGGTAACAAGCCTCAATTCTGAGATAGTCGTGGAAATACAGCGATATCACTGTTATGAAAATTTAATAATATTGAAGACCACTGGGGAAGAACGCACAAGTCGATTTTTTGCGAAAAATAGGTAATGACGGATCCTCATAGATTTTTTCACGGCGGACTCGATGGTGACAACCAAAATGGGCAAAAACGATCCAATATAAGAGAAAATGCGAGAAACGAAACACCGTACAGGGGAAGAACGCACCAAGCCGAGCGCAACCGGAGAAGAACGTTCCATCTTTCGGGCTCCCTCCCCCAGGTCGTATTCCCCTACCTGATGGATCTTTGTGATTCACGCATTCATGCGGTTTTCGTGGGTTTCACAGTATTATTTTCGATTGTTAGCGGCGATAAATATTATTTTCTTCATACCAATAAGTTTATTTGAGATAGATACTAGTGTTTGTTTTCTTGAAAACGGTGAAACTGTTTTTGTTTTTGTTAGCGTTAACTGTTTTGTTTTCGTGGAATTGAATATGGAACAGGAATGCGAGGAAGATGGGATTAATCTTGTTACCACCAAGAGAGAAAATCTACTGGAAGGATGCAAAAAATGAAAACACGTCGTTTAGTTTTTTGGTAATTTTTTCAGAACAAAGGGTTTTCCTTGATTTTTAAAAATAAAACATCAGTTTCCTCAAATTTTATTAAATGAACAATTTTTTCAAAACCAATGTTAATGTCCTTAATTTTTTGTAATACCTACCTACTCCTTTTTTGCAAGAACAAAAATTAATTTCCTGGATTTCATTCTATTAAAATATTTTGCAAAACTTCTTCGTGAGTGAACTTTTGAAAATACCAAATTATTATATATATTATTAAAATGCCACGAAACCGTTATGCCCAGCTAAAGAGAGAAATCTTACGGCAGGATACTATGAATAAAACCAGTATTACACGTTCATGGTGCGTTCTTCCTCTGTACAGATGGACCTTTGCAACTTTGGATAGCAATATGGAGTTTTAAAATACTTTTTGCAGTAGTTTTGATAGTACCACCGCATTCAACAGTACGCTGAGATACAAATCCCATTTTTTTAAAAATTGTATCAACCAAATTCGAACTAATATTGGGTTTTTGCCGGAAAAAATTAATTCCTGAAAAGTTTACGAAATGGGACATGGTGCGTTCTTCCCATTTATAAATTATATAAATTCAATATCACGAACTCCTATACTTACTTATAAGTGTGGTTGATAGAGTGTTGAACACCTGCTGTAATACCTATGAAACTTGAGGGTTGACACTGACGAGACACGAACTGAGGCATCACATAAATACTTACAGATGTATATGCGGGGGGGGGGGGGGTAATGCCTTCAAAAACTATTACGAGAGCAAGATAATCATGCAGCACCACAAATGTTCAGGTTTATAGTAATTGTGGTTCAGCCAAACAACTGATTTTACCGATTTGATATACAATTTCCACCCATAATACCTACTTACGAAAATATAGGTACTCGTAGTTCATAGGTAGTACTACCTACTGAATATTCTCCTCACTTGTACTCTGATTTTCCCTGTGCGAGATGGATCAAGGAAAAACATGAACTTCCTTACAGCTCCGCAGATGTAAAACCGGTGAAAAGTTTTGTCCAAACGCTCCAGCTCTGGTAAAGTAGGTAATAACTCCGCTATGTAGTTTTCCATGTCGTTCTCCGTGAAGTACCCGTTGCCGTTCGTGTCATAGAGAAGTAGCCCAATTTTTGATTGCATCATCCACGTTTTTCTCATAGTAAAATTCAGTATGTCCGCCACGGCTACCTTTCGTTTTTTCTTGTCATTGTTGAAGAGTTGAAGAATGACCGAGGGTTTGAAGTATTCTTTGAGTTTGTTTGATGCTCCGTCGATCACGTTCTTGAATTCCGTGTAATTCAAACTGCAGGAGAACGCCAAAACAAGATACGTACAACATAAATAAATAACTAGTACTAGGTAGTATATAAATAAATACTAGTATGTACTTATTGAACTTCAGTCTTTTGACATGATATATTTAGTGGTACCTACCTACATTATACAGAGTGTCTACCATTTGGATGGATCAAACTCCAAGGGTCGATTCTAAAACTAATTTGCAACAAAAAAAGTCTCGTAGTAATTTTTCCTTAATCCACTTCCTTATGAAGGAATCGTTAGCCTGAAATAGCGATTTTCGGAAAAAATTATAAATGTCGACATTGACTTATTCTTTTACTTTTACAAATGGCTTTAAGAAATTGGGGTTTCCACTAAATGGGTAGGAAATTTATCGTTCTTTTCAACAGTGTAATCATATTTGAATATGGATGGGAAATAAGAGAGTTATGGCCATCTTAGTGTCGCAAGGTCGAAAATACGAATTAAAACTTCAAAGTGGAAAAAAAAAAGAATTTTGAGAGGATTAAGAAATAATTGCTACGAGACATTTTTTTGTTTCAAATTAGATGTAGAATCGATCCTTGAAGTTTGGTCCATCCAAATGGTAGACACCCTGTATATCTGTTAATTTGGTAGTCCGTTATTCAAAAGCCAGATCAGTTTCGACGCCTTCCGATTCAACGGGCTTTTTTGTGTATTCGTTTGACAGATATTCAAAAACGATACCTTTGAAGGGCCTCACCGTTGTAGTTGCTGGCCATCGGGCAAATGCACGGCTCTATCGAGCCCGATGCAGAGTTCTTGTAGCTCTTCGTTGTTCAAAAGAGCCTCGCTTTGAAAGTGCAAGAACTCAGAACGAGCCACGTCAATGAGTTTCCCCGGTAGCGATTGGTCCGATTTTGTGGTCGTCGATGAGTAAAATTTCGGAATCAAGTGGGTAGTTTGACTCCGAGGTACTGTTCTCCCCGAATTTCCACTTCCTAAAAATTAAACAATATTTTATTGTTTGATATTGATATGGCAAGTACGAGCAGGGTCATTTCTACTTTTACCAAGAGATAAATCTGAGCAGTTTGACGCGTATAACGAATACCTATACAGTGTACAAAGCCCGTCTTCAATGAGTTGTTGGCTCTAAATCGTCAGTTTTTTAGCTGGTGGGTGCCTATTTGGAAAGATTTCTGCACAAACTGAATTATGTACTTTCTTCACGTAAGTCGTCCTTGGGCATTTAAGATGCAAAATGGCAGCTTCACAGCGCATACAGTGAAGAAGATGGTTATGTTAGCTGTGATCTGCAGGGGAGCTCAGCCTGTAATTCGTTGTCAGCAGTCCCAGAGAGGTTCCCTATTACTTGTGTATTAACATTGTGAGACGAACAAGAGCAAATTACTCGTAAGCTCATCCAGCTGATAGGCTCAACCAGGCTTAGTACTCTTTAACCAGTCTCAGAGAGGCTCCCTGTGAATATTTTACTTAAGAGGGCGAATTTTGTTCGCCTGTCTGTTCAGGGAAGAGCACATTTTGTCGTTCGTTCACAGAAGTCCCATGAGATTGACAGCTAGAAGACCTGTGAGTTGGCTTCCGGTCTGAGTCCAAATTAATGTTCATCCTATTAGATAGTCAAATTTTCGATCGATTTCTCATTTTAAAAAAACACCTAGAATTACCTATAAGTCACACCACAATCAACCTTATAGAAGGTATAAAATATAGGTATAAACTACCTACCTACCTGTATAATGTTTTGAAGTGTTCGAATGAATCGTCCTTTTCTGGCCCAAGTTGTTTTTGTGAAGTCTTCTTCAGACCAGCTACAAGCAAATCCATTTTCTTCTATGCACTTACTATCTCTCTATATATTATGACGGTGACCATTTTGTATAATGGCTACCATGCTTTTTAAAAGATGCAGCCTTTTTCTGGCTTTAACGGTGCTGATGAAATTCAAATAGATGTTAGACAAGTATCGAACAATTTAAGTTATTGACGAAACATTTTTAAAAACTTGAACATTTTTTTCAACATGTCCATTGATTGATTGGTCTCTTGGATATGAATGAAAGCGGAAATCAATTGATACCACCTACATAACGCTATGATAGAAATTATCCTTTAGAAATTACTAGATGTGACAGTGCTAGTATTTGATGTGAAGGGTAACGACGATTGGGACGAATCATTCATACCAAAACCATGTTAATATTGCTCAAGAATGCCTCCTTACGCCTTGCCAACAAATGGTCCAAATCCTACGCTCAAGTAATGATGTGGACGCGAGTGAAAACTCAATTCTCCGTCCACAGATCGGTTTCCATGAGGCTAAGTGGTCCAAGGAAACAAGTCCGAGGACTCGGACTGGAGGACGGAGCAGCAATTTGGCTCCCACAAGATTAACTCCTCCACATTTACGCTCGCTTGCTCGCAAAGAAAAAAAAAAACCCTTTGGCATAAATCAATTTCAATTTTTGGCAAACTTTTGGCATACCAATTGGAACTTTTGGCAACTCATTTTGAACTTTCGGCAAATCCATTACGTTTCGACAACTGCTGGAGTCCTTGTCCACCTTCATTCCTTCTACAATGTTCAATAAAGTGTTTTTTCTCTCAAAAAATATTGCGAAATTAACTAGAATCGAGAGGTCAAGTGAGGTAAAGTACGGGCTTGAAGTTTTTTAGAAAATTGTCATAAGTATAAATGTTTGGTTAAATCGGAATCTCGCAAAATTTCGTTTACCAAAGCCTCAAGACAAATGAAGCATTTTCACTGTTCAAAAATTTGCCAAAAATTGGTCTGTTTGAGTAAAAACGGGATTTGGTGGGTATTGCAGATGCTAATACACCTCGCCAAATTAATAGACCCGAATAAATCACTCGCGATGAGATTGTGGAAAACCATTTTAATAAAAAACTATAATATCATATTATGATACTTTCTCAGCATACTAGTTTACTAAATCACATTGGATGAAACTGTTTTGTGCAGTAGAAAGGCAAAGTATGCAAAGTGCATGCAGATACATCTGTACATGGATATGTCTTATGATGGCAATTTAAATGATGAGCTCACTCAGCTGATCAATGACCACTCAGGCGCCTTCAGCATTCTCCATTGACCCGCCCTCTCAAATTTCAGGTTCCTGCGTTCAACAGGAGAGGAAATGGCCTTGGAGCTCACTCAGCTGATCAGTGACCACTCAGGCGCCTTCAGCATTCTCCATTGACCAGCCCTCTCAAATTTCAGGTTCCTGCGTTCAACAGGAGAGGAAATGGCCTTGGAGCTCACTCAGCTGATCAGTGATTATCAACTTTGATGATGTATAGAAGTATGTATCGATTGACCCTGCCTCTCAAATTTCAGCTTCCTGCGTTCAACAGCATCAGAAAA
The DNA here is from genome assembly GCA_009739505.2 of Apolygus lucorum. NCBI lineage: Eukaryota > Metazoa > Arthropoda > Insecta > Hemiptera > Miridae > Apolygus > Apolygus lucorum. Next base: position 44,100,913 of record CM019168.2, on the reverse strand, counting down.
AAAAACATGCATTGTTTTGTGTGTCGAAAATTTTGGAATGACCCCCAAAACTAAGACATATCCATATCAAAACGGAGTTGAGTAGTCTATTTCCGCGAAAATAATGAGTTACACGTTAAATCGATTTCGACGGTTAGGTCATCAATAGTAACAAACAATAACTGATGATGAAAAAATACTGATGATGACCTCACCGTCGAAATGGATTTAACGTGTAACTAATTATTTTCATGGAAATAGACAACGTTCTACTCAACTCCGTTTTTATTAAAATGGTTTTCCACAATCTCATCGCGAGTGATTTGATTCGGATCTGTTTAACTATAGCGAGGAGTATTAGCATCTGCAGTTCTACCCACCAAATCGTAAGGACCTTGCTGCTCCAAGCTCATTCTATCTGCCAACTCATAATTCAATCAGGTTTGCTGCATGGACACTAGCGAGCATCATAAAGGCAAGAACTGTCCACCCCCTCAGAAAGGACTCCGTCCAGTATTATACTATTTAGTATATTATTGGCTTGGCGAGTAAATTTGAACCAGTTTCCACAACACTCTTCAAACATTCGCTCATTCTTTCATACTGCACTACTACGAATTTTTAAATTTATTTCGATACAACTAGGCGGTATCCGTAGATGCAAATCCCTCTTGATTGTTGCCTTTTGGAAAAAATGAACTTTGGATGGAAGCTGAATTCAACGTGAAAATTAAAATAATGATCCATTGTGGCTTCTCTGGTTAAAAATGTTTACCTGGATACCGTATCCAATTCAATTATCAACTACATTTCATTTTTTTTTTTTTTTTCGGAAGAAGAATTTTTCTTCTTTTACGGGAAACATGAAATTAGCCAAGCATTGAAACAATATTCACTATACTTTTAAAAAAATGAAGTCAAACAAAATCTAATGAAAAATTCAACGCCTGATCATTGAGTGGGTTTTAAAGCATCAGCAGGCCTATGAACTACGGAATGTGGTAGGTGCGCAACGAGTGGAGATGTCTTTTCGCCAAAGACGTTCTATACTTGCTAAATATAAGGTATGTTTTAACCTCAGTTAAGAAATATTAGGTATCGAAAGCGAAAAGGGTTGGAAAGTCATTCACCTTCTCCTATGCTGAACATAATTATGTTTGTGCACGTGCAGTGATGACCAATCAGTGCTTGATCCAATCGTGGTGGAATTGACAAGAAATTATTTTGTTCTCAGCTAATATCCCCTTCAATTACAAGAAAGCAACAAAAGCGAAAACGTTCATTTTTTAGTATATAATTTCTTGGCCTATTTCATTGGTACTAATGGCTTAAAAATACTATCAAGTAGCTTCTTTGAACGTTCAGTATTATCAGGAATAGGCAGTTAAGGTACCTACGTATAAGTATATTACAGGATTCTAGGATACTAGGATTCTTTTTTCAAATGGATTTTTGAGTTAATCTGATTTTAACAGTTTTATTGGTTGCTTTTGGTTCCAGGCGAAGAGGCTGGTGGAGGACGTTGATGATGCAGACATAAATACTATCTGAGGCTTCAGGAATGTGCTGATCGCTATACACTCCTTTTTGGTCTACGTCACCCTTCAGCATGGAACAAAAAGACCCAAGAATAGATCAAATAGAGAGGTCAAAGCTCGTGAACAGGATGAAGTATTTGGTGGGCGAGCTCCACAGACTTGAAGCCGACTGTCCAATTGAGTGTCCAACGGATCCACAATCGCACGCCCATCATGCAGGTCATTCATCCGCACCTGGCCACACTGGAACAGCACCTGTGATAGCTTGGATGCCAGTTGTGGTGGACTCTGGAAACATTGCGAGTGGTAATGCGGCACCACAGGAACATCACAGACATAATACGCACCATGGTGAACCGTACGTATGTAGAAATGCAGATTCTATTTCCACAGTCGATCATGGCTCTATAATAGATTCTTGCCCTACTCCAGATCCATGTGCAGGACAGCGTCTTGGTTATACGGGTCATAACACGATGGCAGAACCGAGGTCTAACCGAGAGTACGCTGGGTCTACGCCACCACATCACAGTGGTCCATCAGTATCCGCCCACCAAGAGTCCAGAGGGCCTTTGTACGATGAGCGCCGAGACGGATTATCACCTGATGAACATCGGCCAAGATCGTTATTTCGCCATGAGACTATCTCGCATGCTACACCATCTAACCGTATGTCCCATTCAGTATCGATGGATTTGTCTGTTGGTAGTGGTCGCCACGAGCCCAGCGAATATTCAGAGCACCAAGTTGGCTATACGTCAAGGCAGTCAATCTACCCTACCAGTGAGCCAGGTGAGTACGCTGCTTCCCATGGTGGTCATGCATCAAGAGCCCGTCCTTCAATGTACACCCACGCTGCACCCTCCGAGTATGAAGTAAATCACGCAGGCCTGCACCGTTCATCAAATGCAAGCCACTATGAGCTCGATGCGTACGAAGCACACCATGGGCCACCATCTATGATCTCTCACCATCGGTCTAGCGAGTACTCTGGTCGTTTGACCCGTGAGCCAACGTACTCCCACCATGAGCCTGGCGTGTACTCAGGTCACCACGGTGGTCAATCTACGCATCATCATCACCATGAGCCTAGCGAGTACTCATGGAACCAGGGTGATCCAATCGCTCGTCCATCAAACTACAACCGCCAGGTTCCACCCGTATATGGTGCTGAGTTTGGACCACCTAAGGACAGACATGGCAATTTGCTCGAAGGGAACGTCACATTGGACGGAAGAACCAAAGGGGACCCTCATGATCACCAAAAGATGGCCTGCAACTGTCAAGAGCCTCCTCCCAAGCACAGGAGATGCGATGAAAATGAGATTCTGCAGCGTGGAAAAGTACTCAATAATAGGAAAAACATAAATTACTGCGATCCCACCCTCAGACCTGTATATCCCCCAAGAAACTACTGCTCAAGTGATATTTGCTGCTGTTGTAATGCACAACTACGACCTTGCTAGTTGTCCCTAGACAAATGAATGATAGCTTCATAGAAAAGCTTCAGATGGTGCCTCTGTTTGATAAAATCCGTCATTCGTTGATTGCTGACAAATACTGTATGCGGCTTCGAAGTGTGCACGGTAATTACCATACACTGCTAGAACCTCTACATCTACACAACTGTAAGAAAGTACCTAATAAAGCCTCAAAATGTGAGTTTTGCTTCCTACTTTCCTGTCGCTTTGCACAACTGACCACCTCTTTAGCCCTCGATACTCGATTTGCCAAATAAACCATATTCTCTGCATTTCAACATGTATTTTGTGGGAACCGAGTCACAAGTTAGAACCAAAAACGCTGCAAATTATTACACAATGGTTCATTATTTTTCTATATAGATCTCTCGTCTACAAAATCACCAACCATCCAATATGAAGAAAAAAAAAAATCAAAAAAAAATCAAAAAAAAAATATAAAAAAAAAAATAAAAAAAAAATAAAAATTACCAACCATCGATCGCATTTTGGTCAGCTCTAATTTGAACGGAGATTAGGCCTCTTTTGCGATTCACACTCGTGTTTTGATTTATATATATATTTCAATATAAACCCTTAAATTTTCGTAGGGAGCGAACGGTTTGTCCTACAGAAATTCGCGTGGTCTCAAAATTCTAAAAATTCTATAGAATCTTAAATTGAAGGAAAAACAATACCTTTATATCGACATTTTTGAGTTAGGGACAAATTCAAAATTTCAAAATTGATTTTGGAACCCTTGGAAGTGACCTACATCAACCAAAAGCTTCGGGGCACAACTAGACCCCAAATGGAGCCTACCTACCAAATTTCATCAAAATCGGTCAATGCTAAGTGGCAAAAGTGTCGCGTACGGCGTACGGCGGACGGACGGCCAAATTTTTATTCGATTTTTGGATTCTACGTACCTTGAAAGGTAAACCATCAAATTTTGAGGGGGTGTTACAATTTTTTTTTCTTGGTCGATTCCAAAGGTTCATTATTGAAAATAATAAACCAAAACGACAACTTAATGACCTTCTTATGTTCAATAATTGATTATTTATTATTTGCTTCCTCATAATAGAAAATAGGGAAGCTTTGCATTCGTGTAGAATCTACTCGCAGTGTCATATCTATCATATGTTTGAAATTGTTGAATTCTTTAGATTCTGTTGAATCCAGCCAAGTAGAAAGACCTAGGGGGAGGTCTAAGATGACTACCGTTGTATATCACGTTAGCTCGACTCAACTACTCTGAACTTGTCCCAGATAATTAGGGAAACGAGTCTACCGATTATTGATTTGCAGGAATACGCGCACGCAACGAGAGAAGAGTTGCGACAAATGCGATTAGTCCGTCAGAGAAGCTGACAAACTGTCTAGAAGTCGCACATCGACGTACCGCCAGCTCTTCGCCTCTCCTTCCATCTTTGATTCCCTCGACTATGGTAAGTCTCGGCTCAACTATTCTAGGTACAGTAAATTAGAGAAGCGTAGAGATGAATTTATTTAAATTAATTTATTGAGAGAACAAGAATCAAATCATCTCAACACAAGTGGTTTCCACACATGAAGATGTACATTGAAACCCCTGTTTGTCTTTGGTCCCGAGCCTAACTACTCAAAATCATGGTTCAATTTTGATGAAAAATTCAGAGTTAATGAGTGTAGTTTTGGGAAGGTTTCCTATAAATTTCAAGGACTTCGAACTAACAGAAGTGCAACGTTCATGATGACCCGCTCAATAGGAGCCAGGAGCTCTTTGTCATCTCAGAAAACCAGCAACATGATCGAGAAAAAAAGTTTAGTTGGAATTGTATCAGTGGCAGGTCAGCTCAATTATGGTGGTCTTCAAGCGTTTTAATGTGTAATTTTACATTTTCATATTGTTCGATTTGAGCAAGAACGACCAACTTGGCCATTTTTTTCATTTTGAGACTCTTTCAACCCACTAATGTAACTCAAATCACTATTGACTGGGGTTGTAAACGTGATTTGGTGGGGCCTATTTCGATGATTTACAAGTAAGACTAAAATTAATGAAAAACATATCTCCATAATGAAGTGCAAACATGAAAATATCCAAATCGAGGGAGAAAAAAGTTTGCCAAGTTGGGTGGAATCCCAGGGGAGCATCCTCACGCTGAATAACAGACATAAGGAATTAGTATTGTGAAAATTCTTATTATTAAGCCTACCGCATTTTCTTCATCAATAAAAAGCAACAAGATTGTGCAATCGTTTGCGATTATATTGAAGATTTTGGTTCATTGTTTTCGTTAACCCTAATTGGACCGTGGTATCACTAGTGTCACCAAAAACATCTCAGGAAACAGCTGTCCCAAAGTGTCAGCTGTGTGTCCAAAATTAAATTGCAATTTTAAATTTAATGGACAGCAGAATTTTTTTGGGCTATTGGAAGTCTCAAAATAGAATTTTGACAAAAAATTCCAAAGAAATTGATGAAAAAAATTTCTAAATTTTTGTCATAACATTCTTTTTTGACTTTTAATAACTTACATAAAATGGTTAAAAAATTTTACTCTGTTTATTAATTTTTTAATTACAATTTAAATCTAGTTGATCTAGTGACTCCTTGGGACAACTGTGGAATTCCTAAGATGTTTCGGTGACACCAGTGACACCATGGTCCAATTAGGATTAATGAGGAAATCGAGGAGGAATCGAGCAAGAAAATAACAATTTTAACCCCCTCAAATTTTGGTGGTTTACGTTTCAAGGTCCGTAAAATCCAAAAATCGAGGGAAAAAATTCGCCCGACCGCCGTGAGCATTACTTTCCCTTGTTACCGTGGGTCAATTTTGATGAAATGGCCACCGATTAGCTTCTCGAAATCCAAGATCAAAGTTTCCCATCAGTGGAATCAGCGATCGAGTGACACTAGCCCGCATGTTTGAGCTTCTGTTCCCCCTCTCCTTCCCTATCGAATGTGAAATTTAGGTAACTTAGAATACATTAGACATATTGATACACTATTCATTCGAATATATTAAAAATTTCGTTTTATAACGCCAAATATTTTAATTTGTTGTACATATTAATGTTGTAGATTTAAGTTTTGCTTATTTTGAAACATTGGACGTTCTGATACCTTGGACATTTTGATATGTCGGGCATTTTGTTACATTGGATATTTTGGTAGGTACCTTCGACAAAACTAAACATGTGTTGGGTTGTCAAATAAACAATATAAAATAATATCTTTGTTTTTGGAGGAGGATATTACGAATTTCAATTTCGATTATACAATTTCGTCTTGAACGTTTGTAAAGAACGGAGACGTTTGTAAAATCAATGATCTTGAAGATGGTGGTTAAAAGACGCGTTCGTTTGGGCAAACAATCTCCTATCTTGAACGTTCAAACTTCAAAGTTTATTAAGAAACTTCCAAAATTAGATTAATCTATAAACTTAATTAATCAATCAGTTTCTATATTTAAAAACAAATTTAAATGCTTGCATACGATTCTGCAACACATTGGGACATTTTCATGTCAACCACTACACAACAAGGTAGTGAAGTAAGGTTGTTAGTTCATGTACCCAAGCATCAAAGTTTTCGTGACGATTTTTCAGTTCATGTGCCAAAGCAAAATATAAGGTTGTTGATTGTTCTCTACGCAAACACAGTGAGTCTATTTTATTTATTGGTCGCGTGAGCAAGATTTGCTTAGTTTTCGTGACGATTTTTCAGTTCATGTGCCAAAGCAAAGACATGAAAATGTCAAAAATAATCATCATGTTCAAAGCCACAAATAATTCAAACTTAGGACTATGGAAACTTTGACAATTCTCTCCTTGGAATTAGGTTTTGGTACATTTAAGACAATACTTTTATGAGGACCCTGGCACAACCTAGAATACCAATTATGTTTGACCGACTTCGCAGGAAGAAACAGTTACGCAAAATGTCAAGTTTAATTTTAATAACCCATCAATTAGGGGAAAGGCACCAGTTATTGGACGCTTTGACTTTGGAAGCTCCTGAAAAAATCGCCATTTCGCTTTCAAGAACTGCTGACATTTTTTTTTTTTTTTTTTGTGCTCTACAAGAACTTTTTGATTGCGATATTAAATTTTCAAAATGTAAATAAATTTATTTTTATATGAATAATTTTTTACTAAAAACGTGTTTACTCTTGGACACTGTGCACCAGCTATTGGATGCCTGAGAACCAGTCATTGGGCACATAAAAAACCGTTTTTTCTCCAGTTTTTGATCTTAAATTGTTTTGTAAAGGGGTTCTAAACGATTCGTTTAAATTTTGAAACATTTAAGAGACATTTGAATTATTTTCAAAATAGAAAAGTTGCTACAGCGCTTCTTGCCCAGGTCGTCAGTAAAGGAACGAAATAGAGGTGAAGCCCAGTCAAAATACGAAATTTAAAAATAAGTTTTTACTGAGATTATTATTGTGGTATCAAAGAATAATAATTAAAAAATATCGTCCTATGACACACCGATAAGAGTACCAACCTCCTTCCGCCTACGGAGGTTTTGAGGTTGGTCAAAACTTACTATAAAATTGGTTAAACCGTTTATTTTCATATCAGAATTAAATTTATATCCCACTCTCTGAAAAATAGGAGTTGTTCAAATCAACACTTAGCTTTATAGATCTACTGTATCAGCAAATTTATTCATGGCCAATAATGTGTAAAATGAATAAACTTAATAAAACCTCATCTCTTAAAATGATCTTGAGATGAAATTGAGATCACTCTTGGTTAACTAGACAAGTACTCAATTAAAATGGAAAATTCGAGACATGTTGAAAAATTACCTATCTTGATCTCTTAAAATCTCGGAAAAAGAGTTCCAGTCAATTCTGAATCACTGCCCAATAAATGTTAACCTAGGGAAAATCAACACTTCACCAGTTATTGGACACCCGACCAATAACTGGATGTCAACAGCTTTCTGGTTCCAGTTATTTGACACCCCCCTTGCATTAAACTAAAAACATTAAAACTACAATTTCTACACACTATTCGCACGGAAATTTACTCACCTAGCAGAAACTAACTCAATGAAAACATAACATCATTTATGAAGTACGAAAAATCACAATGAATAGGATCAGATTTGTTACCGAATTCACAAGAAACACGACCGACGGGGATCTCATGAAGTTTCAAAGCACACTAGAAATTGTAAGAGTATTTTGGGTATTTCTAGTGTACATCAGTGCGATACAGGAAAGTTCCTTTACTACTGCAATAGTTTTGCAATAAAACTCCCGCCCATATTCTTTAAAATTCAGATAATATTACGAAGTGTCCAATAACTGGTGCCATCCCCCTACAAAAGAAAAGGAAAGAGTTTTTGGTTCATTATTTTCAATAATGAACCTTTGGAATCGACCAAGAAAATTTTTTTTTTAACACCCCTTCAAAATTTGTTAATTTACGTTTCAAGGTATACGTAGAATCCAAAAATCGAATACAAATTTGGCCGTCAGTACCCAGTACGCGGCACTTTCCCCAGTTAGCATTGATCGATATCGATGAAATTTGGTATGTAGGCTCGATCTGGGGTCTAGTTTTGCCCCGAAGATTTTGGTTGATGTAGGTCACTTCTAAGGGTTCGAAAATGAATTTTGAAATTTTGAAAACGCCCTAACTCAAAAAATTTTGATATAAAGGTATTGTTTTTCCTTCAATTTAAGATTCTATAGAATTTTTAGAATTTTTTGAGACCACGCGGAGCCCTGTAGAACAAACCGTTTGCTCCCTACGAGAATTTAAGGGTTTTACGTACGTTAAATCAGAAACACGAGTGTGAATCGCAAAAGAGGCCTAATCTCCGTTCAAATTAAAGTTGACTGAAATGCGATCGACGTTTTTCTTCATGTTGGATGGTTGGTGGCTTTGTAGATGAGTGATCTATATAGAAAAATAATAAACCATTATGTAATAATTTGCAGCGTTTTTCAACAAATGACGATAATATCGATTTCCTTTTAGATTTTTTTCTGAGGTACCTACCCTGTATTTTTGAATCCCCTCCCAAGCCCCCCCAAAAATACTTGTCTGCATCTTCATAATTGTGGCGACATCGATTGATAAACCTCGGTCGATTGACTGCCTCACGAGAGAGCGCACGCACAACTTCTTCTGGCTTCTCAGGGGTCTGGCTGGTAATCAGCTCTGGTCGTCTGAGAACGATGGCTTCTCCGCTGATGAGCCTAACTGAATTAACTCACACTGCTACGGAATTAACTTGTTAATAGCGGACTGTTTTGTTTTTATGAAGAAAAACCACCTTCTTTCAGTCACATGTGTAGTAGTAACGTTTCAAACCTTCAAGGATTGGGGTCCTCATCAGTAAACACATATTTTGTCTGAAAGGAAAGGTTTATTCTTATAAAAACAAATTACTCCACGATAAAGCAAACTAACCAGCCGGGAAGACATTCCATCACCATTATTAAATTAACCTATTGAAACCCTGCGTGTGGGTGTATCTGTGTGTACGTGTAGGCGAAGGTGGATGTGTCACTGCTTCCGATTTAAGACTGGAATTAAACGTGGTTGAGACCAGGAAGCGTGATTCTCTCCTCCTCTCATATTTACAAGAAAAAACCTTTCCGAGAGATGCAGAACCTCGCGACACCTCTCGTGATGTTATCTCAGGGTGTCAGTTTCTTCTAGAAGTTGCAAATAGGATGTCTTAGAAGGTGTTGTGTTTCTACGCACAAGTACCCGTCATGGGCCTAGTGAGTATACAGATATCGTCACAGGGAACTCGTAGTTTTCATGTGAGTATCATTCCATTAAAAAAAAAAAATTTCAAAGTAGAATAAGTTCAACGTCAGTACCGTACTGGTTTTATCATAAACGAGCATATTCGATCGCTCATTCAAGTATGTGTTCACAATCACTGGACTGCTCATGCAAGTAGTTGTGATTCACAGTTTTATACGGGATTGTGGTCTCGCACTACATAACGGGATCGTAATCTTACGGGGTTGTTGTCCCTGGGATTGTAGTTTCTTAGGTTTGTTTAGAGCACCGTGCTAAGCACAACTTATAAAAACAAGGTAAGTGTGATCAATAAGTCAAGACTGAGCGATCTTGCTTTTGAATTTGCGGATAATTGTTATAATTGAATTGTTTCCACGTAGGGAGATGGAAAACGCGGCAAATTATTCCACAAGGTTTATTATTTTCCTGTACAGATGACTCGTCCACAAAGATCATAACTTTGGCATTGTCACTACCTACCTACCAAATGCTACTTTTTTTCAACCTATAAACTATAGGCATTTACTACACATACTGCCTTCACACCTTCACAATCAAGTTTATTTGGAAGAAATAATCGCTTCACACTCGATTAAAAAAATAACAAGTTGTGGTTCCTTCATATGGAAATTTGATTACTGGTTTGCTAAGGGAGCAAAACTGAATAAAACTCGAAGAAAAGAATACCTAGCTTGAATTTCAACGGAGATTGGACCTCTTAGCTGACTAAACCTCCCGAGTCCGACCCTTAAGTACTCGTAGGGACCGAACGGTTTGTCCTACAGAGCTCCGGGTGGTCTCTAAAATTGTTAAAAAATTCAATTCTTTTTCAAATGGGTGAAAAAGAATACCGTTATTCCGAGAGTTTTTGAGCTAGGGCACTCTTGAAAATTTCAACCCTTATTTTTCATCCCTTAGAAGTGATCGAAAATGGATCGTATATACTAAATTTCATCGAAATCGGTCCATGGTTGTAAGAATAGTGCTGCGTACGGCGGACGGAAAATTTTGTATTCGATTTTCAAATTCTACGTACCTTGAAACGTAAAACAGCAAATTTTGAGGGGGGGGGGGTTAATTTTTGTACTTGCTCGATTCCAATGGTTCATGATTGAAAATAATAAACCAAAATTTACTTTCGGAATCAAAATCAAGCTCTAATCTATAGGCTTTCCTATACATATTGAGAATTTTCCAAATCAAATTGAGAAAACGAAACTCTTTTTTGACCCGACTTCAACGCGCCGAAGGCGCGCGAAAGAGGAGGTACTCAATTCGGGGTTGTCGTGGGACGACGATTTTTTTTTTTTTTTTTTTTTGTATGTCTGAACACCTTGCATTTCTTTATTCTGGTACCAATGTGTTCCAAAACTATTAGGTAGTAGGTCACTGCTGTCGTATGAAGGAGGATGAGAGAGTGACGATGTGTGTGAATCCCCGTAAAAAATGTTTGGATTCCAACAAACCATCTTTTGATTAGATATTATCTAATTATACCTAATCTATTGATCTAATCTATCTTTAATTAGATAATATCTATATAATGTAATATTGCAAGTATTGCAATGATTACAAGGTCTAGATGATGATGTGGGTTTGTGATATGACTATGGGTACATACTCAAATGATCGGTTAGTATACAACATGCATCGAAAGTTCAATACAAACCGGAGTAAGGGTAGGTAAGTAAGTAAGTTAACAACCTTCTCATGTTGAATCTTTAACCAACTGCCTTTCTTGGTGTCGTGGACGTCTTCAGCTGTTATCACAGGGAATATTCTTACTAAGATCCATTTACACTTATTGTCACACTCTCATCCTCCTTCATACGACAGCAGTGACCTACTACCTAATAGTTTTGGAACACATTTATTACCTCAATGATACCCACTCTCGTTCCTGTTTTGTATTGCACTATCGACGCATGTCGTAATACTAACCAGATGGAAGTGGAATCTCTGATGATCCATACATGGGCACAGCGGCGACCTTCAATCCGTACCACTCACCTACCCCTTCCAACCTTCCCAACTGAATTCCCTAAGATTATTATTTTTCCCTTTTTGGTGTTTACGGACATCATTTTTTGAGGTCGGTCATTTTTTGTTAAAAGGTTTTTTATAGGAAAGGCCACAAAAACGACGAGTAATGCAAAATGGGAAAGGATTCATACTTTTTTCATGTTCATATTAAATTTATATGCAAGAAAAAACATAAATTTAATACTTATATTAAAATTCATTATCTCCAATTAAACAAATTGAAAATCAACATACAAAATTCTTCTTACTCAAGAAGAATTTTGCCTTGGGAAGTTGTCTATCCATCACCCCGATTGCGCAGTCAGTGGCCCTGAAATGTTCTAATATCTCAACGAACCGCGTGTGCTGCTGCCCTTTTGATTTCACTTAGTACGTTTCTAACTAAAATTTGTTTTTGAAAAGTCTTTTCGGCCGGGTTGGTACAACTGAGAAGCCACAGTTAGTGTATTTTCGCTTCAACGTTAGCTGCATGGTGAAGTTCATAAATAATTCTCAATTTGATTTGGAAAAATTGTCAATTTATTTGAAAAATTTTCAATTGGATTTGAAAAATTCTCAACTTGATTTGAAAAATTTCGTAAATTGATTTGGGAAATTCTCAATTTGATTTGGAATGTTCCCAATTTGATTTGGAAAATTCTCAATTTGATTCGGAAAAACTCAATTTGGTTTAGAAATTCTCAATTTGATTTGGAACACCTATGTTCTACCCCTCTTTGTGTCCATCTCCAGGTTTTGCCTTTCATCGTCGGCTTGTCCCTGTTGAAGCTGAGTGCGGCGGTCGTGTGCCACTTCGACGCCAGCTGCACTTGCACCAGAGACCACCCCAACCTGGGAGAGGTGGACTGCTCCAACACCAGAGTGTCCCTCAGCCGCATCAACGCCTCAAAACTCTACTCCTTGGCTCTCGTCAACAACCAGATCGACTACCTGCCGTCCAATTTGTTCGAAGGCACAGGTATTTAGAAACAACATTCAACAGATTCACTAGAGCGTCAGAGCTCTGGTTACTCCTACAGTTACTTCTAAAGTGCAACAAATGCACTGAAGACTCAAACCTTGACAACTTGCAAAAGGTATAATGGTTGAATTTTGAATAAAGATTCAGAAAGATGTAGGTTAGTATTATTTATTTCTACTTATACTTTGAGTACTTGGAAACATTTTAAATAAAAATAATGTTGTCTACTTATGATTTCTTTTCAAAAATGCTGCAAATTAGATTTTGTGAGTGCGTTAATTAGGAAATTTGATTACTGGTTCCTAATGACGCAAAACTGAGTATGTAGAAGTCGAAGAAACGAACAGCAATCGCATTTTGGTTAGCTAAAATTTGAAAGAAAATTAGGCCTCTTGCGATTCACATTCGTGTTTCTCATTTAACGTAAGGGAACGAACGGTTGGTCCTACAGAGCCTCGGGTGGTTTCTTTCGATTCTAAAAATTCATTACTATTTCAAATTGGCAAAATTTTTATTCGATTTTTGGATTCAACGTACCTTGAAAAGTAAACCCAAATGGGAGGGGGAGGGGGTTAATTTTTTTATAAGGCGATTCCAAAGTTTCATTATTGAAAATAATAAAGCAAAATTAATGAAGATAGTAGGTATTTTATTAATTTTTTTTACACAGTAACAATCAATTTATTTTACATAACAAGTAATTTTTCTGAGGAATAATTGCCTGAAAAATCGTTTTGAAAACAATCTAATGGAATTTTGAATTTAGTTAAGGCCATAACTGACTGGTTAACGAAATGAATCCAGCTCTTGCAGTGTAATTCAAGGAATGAAAGAAAAGAGAATGTGTCGCTCTACTTTTCCCTTGATTCCTCCAGGGTGTCGTATCCAGTTGATTCAATATCTCCGGGTTTAATTTCAGGTAGCGAGATAATGCTGGAAAATCCAACTGTGCCCCGACAAATATTGCCCAGAGGATTCTGGAATGTTTGATTGACTCATCAGTTGAAGTAACCAAACAAATTAGATCAAAAAATATGAGAAAAAAAATCTGCTCTATAGGTGTAACACATGGTTTTCTGATGATTGAATAGATGATCCGATGAATTATTGTTTCAAAACCAATCTCCAAGTACTTACCAATACCTTCTAATTTAATGATTAGCTCTCCTAAAAAACGGTGATACGTGTGGTGTATCATGTAACGGTTTTTGAGAGCGGGAAAATATTATGAGAAATAGAAGAAAGTTAATTATTTTTCTATAACATACTTTATTGTATAAGGGAAACCAACTTATATGAATAGGAACTGTGAAAAATAAAGTCATTGAACAAAATTATGAGTAGAAAAAATACCACAAAAAAATGTATTTGTGTTGAAAAATTAAAACTAGACACAGTAGGTATTTACTCATCGAACTAAACAATTCATTAGCAACATTAATCACAGGAAAATTTCAATTTTTCTGAACATTAATAATTTGGAAAGAAAACGCCGCTTTATGAAGAAAATTCCGCAAGCTACAAGGATGCGCAAGGTGTATTGATTTGATGAAAATCAGCTGCAGGCACTAAAGATGGCTCCTGTGACAGGCCAATTTATTATAAATATGAAGAGGATTCGAACTTAGGAAGGTGACGAGAAGGGTACTCTCAAATCCACACGATAGAGGGCACAGCAACCTTTCAAAACTAAATTTTGTATCAATTTGATACCGCGCGTATTGAAGGGTTATAGGACAATTCCTGATAAGGAACTATTCAGAGTCAAAACCACACAATCACTGGAAATGTCAACGAATTCGGTTGGAAACTGGAGAAATTATGCATGTTACAAGGATTTCATATTGCTTTTAATGAATTACACCACGGAGCTGAAATTGTGTTAACCTATGTGTGACTCTCTCTTTCATAGAATCTGTTTATCTGTTAGTCATCCATTTGTTATCTACTTTACTTCACATGTTCAGGTCTGTACAGATTTCATCTTTCTCACAATGCTGTCTATCAGTTGGAAGAAGATGTCTTCAGCGGGGTCGAGTACGCTCTTTGGGAGCTCCACCTCACTTACTGCAAACTTTCAGAAATTCCATTCAAGTCCATTAGACATCTTCAGAAACTAAGAACGTTGAACCTAACAGGTAAATTATGTAGAATACACATTAATATTATTATTTGATCGCATCTATCAACGTTTTGGTAATCATCGAGCGTAGTAATCTCTTGATACCAAGCAAGATACATCCGTATATAGATACTTGGGTGGATGCGAGAAAGGTAGATTTGGATGGCATAAAATGGATACCACGCATTGTCACTTTTTTTTACACGGGGTTTTTTTACTCTTCATTTTGCCGGGACTTCTGCACAATTAATTAGTTCCCGAAAGGTTGTATACAGAATTATAGCGCTTTGGAAGAACTGAAGAAAATTCGACTGCTGACTCAGCTGAACTAAAAT
>CM019168.2:44032035-44085604 GCA_009739505.2 Apolygus lucorum | reverse complement strand
TAAAGCTGACTGAAATGTGATCGACGTTTTCTTCATGTTGGATGGTTGGTGGCTTGTAGATGAGTGATCTATATAGAAAAATAATAAAGCATTGTGTAATAATTTGCAGCGTTTTTCAACAAATGACGATAATATCGATTCCTTTTGATTTTTTCTGAGGTACCTACCCTGTATTTTTGAATCTCCTCCCAAGCCCCCCCCAAAATGCTTGTCTGCATCTTCATAATTGTGGCGACATCGATTGATAAACCTCGGTCGATTGACCGCCTCACGAGAGAGCGCACGCACAACTTCTTCTGGCTTCTCAGGGTCTGGCTGTGGTAATCAGCTCTGGTCGTCTGAGAACGATGGCTTCTCCGCTGATGAGCCTAACTGAATTAACTCACATGCTACGGAATTAACTTGTTAATAGCGGACTGTTTTGTTTTTATGAAGAAAAACCACCTTCTTTCAGTCACATGTGTATAGTAGTAACGTTTCAAACCTTCAAGGATTGGGGTCCTCATCAGTAAACACATATTTTGTCTGAAGGAAAGGTTTATTCTTATAAAAACAAATTACTCCACGATTAAAGTAAACTAACCAGCCGGGAAGACATCCATCACCATCATTAAATTAAACTATTGAAACCCTGCGTGTGGTGTATCTGTGTGTACGTGTAGGCGAAGGTGGATGTGTCACTGCTTCCGATTTAAGACTGGAATTAAACGTGGTTGAGACCAGGAAGCGTGATTCTCTCCTCCTCTCATATTTTACAAGAAAAACCTTCCGAGAGATGCAGAACCTCGCGACCTCTCGTGATGTTATCTCAGGGTGTCAGTTTCTTCTAGAAGTTGCAAATAGGATGTCTTAGAAGGTGTTGTGTTTCTACGCACAAGTACCGGTCATGGGCCTAGTGAGTATACAGAATCGTCACAGGGAACTCGTAGTTTTCATGTGAGTATCATTCAATTAAAAAAAAAAACAAATTTCAAAGTAGAATAAGTTCAAGTCAGTACCGTACTGGTTTTATCATAAACGAGCATATTCGATCGCTCATTCAAGTATGTGTTCACAATCACAGGACTGCTCATGCAAGTAGTTGTGATTCACAGTTTTATACGGGATTGTGTCTCGCGCACTACATAACGGGATGTCGTAATCTTACGGGGTTGTTGTCCCTGGGATTGTAGTTTCTTAGATTGTTTAGAGCACCGTGCTAAGCACAACTTATAAAAACAAGGTAAGTGTAATCAATAATTCAAGACTGAGCGATCATGCTTTTGAATTTGCGGATAATTGTTATAATTTGAATTGTTTCCACGTAGGGAGATGGAAACGCGGGCAAATTATTCCACAAAGGTTTATTATTTTCCTGTACAGATGACTCGTCCACAAAGATCATAATCTGGCATGTGTCACTACCTACCTACCAATGCTACTTTTTTTCAACCTATAAACTATAGGCATTTACTACACATACTGCCTTCACACCTTCACAATCAAGTTATTTGGAAGAAATAATCGCTTCACACTCGATAAAAAAAATGACAAGTTGTGGTTCCTTCATATGGAAATTGATTACTGGTTGCTAAGGGAGCAAAACTGAAAAAACTCGAAAGAAGAAAAGAATACCTAGCTTGAATTTCAACGGAGATTGGACCTCTTAGCTGACTAAACCTCCCGAGTCCGACCCTTAAGTACTCGTAGGGACCGAACGGTTGTCCTACAGAGCCGGGTGGTCTCTAAAATTGTTAAAAATTCAATCTTTTTCAAATGAGTGAAAAAGAATACCGTTATCCGAGAGTTTTGAGCTAGGGCACTCTTGAAAATTAACCCTTATTTTCATCCCTTAGAAGTGATCGAAAATGGATCGTATATACTAAATTTCATCGAAATTGGTCCATGTGTTGTAAGAATAGTGCTGCGTACGGCGGGACGAAATTTTGTATTCGATTTTCAAATTCTACGTACCTTGGAAACGTAAAACAGCAAATTTTGAGGGGGGGGGAGGGGTTAATTTTTGTTCTTGCTCGATTCCAATGGTTCATGATTGAAAAAAAACCAAAATTTACTTTCGGAATCAAAATCAAGCTCTAATCTATAGGCTTTCCTATACATATTGAGAATTTTCCAAATCAAATTGAGAAAACGAAACTCTTTTTTGACCGACTTCAACGCGCCGAAGGCGCGCGAAAGAGGAGGTACTCAATTCGGGTTGTCGTGGGACGACGTTTTTTTTTTTTTTTTTTTGTATGTCTGAACACTTTGCATTTATTCTGGTACCAATGTGTTCCAAACTATTAGGTAGTAGGTCACTGCTGTCGTATGAAGGAGGATGAGAGAGTGACGATGTGTGTGAATCCCGTAAAAAATGTTTGGATTCCAACAAACCATCTTTGATTAGATGATATCTAATTATACCTAATCTATTGATCTAATCTATCTTTAATTAGATAATATCTAATAATGGAATATTGCAAGATTGCAAGTGATTGCATGGATTGCAAGGTCTAGATGGTGATGTATGTGGCTTTGTGATATGAGTATGGGTACATACTCAAATGATCGGTTATTTACAACATGCATCGAAAGTTCAATACAAACCGGAGTAAGGGTAGGTAAGTAAGTAAGTTAACAACCTTCTCATGTTGAATCTTTAACCAACTGCCTTTCTTGGTGTCGTGGACGTCTTCAGCTGTTATCACAGGGAATATTCTTACTAAGATCCATTTACACTTATTGTCACACTCTCATCCTCCTTCATATGACAGCAGTGACCTACTACCTAATAGTTTTGGAACACATTTATTACCTCAATGATACCCACTCTCGTTCCTGTTTTGTATTGCACTATCGACGCATGTCGTAATACTAACCAGATGGAAGTGGAATCTACTGATGATCCATACATGGGCACAGCGGCGACTTCAATCCGTACCTACCTACCCACCTTCCCAACTGAATTCCCTAAGATTATTATTTTTCCCTTTTGGTGTTTACGGACATCATTTTTGAGGTCGGTCCATTTTTTTGTTAAAAAGGTTTTTATATGGAAGACACAAAAACGACGAGTAATGCAAAATGGGAAAGGAGTCATCCTTTTTTCATGTTCATATTAAAATTTATTATGCTAGAAAAAACATAATTTAATACTTATATTAAAATTCATATATCTTCCATAAACAAATTGAAAATCAAATTACAAAATTCTTCTTACTCAATGAAGAATTTTGCCTTGGGAAGTTTGTCTATCCATCACCCGATTTGCGCAGTCAGTGGCCCTGAAATGTTCTAATATCTCAACGAACCGAGTGTGCTGCTGCCCTTCTGATTCACTTAGTACGTTTCTAACTTAAAAATTTGTTTTTGAAAAGTCTTTTCGGCCGGGTTGGTACAACTGAGAAGCCCAATTAGTGTATTTTCGCTTCAACGTTAGCTGCATGGTGAATTCATAACTAATTCTCAATTTGATTTGGAAAATTGTCAATTTATTTGAAAAATTTTCAATTGGATTTGAAAAATTCTCAACTTGATTTGAAAAATTCGTAAATTGATTTGGGAAATTCTCAATTTGATTTGGAACGTTCCCAATTTGATTTGGAAAATTCTCAATTTGATTTGGAACACCTATGTTCTACCCCTCTTTGTGTCCATCTCCAGGTTTTGCCTTTCATCGTCGGCTTGTCCCTGTTGAAGCTGAGTGCGGCGGTCGTGTGCCACTTCGACGCCAGCTGCACTTGCACCAGAGACCACCCCAACCTGGGAGAGGTGGACTGCTCCAACACCAGAGTGTCCCTCAGCCGCATCAACGCCTCAAAACTCTACTCCTTGGCTCTCGTCAACAACCAGATCGACTACCTGCCGTCCAATTTGTTCGAAGGCACAGGTAATTTAGAAACAACATTCAACAGATTCACTAGAGCGTCGAGCTCTGGTTACTCCTACAGTTACTTCTAAAGTGCAACAAATGCACTGAAGACTCAAAACCTTGACAACTTGCAGAAGGTATAATGGTTGAATTTTGAATAAAGATTCAGAAAGATGTAGGTTAGTATTATTTATTTCTACTTATACTTTGAGTACTTGGAAACATTTTAATAAAAATAATGTTGTCTACTTATGATTTCTTTTCAAAAATGCTGCAAATTAGATTTTGTGAGTGCGTTAATTAGGAAATTTGATTACTGGTTCCTAATGACGCAAAACTGAGTATGTAGAAGTCGAAGAAACGAACAGCAATCGCATTTTGGTTAGCTAAAATTTGAAAGAAAATTAGGCCTCTTGCGATTCACATTCGTGTTTCTCATTTAACGTAAGGGAACGAACGGTTGGTCCTACAGAGCCTCGGGTGGTTTTTTTCGATTCTAAAAATTCATTACTATTTCAAATTGGCAAAATTTTTATTCGATTTTTGGATTCAACGTACCTTGAAAAGTAAACCAACAAGTGGGAGGGGGAGGGGGTTAATTTTTTTATAAGGCGATTCCAAAGTTTCATTATTGAAATAATAAGCAAAATTAATGAAGACAGTAGGTATTTTATTAATTTTTTTTACACAGTAACAATCAATTTATTTTACATAACAAGTAATTTTTTCTGAGGAATAATTGCCTGAAAAATCGTTTTTTGAAAACAATCTAATGGAATTTTGAATTTAGTTAAGGCCATAACTGACTGGTTAACGGAATGAATCCAGCTCTTGCAGTGTAATTTCAAGGAATGAAAGAAAAGAGAATGTGTCGCTCTACTTTTCCCTTGATTCCTCCAGGGTGTCGTATCCAGTTGATTCAATATCTCCGGGTTTAATTTCAGGTAGCGAGATAATGCTGGAAAATCCAACTGTGCCCCGACAAATATTGCCCAGAGGATTCTGGAATGTTTGATTGACTCATCAGTTGAAGTAACCAAACAAATTAGATCAAAAAATATGAAAAAAAAATCTGCTCTATAGGTGTAACACATGGTTTTCTGATGATTGAATAGATGATCCGATGAATTATTGTTGATCAAAACCAATCTCCAAGTACTTACCAATACCTTCTAATTTAATGATTAGCTCTCCTAAAAAACGGTGATACGTGTGGTGTATCATGTAACGGTTTTTGAGAGCGGGAAAATATTATGACAAATAGAAGAAAGTTAATTATATTCTATAACATACTTTATTGTATAAGGGAAACCAACTTATATGAATAGGAACTGTGAAAAATAAAGTCATTGAACAAAATTATGAAGTAGAAAAAATACCACAAAAAAATGTATTTGTGTTGAAAAATTAAAACTAGACACAGTAGGTATTTACTCATCGAACTAAACAATTCATTAGCAACATTAATCACAGGAAAATTTCAATTTTTCTGAACATTAATAATTTGGAAAGAAAACGCCGCTTTATGAAGAAAATTCCGCAAGCTACAAGGATGCGCAAGGTGTATTGATTTGATGAAAATCAGCTGCTGGCACTAAAGATGGCTCCTGTGACATGCCAATTTATTATAAATATGAAGAGGATTCGAACTTAGGAAGGTGACGAGAAGGGTACTCTCAAATCCACACGATAGAGGGCACAGCAACCTTTCAAAACTAAATTTTGTATCAATTGATACCGCGCGTATTGAAGGGTTATAGGACGATTCCTGATAAGGAACTATTCAGAGTCAAAACCACACAATCACTGGAAATGTCAACGAATTCGGTTGGAAACTGGAGAAATTATGCATGTTACAAGGATTTCATATTGCTTTTAATAAATTACACCACGGAGCTGAAATTGTGTTAACCTATGTGTGACTCTCTCTTTCATAGAATCTGTTTATCTGTTAGTCATCCATTTGTATCTACTTTACTTCACATGTTCAGGTCTGTACAGATTTCATCTTTCTCACAATGCTGTCTATCAGTTGGAAGAAGATGTCTTCAGCGGGGTCGAGTACGCTCTTTGGGAGCTCCACCTCACTTACTGCAAACTTTCAGAAAATTCCATTCAAGTCCATTAGACATCTTCAGAAACTAAGGACGTTGAACCTAACAGGTAAATTATGTAGAAATACACATTATTATTATTTGATCGCATCTATCAACGTTTTGGTAATCATCGAGCGTAGTAATCTCTTGATACCAAGCAAGATACATCCGTTATATAGATACTTGGGTGGATGCGAGAAAGGTAGATTTGGATGGCATAAAATGGATACCACGCATTGTCAACTTTTTTTACACGGGGTTTTTTTACTCTTCATTTTGCCGGGAACTTCTCGCACAATTAATTAGTTCCCGAAGGTTGTATACAGAATTATAGCGCTCTTGGAAGAACTGAAGAAAATTCGACTGCTGACTCAGCTGAACTAAAATTTCTGAGATCCATCCTATACACAGTGGTCATAAGGGGACCACAATATTTTGGTGCTTTAGATTAGTAGGAGAGCTTCATTATCCACACAGCTGATCTGACTTTCCTGACTTATTCCCAATTGTGGCCTTAAAGGAACTGTGTGTTGTAGCAACTAAATTCGGTTCTATGTTGAACAGGAGAGGAGTTTTGGCTATGATAAGAGCTCTACAGCTCACTCAGGTGATCAAACCCCGTAATCGGCACATCAGCTCGTCATACTTGATCTACGCTCCAAAAAATTGGACAAAAAACAGGGTGAAAATTGAAACAAAAAAGTCTCTTTACGCTTTGAACCAATAATAACTCTAAAACGAGCATCTACACTGCATGCAGATACATCTGTACATGGATATGTCTTATGATGGCAATTTAAATGATGAGCTCACTCAGCTGATCAATGACCACTCAGGCGCCTTCAGCATTCTCCATTGACCCGCCCTCTCAAATTTCAGCTTCCTGCGTTCAACAGCATCAGAAAAAAAACGTTGCATTGTTTTGTGTGTCGAAAATTTTGGAATGACCCCCAGAACTAAGACATATTCATGTCAAAAAATCCAATTATAGTTGGAATTAAGGGGAACTATCCCATTATTTTCCTTTATAGGTTAGCTAAACACGTTTTTTCGGTCGGGGAGTGATCTCTACATTCTGCTAACGATCTGTAACTAAGTTTTTCCCTTATTACTGCAGGAAGTACCATCTTTCCACTCTGCCTGTACACAGTTTCGTTTCTGTCCTGGTCTTTTTGATCGATGTTTCAAAACAAGCATTTTGTGGCCTCCGTTAAGAGGGTACTTATCCCCCAATTTTAGGTACCAAGCTACTCAGCAGACTGCCCCCTACCAAGAATCAAATTATCAGCTGTTGTTCAGGGGTTCGTCTTCTCAGTGTGGTCCTCTCGTTTGATTGCCAGAACCACAGTAACACATGTGTAATATTCCTCAGGAAATGCTATCCTGAATATCAGCGCGGATCAGTTGAGAGGCGTGGCGGCCTCCTTGCAAGTGCTGATTTTGGCTGAAAACAGGCTGTCTTCTCTTCCTGATGGAATCTTCTCGGGTCTTCAGTCTCTGGAGGTCCTTACACTTCGAGGAAACGCTCTCAAGACGTTGGAACCTGCCGCCTTCACTCCGCCACCTCTGAGATTGAGTAACCTCGATTTATCGGATAATCTGCTTAAATCCTTGAACTACAAACAGCTTGCAAACATCAGGTAAGGTTGATCGGGAAATTTGTAAATTCGTAAATCGAAAGATCTATGGCAAAAGTGACCAAATATTTGCCCACTTTTTGCATCAGAGCCTCAACAGTTTGACAACTTCAACAATTTGAACTCATACTCTTGCTCCTCAGTATTGAAGCTTAGTATTCGTTCAACGGGTCACAAAAATCCACTCACATTCTGGGTTTTATTCAGATCTTTTTGAACAACTTTGATTCTGCGTCTGTCTATTGTCAATTCCTTGTTCTCATTTGGCGATATTTTCAGGATTCATGTTGGTTAACCTCGTGACGGTCCCCTATGAATTCATCAATGATTTTAGTTAGACATCAGTGTCTCTCGATCTGACAGCCCGATTTAAACAAATTTGGAAGTTGCGACGATAACACTAGATTACAAAATTTAGGGGTGGTCTGGCTGCCTCGTTCTTTCACCACTTTTCTTATGGTATTTGGTGCGCTGAATCCGAATCTGACGTCAGTTTTTTTTGTTTACGTCGGATTTTCAAGATATAGCTAGTTTTAAGATTTTTCTAGTTCTCACTTTTCTTCATTTTTTAGTGAAAACTCATCTTGCTCAAATATCCTCAAAAAGTACTCAGACTTATAGGAAATTTCATGTAGAATCCGAATATGTACTTAGTTTTTAAGTAAAACTGTGTTAAACCCCATATTTTACACAAAACGTATCAAAAAACACCGGTTCTCAACGTTTTTTCTTCGGGTTTTTCCTTACATTTTGCCACTTGAAAAAAAAATTAAGGCTAAAAAAAATTGTCTCGGGCCTTTACTTTGTAGGAGGGACACCCCAGAGGAGAATGAGACCAATCGCAGCCTCCTAAACCCATTAATATCGAAGGAATGAGCTTTTTCATGGCACTGAGATGAAAATTCACAAAACCCGTTAATTAGTTTTTCGAGATAAGTATGTGCGTTCCTAAATCTGTTTTCCTCAAATGGATTTTCCTTTCTTCTACATTTTTTATGCTTGTCACCTATTAAGAGTAAGATCAAAAATAGGTACTCAAAGGGGGAGTAAATCATAATTGGGAAACTCTTGTTTTGTTAAGTGATTTTAATTCAGTTTTACAAACGAAACACAATAAACTATACAAAAGTTGACGGTGTAAATCTGTTTCATGAAGGCTCAGATGAATCAAAAGTGGGTAAAATATTTGTTTATTCCTCCACCTCAGAGGTTTCATCGCCGGCATCTATGTAGAGAAAACTTTGCCGCCTGAGGTAAATCTCTTTTTAAGGTCCAACAATAGTCCGCCATCATGTGAACTTCCCAATACCCTTTGTAACGTTCTTCCATGGTTTTATATCTTGGTGGAACCTCTGAGGTGGAGGAATAAACAAACATTTTACCCACTTTTGATTCATCTGAGCCTTCATGAAACATATTTACACCGTCAACTTTTCTATAGTTTATTGTGTTTCGTTTGTAAAACTGAATTAAAATCACTTAACAAAACAAGAGTTTCCCAATTATGATTTACTCCCCCTTTGAGTACCTATTTTCGATCTTACTCTTAATAGGTGACAAGTATAAAAAATGTAGAAGAAAGGAAAATCCATTTGAGGAAAACAGATTTAGGAACGCATTACTTATCTCGAAAAACTAATTAACGGTTTTTGTGAATTTTCAACTCAGTGCCATGAAAAAGCTCATTCCTTCGATATTAATGGGTTTAGGAGGCTGCGATTGGTCTCATTCTCCTCTGGGGTGTCCCCCCTACAAAGTAAAGGCCCGAGACAATTTTTTTTAGCCTTAATTTTTTTTTTCAAGTGGCAAAATGTAAGGAAAAACCCGAAGAAAAAACGTTGAGAACCGGTGTTTTTTGGTACGTTTTGTGAAAAATAAGGGGTTTAACACAGTTTTACTTAAAAACTAAGTACATATTCGGATTCTACATGACATTTCCTATAAGTCTGAGTACTTTTTGAGGATATTTGAGCAAGATGAGTTTTCACTAAAAAATGAAGAAAAGTGAGAACTAGAAATATCTTAAAACTAGCTATATCTTGAAAATCCGACGTAAACAAAAAAACTGACGTCAGATTCGGATTCAGCGCACCAAATACCATAAGAAAAGTGGTGAAAGAACGAGGCAGCCAGACCACCCCTAAATTTTGTAATCTAGTGTAACCTTTTCAAAAGTGGACTTTAACTAAGGACTCGAACAAAGGTATCAGTCGCATAAAATATAAAAGTTGAAAAAATGACCTAAACTATAAAATGGAAAATTGAAAATGATAGAAAATGAACTCTTCTATATAGGAGATTTCATTAATCAAAATAATATTAGGAAAATAGAGAAATAAAAATTGTTTAGGAGGAAAAGGCCCAGAAAAGAAATAAAGAAAATAATTGATAATCAAATAGGTAGGTACCTCTGAAGCGGAATGGCGATGAAGACAGGGAAGAATTGGTTCGGCGGGGACTCTCGTAACGAACTGTCTTATCTGGTTTTGGAGGAAACCAGCAGTATGATCTTGAAAATTTAACATATTATAGAAATTCACCAGTGACACTACTCATACAATAGCATTTTTTCACTGTCTTATTAAATATATTCATGCTATTCTACGATTCTACGATATCATATTCTAAGTTTCATGCTATTCACGCTACTCTCGTGTGTAAGGGAGTTATACCTCTGCCCATAAGATGACGTTTTAAAATTTCTCCACAATTAGCAGAATTATTTGTTTATTGCAGTATCATTCTGATAAATTATGGATGTCTAGCTCGTGAAAGAATATTTTGCTTAGGTACTTTCTCTTGGATGATTCACTGATTCCCAGTGGATGTACGTGGCTCGTGTCTCGTGCGCCGAGTTCGACGAACCCACCTACTGGAACTCGGTCAATCAAGGGACAACGTCAACCTGAGTTTCGGAATATGAGCTTGCTCATAGTTTGATCTGAGGAGGAGATGTCAATTTTTGTCTGATTTCAAAAACTAAAAGGTATGCTACGTAAAGTGAGCAGTAAAACACCCACACAACGTTCAAAATTATTGCGTGGATCAGATTACTTACGTAGGTACCTAAATTCTCTGATATGAAACAATTTCACGATCATGTTGTTTGGTGGATCGAAAAACAACAACGCGACTAACTTTGATGGTTTTTTTACGTCTATCGTGAATCTCAAGATGAATCATGATGAAATCTATTTTCATTCTTCTAGGAGCCAGCTCCCAACTACCCTCCAAATTAGATCGTGAGATACTTATGTTTGAGAGTAATCACGAGCGTGAGCTTGCGAATCACGTTTGTCTGATATTGATGGCATTTGTAGGGTACTCTCTCGAGGCTAAACGCACCAAGCATGTTTAATCAAAATCGAACCATAATGCAGTGTAATCATGCCCTGGACGAGGTAGACAGATAGACAGAGACGGAACTCAAATCTGTTCAAAATGCGAGTCGTACCTCGGATTTTGGAGGATTTTTTTTGTGTCCTGCTGCACGAATTAAAAACTTGTTCGAATAAAAAAACCAAGCTGTAGAAAAAAATAGACAATTCCATTTTCCATATTGATTAGAAAATTATAAGTTTAACATTCAACCTGTGACGTTCAAAATTACTCATCAATTTGAGATGGTTTGTGATGGTTAGGTGCCTTCTAAATCACCATTGTCTTTATTGGACGTTATCGGTACGAAATTTCATTTTTTTTTTCAATATTCTTTATTGCACCAAGTATTATTAACAATATTATTTTCAAAATATGGACATATATTCAAAACTAAGATACATCACTGAGTTTTGTTGATTATGGTGGATGTTTCACTTCACTGCTTCACAAGTAAGCTAGGTCAAGTGGTTTGGTACGCTTCAATCTTCTGGTGATATCACTTGTATCAAGGAGTTGGACAGCTTCCTCGTTGATGTGACATCTTAGCCGCTGTAGGTGTCTCACAGCTTGTCGCTTTATAGCATCGTTTATTGTTTCGATCCGAAGCTCATGATGGAGACGTTCGTTTCGAAAGTACCACGGTGCATTGTCCACCGTTCTTAGCACATTGTTCTGGAATCTTTGGATGATGTCTCGAGTTGACTGAGCCGTACAGCCTCAAAGCTGTGCTCCGTATGTCCAGACTGGTTTAAGGACTTGGTTGTAAAATGTAAGCTTGTTCTGGATTGACATCTTAGACCGTCTCCCCATTAGCCAATGCATTTTTCTGAATTTTAGAAGGAGTTCTTCCTTCTTTTTTTTGACATGGGCTTTCCATCTAAGTTTGGCGTCTAGTGTCATGCCTAGGTATTTGGCTTCATTAGCATTCGGAATAACTTTTCCCATGGAATGTACCGGAATATACTCGATTCTCTTGTTAGTGAAATCGACATGTACCGACTTAGTTTCATTTATTTTGATTCTCCATTTTGCTGTCCACTTTTGTATGCTGGATATTGACTGATTTAACTTGTTGGTGGATTCAGAGAAATTTCATGATTACATTTTTCAATGCATTTTCAATATTTCAGGACGTTGTCAACTTTGGACGTCAGTTTGAACTTTATCTCAGTCCTGCCGAACAGGAACGAGTCATCCCGGTTGATGTTGGACTCGCTGTACCTTGATTATAACAACATCACGGAACTGGAATCGATGTCGTTCGTCAACTTCGCAGCCATCAACCGAACTTCGTTGAGAGGGAACCCCTTGAGTGTGCTGCAGGTAGGTACTTCTAAGCATTGGATAATATCCAAATATTTTGGTGTTTTTTTTTCAAGGAAAAAGAACGCTGTGTTATGACTGCACCGGTATAACATAACTATAATTCAAACTAGGTGAAATTTTGAAAATTTGAGATTCTTTCAGTATTTATTTTACAAAGATTGGGGTTGGATACATATGCTAGTCAAGAAGAAGACTGAAACTCAAAACATAATGATTAGTAATGCATTCTAGGTGTCGTCCCATTGGATAAGGATGAGTTCAATTTCAACAGTAAGCGTTAGAACTTACACATTATTTACCTTTCTGCTGCACAAAACGGTTCGACCCAATGTAATTTACTTATGTCGAGGAAGTGCCATATAATTTTGGTTTATTATTTTCAAAAATGAACCAAGAAAAAAAATCCAAGGAAAAAATTTAACCCCCCCAGCAAAATTTATTGGTTTACGTTTCAAGATACTCAGAATCCGAAAATCGAATAAAAATTTTGGCGTCTGTCCGCATATTCCTTAGTTCCATGGACCGAATTTGAAGAAATTTAGTATGTGGGCTCCATTTGGGATCTAGTTGTGCCCCGAAGCTTTTGGTTGATGTCGGTCACTTCTAAGGGTTGAAAAATAAGGGTTGAAATTTTTAAAACTCCCCAGCTCAAGAAATTTTGATATAAAGGTTTTTTTCATCAATTTAAAATAGTATTGAGTTTTTGAGACCACCCGGAGCTCTGTAGGACAAACCGTTCGGTCCCTACGAGTACTTGAAGGTTTTCCTTCGATAAAACAGAATCATGAGTGTGAATCGCAAAAGAGGTCTAATCTCCATTCTAATTCTATCTGACTAAAATGCGATCGCCTTGACTAAGAATTACCTTGAGCTCTCAAGCTCGACTAACTCCCCCTTACCGCATTGAGCCTCCCCTATGGTGAGAGGTATATTCTACTACCTTTATTATGTGCGATGTACATGATTTCGCTCAGAATAAAGCTATTATTCATTCATTCAAGGTTGCATGGGGACTTAGCGGTAACCGTTGAGTCCCTGCTAAATTCGTTATTGCCAAATCAAATTTTCTGATTCACAAAGGTCCTCCTCCTTGCTGACACTAATGCTGTTCGACTAGGTATCTCCATTATTGATCTCAAATCTAGACATTTTCCTCCAAATGAAGTTAATCCGGATTTGTGTTGTTTCCAGCCGAACGCATTTCAACCGTGCAGAATCGAAGAACTTTATCTGACTGACTGCCAGCTGACCAGCATCGTACCGGAGGCCTTCGATGGCCTGGACGACACCCTGAGAGTTTTGGACCTTTCTGGCAATAATATTTCGACTTTTAAATTCTCAGTCATTCAGGTTGGTTATTGATTAGTTGCTTTGGAAGATACTCCTAGTTAAGAAAGGCACTCCCCAGCTCATAACTTATCCAGTTTCTCACATTTTTGGATCCCGAAACTTCAATTCTGTAAACCCATAAAAATGGCTACGATTTTGCTCCCTTTCAAGGAGAATAAGTTTAGCTCATTGGAGATCGAGACTATTTCTTCTTAAACCTAGTAAGAATGCACATTTAAACAACAGCAGAAAATCATTCAATATCGGTCATTCTTTTATTTCGATACCTCCAAAAACCTCTGGCAAAGTTGAACTTTTTCCAGAGGCGCAGCTCCTTGGGTTGTTAAGCCTCATTAGCACCAAAGAGAATAGAATACATTACTCAGCGTTATATTAATTTAATTACTCTAACCATGAACCATCTTGTGATAGAAATTCGATTCGCTGACGACGCTGCGGGTGGACCACAACACGCTTGCTGATTACAATTGGCTGCAACCACCAGGGCAGCAAACCCAGTCGACGGTCCACCAAATCTTGGAGCTGTCGGTTCGAGGCAAACGAAACGCACCAGTAGCTCTACAAAAGTTTCCACGGTAAGAATTCGTTTAAACTGCAAGCAATCGACCCAATAGACAACTACCCTCGACAAGATCGGTCCTCAAAAAACTCCTTCTTTGTTAAGCTCACGTTGGATACATAACCTCCTTGAGGGTCTGTACAACTTTAACAAAGTTCCTCTTTCTTGAGTCAAAATAAGCTATTAAGATAAGTAAGCTGGTAGCAAAACAATAGGAAAAGTTGGTTGGTTGAAGATGTACAGAATATATTCGAAAACGCACTTAACTCGGCTATTGATGATAATGGAGAAACACTTCAATTGCTATCCGGGACCAATAAATTGAGGAAAAAATATGCTACTTCGCCCTCCATAACTATTTTCCCTTTAAGCAGTTTTTCTGTCAATTGTTGGCGAATTTTTATGGGTTTTGGAGATTTTTCTATGTTTAAATTCTCTAGACAAATCAGCCGTTTCAAAATTTCAAAATTTGAAATTGCTAACAAAATTAAGTAAAACTTTTAAAGTTTGAAATGTGATTGAACCTTAAGCTCAGTTGTTTGAAAATGGCGGAAACCATCAACTTGATCGTGAAGTTCATGTTTCATTTCAAAATATTTAGGCCCTTTAGAACTCCCAGGCTTTGATCAACGCAATCATTTTCGTATCAAAGCATCTCTGTGTCCATTTTATTATTTGCGGAGAAGCTTTACCTTCAGTTCATTTGACTTGAGTCATAACAAATTTCTCACTTTTTGCAGTTTACCCCACCTACACACGTTGTCCATTTCTCAATCCTCCTCGACTAACCTGGACCCCGAGCAACTGAGCAATTTCTCGGTTGAACTGGAGACCCTGAAAATCGAAGAAGGGTCTTTGAAAAGTCTGAACGCCGGGATTTTCAAGCACGTCAGAGGAATCAAAACCCTCGATTTGACTGACAACAATATCGAATCTGTAAACGCCCTAACATTTGTGGAGGTAAGTGTAATCAAAGTTGTTTAGAATATTCGAGCTACAGTATAAACGGAACAAAAGTTTTCTGGTCAAGAGATTTAGTGAATAAAATATTGAAGAACCCCTCTATTGTATCGTCTCACGTTTCAACATAAACTAGCAACCTTCAAATTGTATTGTTCTCATGTTAAAAAAACATTTGACGTGCAACATACCCTATTAATTTTAGCAAAAAACGCTGCAAATTATTACACAATGGTTTATTATTTTTCTATATATCACTCGTCTGCAAAGCCACCAACCATCCATAATGAAGAAAAACACCGATCGTATTTCGGTCAGCTATAATTTGAACGGAGATTAGGCCTCTTTTGCGATTCACACTCGTGTTTCTGATTTATCGTACGTCCAAAACTTAAATTCTCGTAGTGAGCGAACGGTTTGTCCTACAGAGCTCGGGGAGGTCTCAAAAAATTCTAAAAGTTCTATAGAATCTTAGATTGAAGGAAAAACAATACCTTCATATCAAAATTTTTTGAGTTAGGGCGTTTTCAAAATTTCAAAATTCATTTTTGAACCCTTAGACGTAACCTATATCAACCAAAATCTTCGGGGCACAACTAGACCCCAAATGGAGCCTACATTCCAAATTTCATCAAAATTGGTCAATGCTAAGTGGCAAAAGTGCCGCGTACGGCGTACGGCGGACGGATGGCCAAATTTTTATTCGATTTTCGGATTCTACGTACCTTGAAACGTAAACCATCAAATTTTGAGGGGTGATAAAAAAGTTTTTTTCTTGGTCGATTCCAAAGGCAAACATTTTGATTTTGTAGTCAACGTTTCCGGAGTTGGCAACGTTTAGATCCGTAGAAATAAATGTATACATTTGGAAAAACAGGTTAATAACCTGATGATTGGTTTTTGAAAACTAATTTCTGACGTTGTACCAATTTGGCGTTGAACAGATGCTATGCAATTTATGGGCAATGGAGGCTACAACCAGACAAAGTCTAGAGTTATGCTCCATTTCCTACAAATTTCCCAAAATTCGGAAAAATTGCTCGAAAATAAAATGTTGGTTGGTTGTAGACTTCACCATAGAATGAAACAAACTTCTGTGACCCCCACCAACTCCAATGTTTACCTATCCATCCAAGAACAAGGTGCAAAAACTTCATCACCATCAATCCTACAGGAGGATCATCCATCTCTTTCTAAATCAAAGGTGGCTTTTTGTAGGTTTCACACTCCTTAGAAAGACTAATATTGGTGCACGCCTTCACCGCCAAAGTCGGAGCACTGCCTGCTGGCCTGTTGAGGCCGCTCACATCTTTAACACAGCTCAAGGTAATAACGAATAATTTATACCTAATATCCAAGTATTTTAATGTATTTTCTAAGAACATTTAGCTGTCCAATGGCGATAACGCTTACAAAATTAGCTGGCAGAAAGACGCGTTATTTCTTTGCATTGATGGTAAGATCTCAGAAACAACTGGTACCTTGTGAGCTCACACTCAGTACAAAAAACGCTGCAAATGATTACAAAACGGTTTATTATTTTCCTATACAGATCAACGGCCTGCAAGTATCACTGTAACCATTCAGGCGACTAGCTATTCGAAACTGTGGGTTTCTGGATAAATATTCATTCTGAGTTCTGCCGGACGTTCTCCTCATTTCTATAGTCGTTTCAGAGTCCTCTTAGTAGTACTGCCTGTCCATCAACCTACTCAAACATGAAGAATTAATTGTGAAATTTTATTTCTGTCGAGTGAATGTTGAAATATTACCTATACCGAATATTTGCGACAGTGAGCATAAGTGGTTACTTATTCTAATTTTATTAGAAAAAAACGATATTGATGATAATAGCAGTACAATATCTATCAAACAATGTAAGTTACCTCTAATTATAACTAGCTAACGAAAGAAGAAAAGCACGCGTACGTAAGGCACATAAACTCTCTTAATGAATTATATTTTCAATTTACAATATTATTTATTATGTTTTTAACACGTTGGCTGCGGGAGCCCATTCCCGAGTTTCTCCGTGTTCTGAAACTTTTTTTGAGCAAATCAGCGCCTAATGCAGGTTTTCCATCGCGTCTGCGCATAATTATGACAAAACAAAATAAATCGAATTTTTTCCGTCAAATTAATTTTTTTGATTGCCTGTCCATCATCCGTCCCAGGCGAGGAATTTTGGGCGCCTGCAGAAACAATGAGTAATGCGCGTATAAACTAGACCCGCACAGCACCAACCTCTGCAGAAAACACCCCTTTTCCTGACAGTTTCTTCGTTTTCCTCCGAAGTTCAAAGACATAGAAACGATTTATTCTTACTCAGGAGGTGTTGAGGAGCAAACCCGTATAAGGAATTTTTTTAAAATGCCTTACAGACGAAAATATTCAAGAGAATCGATTCTTCAACTTCAAATGATTGGTAATCGAAAAACATCCCAGCGATGGTCGAACTGAAGGTACCAGTCCGTTAAAAAATCAATAGAGGTCGAAATTCAACATCGATTACAATATTAAATTCGAAATTAGGCTGAGGAGCCATCGAAAACCACAGTCAAGGCTTTTCATGATTACCTGTAATTCATCCCGCACACGAGCAGAAACGATTTGATTAACTGTACGTCGACCCGCACCTGACGTGTTAACTAGTATCTATTTTTTTGCTAGTTTCTCCTTTTTTTCTCTTTTCCTGTTTCATATTGAAGGAATCAACCGTCTTGTTGAAAATTGCCCACGTTTTAAAACCAATCATTAGTTGTAATAGGTACCTGTGGTGCTACCATACCCAGTGCTGACATATATACAATGTTTCCTCTTTATATGCGCAGTTGAATCACAATCTACTGAGAAAACTGCCTAATGATATTCGGTGGATATCGTCCCTGGAAATTCTGCATGCACACGATAATATCATCGATTTTCTACCAAACACTCTATTCGAGGTAAGTTGAAACTCACTTATTTCTATGTGAATCGATCTTTTTGATTTTGAATAGAACCATCCACAAGGTCAGGAGAGTTTCAGGGGGTCCCAATCTAAATGGGCAATTTTCGGGGGTCCCACAACCGTTTTCTCGCCTTATTCCACATTACAACATAAATTAATAGTGATATAATCTGTTGGTTCAGTCGGTTAGTTTATACGGAAAATCAATCTGAAAATTTGTTTTCTTGAGGTCTCGCAAAAATTGGGGAGGTAGCTGAAACGTACTGGGAAGAGTGGTTATAGCGTCGAAAAATGCATTTCAATAGACTGTTTTTGTACTTCCGCAGTTAAGAAAAGTGTTTTTATTCCGTGAAATGCTTTCCGTTGTAAAAGAATTTTTCGTAACGTGGGCGGACAGCTTTTGTCGTTTTCTGTGAAGAACATTTCGTTGACAGAAAGCGAATTCTGTGCAAACGATAGCATTGGCGCTTTAGCTGCTTGTTTCCACCGTTTCATAGAACGAAATAAGTTCGGGAAGAATAAAAAATACTCTAGTGTTTTGCACACCTTCTTCTCCTTGAAGTTTCAACCTGTCAATTGCCTTCGTTACAACAAAAATATGTAGATAGTAGTAAATTAGAAGTAAATATTAGTAAATAGTTTAGCGTTAAAGTTAGTTTATAATACATTTAAAGTTTAGAATAAAAGACCACGTGCTCCTCCACGTGGTAAATGTACAATTAGCTAATAGGCTTATATGACAGACAACCTTTCACCACGTGGTCCCCTTTCCTTTTTGATCCTTTCACCTACCTTCCACCCAGACTACATAAATGGAACGACGGACTGTCCATACTTTAGTACTCTATCGACGGCCTAAAGATGATGTCTTAATATCGAATAAATCAAATCACCCCCTGCACTCGACTTGCTTACGACGGATTCTCCAATACAGTACGTGGATAATAATTGTATCAGTTGCCAGTTCACTGATTGCCCTCTCGATCCAACACCCACCCAATACAAATAAGGATCAACACTTTATAAGTTTGTTTCGATGTTTCACAGAGCAATGCGCACAAAAAACTCAAGGAAGTTATACTCTCGTTCAACAAGATCCCGAAAGTTCAAATGGGCACATTTTCGGATCTCGCTTCGCTGACCACAATCGACCTTTCTGACAACGAAATCGCTTCGGTGGACAAAGGAGCTTTTAAAAATCTCGAGGCTGTCAAGAGCATTTCGCTACGAGGAAACATGTTGTCCACACTTGTGGACGAAGCTTTTCAAAACGTTCGAAATTTGGAACACCTCGACGTGTCGTACAACTCCCTGATGTTTCTACGCATGTCGTCTTTTGACCAAGTAAGTAAGGGACGGGGCTCATGTCTGAGATATTGATTTGAATAACCATTGAAATGGTGTTAACTACAGGTGTCTTGCTCCCGAGCAACCACTAGTTCATTTGATATCTGCCAAGGTACTTTTCAATCGGATGCACCTTTTTTTTTTAAATTACACCGTTTACAAGGCTCTGCGGCCATTCGTTCACGCGCAGCCCAATAAATATTTGCTTTCCTATATCAGATGGTTTCGTCGTCTCCAATCTGTTCTCTCATGTCTTGCAGTGCAGGACATGTGTCTAAATACTGGGATGTCATATCTTCGATGTGGCAAAGTGTACAGATTGGACTGTCATAGACACCGATTCTGTTTAGATGCTTGGCCAGGAAGTCATGCCCAGTCTGAATCCTGAAACAAGCCTCACTTTGCCTTCTGGGCAGTGTTTTAGGTAGTGTTTTAGGGGATTATTCAGTAGGGTGGCCCATTGCTTTCCAGCTGCTGCTCTCTCATGACCTTCTCAAGCAATTGACTGTATCTTGGCATCGACCAGGCGTTTGGCTGTGCTATAAGAGAGAGGAGCATCTGGCTGCGGCAAGAGTGACCCTCTTTTGGACAACGCATCTACTTTTTCAGTTCCCTCTATTTGGCAATGTGAGGGAACCCACTGCAGCACCAGTTGGGAGCCCCTCATCAACAACTTCTCAATGGCAAGACGGCACTCGAGGACCAGGGCGACATCAGTCGAAACGTTGCTTGTGAGCGACTGAATGGCAGCTTGTGAGTCGACAAAAATCACGACTTGGCGATCGCCCCAAACAAGCAGATGCTCCACTGCAAGCTTCAATGCACCCTCCAAGCTTCAATCCCTCAAAGTTGCTGGAGAGCTTTCCTAGAGGGTGTGAGGTTTCAAAGAGTGTGCAGTATACCCCGGCTCCTGCATTGGATCTTGCATCTCTGGCTGAGCCGTCTGTATAGATGTGCAGCTAATCCTCTTGTGGGTACCATAGATGCAGGGTTTCCAGGAACATAGCCCTAAGCATAGCTGTAGGCGTACTCAGCTTGTCAACAGGCTCTGTCAAGGTCAATGACCATCGAGCAAGCATTCGAGGAGCCAATTCTGTTACACCAACTGGCAAGAGTCAATTAAGGTTATAATTCGTAAAGCCTATGGTTCGTATTGCGCGTATGTTCACGTTGTACTTGTTTGTTTGACTCTACGTGCAGGACTTCCTCAGATTTACAAGTTCACTCGTTGTCTTGCTGAATTTTCGCGTTCTCCAGGTATCGAGGGAACGATTCAATTCAAACTGAGGGGTACCTCCGGAGTATTTAGCACTGCCAACTGGTTTCATTTTTATCGCTACTAATATACCATGCAAACATGAATTTCAGCCTTTCACTCGAATAAACATCTTCTTTGCTCCCTAAACTTGTCTTTAAAACCTCTATCAGATCAAAGTAGTAACTAACAAGGACGCAAAATGGTTTCGATCTTTGCAATCAAATACGTACGCTGATTTACATTATTTTCGACAGGATGGAAGAACAATATTGAAACGAGAATATCAGTATTCTTGTGCTTCATCATCAGCATTGAAATTTTTTATCTTCGAAATTTTTGAAAACGATCGGTTGTACTTTTCTGGCTGTTTATCCTTCTTTTGCTTCAGTTTTCTCCTCGTCGCCATATTGTGGTATCGTGTACTACGAGTACACTCGTAACTACCTACTCCAGTTTAGTCTGTAGACACATTTATTGAACTTGGAATTATCCCTAGTATTCGGAGAGCACAGATTGAGAATGAAAATGAGAAATACTGATAATGAGAACTGATTGAATGCCACGAATTTATAACTTCTGTAGGTAGGTGTTAGTAGCTACCTATTGTACTCGTGATGATGTTTTGGATATCGCAAATTATTGTTACAATAACATTGCCAACTAATAAAATGTACCCTAGGATTTGGTGGTTTTACGTATTTGCTTTAGGCGAAACAATCTATCTCGTTACAACGATAGTCGTGGAAATTTCTCGGTTTGTTTGGCGGAAAACATTAAGTTTTTGCGACTAGTTATTTTCAATTCTAAAACCGATTTTATCAAAAAGTTAAAAGTTTAAACGTTTTAAACTATTTACTTTAAAAACTGTTTGTCTCAGTCTTCTTGGTTAGTATTTCTCTCAAGAACCTACGCTCAAAGTTTACAAGTTGTACTTTAATTTGGAGGATTTAAAAAATGTATTAATGGATCTGCCTAGGGAATTGGAAAACTAAAAGATTGTCGCTGGAATCATCAAAATCGATAAATAATTGCCGGCGAAATGTGGGGAAAAACGTTAATAAATTAACGAACGGCGACCGACTGAGATCCCCTTAATACCATGTCTCATTTTGCACTTTTTTTCTAATAACTAAGCATTTTTTAGGGGGAAATCACTACTTTTTGCAATGTTTTGTACGTGGGAGGATATGTATCCAAAATATGTGTTCGGGGCGTTCTCCCTCCTGACTTTACTTCCTGGCAATCACTTCCCCGAAGGACTGTTTACCGAATTTCACCACTCTAAGATGAAAAGGAGAGAAGTCATTGTCAGTCATTGTCAACAAAGCTTTGTTGATTAAGCGTTACAAATTCACAGAAAATCAGTTAGTACCTAATTGTATACATCCATAAAATATGAATTTCCGCGTTTTTTAAGTTTAGTGCGTGAATTGGAATTTGAAAATTTTGAGTAATGGGTCCAGTTATTTATCGCAAAAATTTAACGTGAAATCCGAATTAGAGACGTCAGCCCTGGTCAAAGCTGATTCAAAGCTGAACCGTCCTCCTTAAGATCCTTCCTACTACTTTCAGTGGTTTCTGGGTAACAACAAATCAAAATTGTCAATCCACAATAAATTAATCTCATACAATCAGGTCCTTGAGCCAGTCTAGACATTTTTGGCGCAGCTGAGAGGCTGCATCTCTCAAAGCAATTGTCAGTGCCTGTTGTGGGATTATTGGATTATTAAGGTAGAATTGATAATACTGAAAAGAGTAAATGAATCTTTTATTAATATTATTATTCCCCCCTTTTATTATTAACTAATCCCCCAACACTCTAAAGTCTCTCCTCGTGATACCTTGGCGTCGACCGAAGATCCTGCGGGTGGCTTGACGTTGAAGTCCGAGGTCGTGGGAGTGAAGACTTAAAAATGGACAGTGGTCTGAAGATCGTTTTGAGAAGAATATATTTTTAAGAGAACAGAACTTTTGGAATCAACAACAACCGCATGGTAACATTTTTAACAGCCAGTTGATAATCATAACTTGAGGAGTTTGAATTTAGAACAATAAAAATATCCAATACTCCCCCTAAAGACGAACTCCGAGAGTGTCTCTTGAGAACACCCCAAGCTGATTCCTCAGATCCATGAGAGTAGCTTTCTGCAAGGCCTTCGTGAAGATGTCTGCAACTTGCTGTTTGCTGGAGATATATTGCAGATAAAATGAACCTTCAGCATACTTCTCGCGGATGTAGTGGTAGCGAACATCTATATGCTTCGTTCGCTTGTGAAATTCTGGATTTTTCACCAATTTTATGGCACTCATGTTATCCATGTAAAGTTTCGGACTTCTGAACTGAATTCCAAAACTTTCTAGAAGTCGTTGTAACCATACAAGCTCCTTCACTGCTTCTGAACCTGCTATGTATTCGGACTCTGTAGTTGACAGACTCACAGATCTCTGTTTCATCGAAACTGTTATTAAATTAGCATTGGTAGCTGCTATTATCCCGTCATCAACGTATATGGCGACTATCAGTTTGGTTGACTCTGATTGACTCATGAAAACACAAGAATCGCCTGCATTTTCAATGAAATTGAGTTCTTTTAAATATGATACTAGTTTTTCATTCCAGCACCTCGGTGCTTGCTTCAGGCCGTATAGACTTCTTTGCAACTTGCAAACTCTTCCTGAATTGTCGTCAAATCCTTCCGGCTGCGTCATAAAAATTTCTTCCTTCAACTCACCATACAGGAACGCTGTTCTGACATCAAACTGCTTCATTACTAAATTTTCCATTGCTGCAATTGACAAAATAGTACGAATAGAATCAAAACGTACTACTGGGCTGTACGTTTCATTGTAGTCTATTCCAGCTTCTTGACTAAAGCCTCTCGCGACCAAACGAGCTTTCCATCTTTCGATACTCCCATCCTGTTTACGTTTCACTTTGTACACCCATCTGCAGTCTACAAGTTTTCTTCCTGGAATAGGTTCTACCAAAGTCCAGGTTTGATTCTCATGTAACGAGTCTATTTCATTCTTCATGGCTTCTAGCCATTTCTCCGAATCTTCGCAGCTAATGGCTTCCTGGAATGAAAGCGGCTCTGGGGGAAACACATTATCCACTGATTCTGAATAGAAATTGTATCTTGTTGGTCGCCTAATTTTTGATCTATCACGAAGATCATAACGTCTTGACGGTTCGACAGCTGGAATCTGTTGTAATTCTTCTGTCGGCATTTGGTCGGATTCTTCTATCAATTCACCTTGTATTTCGTTGGTCAAAACTCTCTGTTGACCTTCGTCGTTATTGATATTTTCATTGTTGTCGGTATCAAGATTATTTGCAGATGAATGATCCAAAATGACATATTGCTCTTCAGATTGTTTGGAAATTTCTCTCGCATTTTCCAAATTTGACAACTCGTCCTTGAATATGACGTCTCTGCTCATTTCCACTTTGTTTTCATTGGGATAATATACTTTATACCCTTTTACAAATTCGTCATACCCAACAAAATATCCTTTCTTGCTTTTCACATCAAGTTTTCTTCTCTTTTCTTTAGGAATATGAGCATAAATTTCCGATCCAAATACTCTAAAATCAGAGAACTTAGGTTTTTCGCTTGTCCACATCTCATAAGAAGATTTTTCTTGATCAGGAGAAGAACCAGTCCGATTCATGACAAAAACAGATGTATTCACTGCTTCAGCCCAGAGTTTCAGACTCAGAGACTTGCTGTGCAACATCGTTCTCGCAGCTTCCATGATCGTCCTGAGTTCCCTCTCTGCTGCACCATTTTGCTGAGGTGTGTATGTTACTGTCCGTTGATGTTGAATTCCTTCTTTTTCAAGGAGATCTTTCACTTCCTTGTTGCAATATTCAAGTCCGTTGTCGGTTCTGATTATTTTTATTTGGTATCCTTTTTGATTTTTGAAGTGTTTTAGGAATAAGTCCAACTTGAAATGAACTTCATTCTTGTTTTTCAAGAAGTACACTTGTCTGTATCGAGAGAAATCATCTTTCAGTAGCAGGAAGTACCGCGAACCAGCAACTGAATCTACTTGTAACGGACCGCACAAGTCGGAATGTATCAATTCGCCCGGCTTGCTTGTTGTGGAATTACTTGTTGCAAATGGTTTTCTTTGTTGTTTTCCCATAATACAAGCCTCACAAAAAAAATTTTCGTCTTCTACAACCTTGATGTTGTTCATTTTTAGGTATTTCTTCACTCGTTTTTGATTTTGATGACATAAACGTTCATGCCAAAGTTGAAATTTATCCAGTTTATTCGTTACCAATCCACTTGATTGAGAGATTGTGATTTCTTCTGGAACAACGACTTTCAACTTCATTCGATACAGTTTTTGACAGCGAATACCTTCTAAAATTACTTTCCCATCTTTTGTAAACAAACATTTTTTATCGTCTTTTACCATTTTAAAACCTTTATCCATTGCAGAGCCTGTTGAAAATAAATTCAATTTCATTTCTGGTAAATATAGAACATCTTTCAGATATCTAGCATGCCAATTCCCATCCACATCTGCTAGTATGGAGATATTACCTTTTCCAGTTGCATGCATTAGACCTCCATTTCCCATTCTCACTGGTATTGGTGATTTGAGATTCTTGAAATCCACGAACCATTCCCTTCTCCCAGACATGTGATCGCTCGCTCCTGAGTCCACATAAAAATTATCATCCAGAGGCATCTCACCGCTAGTTTCATTTGCTAATGCGACGATTTCATTATAGCATGCAATGCCTTTGGTATCTGTCTGGTTTTTCTCTTGCTTCTTCTTCCAGTGGTAACATTCTGATTTCCAGTGTCCTGGCTTTTTACAGAAATGGCAAGGGCCTTTGGGTTTTCGATGAGGATTTGATGAGGTTGATTGTTCAGTCTTCTTCGTATTCTGATGAACGTACTTCTTCTGTAATAGTGCTACAGGATCTTCAGATACGATATGGGTTTTCATCCTCGTTTCTTCCATCAAAAGTCTAGCAATCAGATTTTTCAATGTCTTATCGGCTTTCGGCGTTGAATCCCAAGCACTATGAAAGTGCTGGTAATAATGAGGTAATGTCATCAATATCTTCGTTATCATGAAGGACTCCTCAACTGGTGAACCAAGTTGCTTGAGGGTTTGACCAAGTCTTTCAATTTTTGTGATATGCGTCGCTATATCGTCACGTTCGCTCTTTGTATACTCGAAAAACTGTTTTTGCGTCATATGCAGGCTTGCTTCGGATTGTTGTTCGTAAATACTTAGAAGTTTGTCCCACATTTCCTTTGACGTCGTACAATTCATTAGATGCAGTAAAGCTTGTTGCCCGACGGTTGTGACTATAATTTTCTTGCACTTGCTATCTGCGACTTTCCACTTTCTTAATTCCTTCCTATGCCGGTCGTTTGCCTGTTCTATTGTCTCATTAGTTCCGATTCTCAACTCTGGCTTTGTATATTCTCCGGTGACTAGCTCATCGTACTCATTCGCTTCGAGTATTATTCCAACCTGGAATTTCCATGCAGCCCAATTCTCCGCATTTTCCAGTCTCGTTATCTTCGAAACCTCGAATTCGTTGAGTTTTTCCATACTTGATGTGTTCGCCAGTACTTCTCGAATACTCGTACGAAACTTCGATCTTCAGGCAGCAATCCTGACGCCCATAACCACTTAAAAATGGACAGTGGTCTGAAGATCGTTTTTGAGAAGAATATATTTTTTTAAGAGAACAGAACTTTTGGAATCAACAACAACCGCATGGTAACATTTTTAACAGCCAGTTGATAATCATAACTTGAGGAGTTTGAATTTAGAACAATAAAAATATCCAATATGAAGACTTGAAGGCGAGAAGAGAGGCGGCACTGCGAGGTACTAGTAGAGGTACTAGGCTAATCGTCCAGGATCACGCTTCTAGGAGAATGCCGGAACAGGAGCTAGTTGTTGACGGCGGAGAATCCGTAGATGCAGCGATGCGAGATTCGGTGTTCGTCAGGCTTTTATAGATTCGGTCGGATCGCGGAATGGGGGTGGAGCCTGCTGCTGGCTGGCTGACCGGCTCGGTCCCACCGTTGCGGATCCGACACAATCGTGACCCTGAATAGCGATTCCCGATCATACTGTACCGCAGTACTGCAGATTTGGTACTCAACCGATGACTTTCTAAGATTCTTTAACCCTCTCCAACCATCTCTGACCCTCACTAAGGTAGGGAGAGAAAAGAAAGAGGGGAAAGAGGGTTGGAAAGGGTCAGATGTATGGTTCATAGTGATCAGAAGAAATTGCAAGGCTTTGGCCCTCTCAGAAACTTTACCGAGACTGGAGTGAATCGGATCGGACAACAAATTTCAGCGCTCTAGGATGAACTGAAGAAATACTTTATTGCTCTCATAGCTTTTGAACCTACTACATAATTCTTATTTTCTTGTTGTTGAAAGGTTGGTACCTACAGCTCAACGATGGTCGTCAATGCCAGCCACAACTCGATATCGTCATTAACCAGTCCTCTATCAAATGATGCCAGACGATTTTCATATTCTAGCGCCATCAAAGTGAGTAATCATAATAAGTTGGTATAATAACTTTCCTTTAATATAAAAGTAAACAACGATTTCAGATCAGGGTTTCGTCGGTCTGCCGCTCCAAAGGGAAGATCAGAATTTGTTCAGAAGGCTCCTAATTGCCTCACCTCCTTGAGTGGAGGGGGAACTTTCTATTAGCATGATCGACAGCTTGTATACAGATTAATATTATCAGCCTCTGCATACTTTTCCAATTCAGCTAAAGAATATTTATCAGCAAAGAATTGAAGATTTTTCTATTTATCCAGTACCCACCTGTACTTCCTGGTAGCCAAAAGGTTGAGCCAGTCCTCAACTTACTGTCAGAAGTTTTCATGTAATTCGATGTTTTCTTGATAAAACTTCATCTGTCAAT
Organism: Apolygus lucorum; assembly: GCA_009739505.2. Taxonomy (NCBI): domain Eukaryota; kingdom Metazoa; phylum Arthropoda; class Insecta; order Hemiptera; family Miridae; genus Apolygus; species Apolygus lucorum. Next base: position 44,057,957 of record CM019168.2, on the reverse strand, counting down.
TTGGATACCTCTTGTGAACCCTCGCAAATTTGATGAGATTTTTGTGTTTTTGAGGTGCTGAACCGAATTCCAAGTCCATTTTGTCTCCTTTATGTTGGACTTACAAAATTTGTAGAAAAATCTGTCATCTTACTCAAAGAGCTGAGGAGGTCTTAACTCTCGATTCAGATGTTCTTCTGGTCTTGATACTATTGGAATCTGCATAAATTAGATGTCTATTGCAGCTTCGGAATTTTCGGAGTTTCACAAGTGGGTGAAGAACAGAAGTGCTACAAACAAAATAATTAAAATATAAAATCATAGGCTCATAAAATTCAATCGTAGGTAGCTGGAAGGGTTGATTCAGAGAACATAATAATCGCTTCTACAAGTTTATCAACTTCTACTTCGGTTTGTGTGATACAATTTTAAATTATATTTGAATAAAACTCGGCCCTTCGGGCCTTGCTAAAATTCAAGAAACATGGAACATGCTTTAGCCGCGCTTTCTTATTCTGTTTAATTTTATTTTGTTATTTGGAAGAATGCAGTCGAATATATTCTGTTATTTCGATAGTATTTTTAAAAAATAAGTCTTCAGATAGGGAGGTATTTTATAGTTGTATTGAGATTACAACATTATTTGAAACAACCCTATCGCATAGGTTACACCACGTTAAGTTACGTATCAACGACTAAGCAAAATTTTGTGACTCGATACCGTTCCTAGTTACCGTTCCCGAAAAACGTAACACTTTTTGCCGGTCAGGTAAAGGCTAAAGCATGTTCCATGCTAAAACTGATCCGATTCTGCCTAGAGCTAGAGAATGGGATGGAATTTTACACTCATGTTTCTTCAGAGTTGAGTTACACTGATCGCACCATGGAGGTCGTCTCAACTAGGTTGCTTTCCAACTTTAAGGAAAAAACTCTAATTTAATTTGAAAAACTTTGAATTTTTTATTCTTGAGTGAAAACCTAGAGGTATGTAAATGTATCGTAGATCTATGGTGTGATGCAAGTGTAGGCAATATCTCCACCATTCCTTGAATAACCAATATCAGGACTGAAGAAGCCAAAAACCCAGTACCTAATACCGTGGCATTGCCGTTCTCCTTGTTCGGTAGATTTTTGTAAACAATTTGTTGTTTTCAGGTGTTGGACTTTTCCTACAACAACATATCCTACGTTCAAAAGGATTACTTCACACCGATCCAAGACTGTCTGGCTCAGCTGATCTTCCACCATAACTCTATCCGAAACGTCTCGCGGGACATGTTGCCTCACCTGCCTCAACTCCAGTATCTCGACTTGTCTAACAACGACCAGCTGGACATCGAATTCGACGCTCTGAGAGGCCTACCTTTCCTCCAGGTAGACCGAAACCCTTCAGAAGGTTTTTTATTAACCGGCAAAATGCTATCCATCACTTATCTGTAAATGGGGTACCTCAGGAATGTCAGTTGTGATTCTTCACCCACGTCAGTGATGGAATCAGAAGAGATAGTAACCCCCAAAACACAGTGGCGGATGCAGAAATTCAATTTAGGGATCACTAGTACGTATAAATATCTTTTTCTTTCCCGTTCCCATGAAACGGGAAAGAGTTTCAGTTTTAGTTTTCTTTCCCTACTCTCGAGTAGGTACTATTAATATCGATACCTTAAAGCACAAAGGTGCTATGTCCAAAAATGGAGTTTTTAAAAAACGCAAAAGAAATTATCACCAATGCACAATTCCCTAAAATAATGGCTTATTACACTAAACTCTTTAATTTCCTCAATAAATTTTAAAGCTATTATAGTCAAGAAACTCAAAAATAGTTTTGTTGAATTTGATTTTTTCTGAAATTTAAAAAAAAATGTGGAAGGTGGATGGACATGGCCCCTTTGTGCTTTAAGGTATCGATATATTTGACTTCATACTATCATGTAAGGTAAAATTGGTTGTTCCCAGTAAACAGTAAGGAGCTTAATTTTCAACGTATTTGATCGGAATTGTAGCATCTATCAGTTTCCTCTCAGGACGGAGAATAGGAAGCAACTCACGATCTCATCGCTTGCCTGTAAAGGAAATTTATGCAAAGTGATGAACTCCACAAAAAGTTTTAAGATGCATAGCCTTGAGAAACATTTCCAAGAAGTCGCAACATTAGCTTCATTTTTTTCAAAAATTCGCTCAGCAAATTTTACTCAGTTTTAATGAATTTGTGGTTTGTTGTTGTGTTTTTAGCAGTTTTCATAAACTATTTCAGTAAACATTGTTGTCAAACGACTGTTCGTCAAACGACTGTTTGTCATACGACATGTTCAAACGACATCTTTGTCAATACGACGATTAGTCTAAAGACTGTTTGTCATAAAACTTTCGACAAACGACTGTTTGTCGTACGAAGTGGTCAAACGACATCTTTGTCAATACGACGTTTAGTCAAAAGACTGTTTGTCAAAAGACTTTCGTCAACCTTTAAACTCAACTTTGTCCTAAGCCAGTGCTCAGCCTGAAAAGGCTAGTTTGCGCACGTTTAGCTGAAGAGATCGGAAAGATCGAAACGAAGAACCAAACAAAACGATCACCACTGAAAGTGGGAATTTGTGCACTAACAGTCTTTTGACTAAAATTGGTATTGACAAAGATGTCGTTTGACCATGTCGTATGACAAACAGTCGTTTGACGAACAGTCGTTTGACAAAAATGTCTTCTAAAACTCTTCGGAAACAAGCTTTTTAGCTTAAAACAAGCATTTCAGTAAAATATAACAGAATCAACAAAATACAGCTTGAGTTATTTACTGATTTGCAGACGTTTTTGATCAACGGCAACAAGGTGCGAGACATACCTACTGGTCTCTTCCCTTCTCTGAACCGCCTGGAGACCCTGGACTTCTCCAATAACGACCTGACGAGTCTGGCTGACTCGCTCATCACAGCGGTTTCCCCGATTCTCCTGGACGTCTCGTACAACAGCCTGAGTCGAGTGCCGCTGACCAGCTTCTCCCAGTCCCACGCCGGCAACGTTCAGCAGCTCATTCTCAGAGGCAACAAAATCACCAGGCTTCCGTCAGCAGAGACCTTTTCAAGGTTTTCTGTGAGTGATGAGTTTCCTCTTATTTCTTTATTGTTTTCACCTCTCTCTTCAATAACGCAATAATTCTCAAAAACATATTCAAACATTATTTGAAAAATATTAATTAAGATTTTAGTGGAATGTTCGAGCCGATCTCCTTTCTTCTAATGTATGTACTTTGATTTTTTTTTCCAACAATGTTCGATCCCCACGTAAATATTTGATGCAGGGGCTGCGGTATCTCGATTTGACGGACAACAAGCTGACGGAGCTGGGCAGCTCTCTGAGTGGACTTCCCTGCCTCACCAAGCTCAGCGTCTCCTACAACCGAATCCGTTTTGACCCCAACGACTGGCGAGGGCAGGAAAGGTCCCTCAGACACCTCGATCTGTCCAATATGTCTCTCAGCTACGTGAGTTTGATTGCAATCAATTTTCGCATTTGTGCTATGGGCAATTTTCAATTCAGTATCCTTCTGTGCATGGTCCTGGGGAAATTAACTTCAGTTTGGAACAGTACGGTTCAAGTATTTGAAAAGAAGTAAGGACAGCTGAACTGGTAGCATCTGATTGGTGAAGACCCTAAGGGCCCATTGGTTGTAGGCCCACTTTCACAAAAAATTGTACACCAACTCAATTCATCGTTATACTCCGTTGGAGATGACGGCGATTAGCTAACGGAGTTTAGTTTGAAATGTCGAGCGGGATTAACGAAAGATGGTACTGGGACAACAACACTTCCAATGCTACCAATAAAGTCCCGCCTTGTGTATCTTTATCAGAGTTTGCTTTTCGGTTGTTTTTGAATTTTGCTTCCTAGTCTACCAAGTAAGCGGAACCTTTGTTTTCTTTTTTCAAGGTTGAACAAAAAAAAATGTTCTCCAAAATCAAAATTTCTACTTGCGTTTTACGTTTAAGACCTTCCTGAACAATTTTGGTTCCGTGTCTGTCTGTCTGTCATGAAATCCTTGCCACAGCCATAACTTCTACAATTTTCAGCCGATTTCGATGACATTTTCAGGGATTGTATGGGCTGGCGTGTGTATATAATCAGATATCGTTTCTGTTGATCTGTAGAGTTCTCAATGAGAGTAGTGCAAGGTATTACTTAGAGATTGATGTTTTGAGATCAACTACCTACTATGCATCGGATCATGTGTACAATCGGGTTATGCATTCGAGGGATCTATGTGCCTCACACACTTGGCAAACGTTTTCTAATTCCTTTGTTTTATTTTGCTGATTCCTGTGGTTTATTTCGATTTTTTCGGTTCATATCAATTCTTCCGTTTTATTTTGCTGTATTTTTATTACCTACTTATTGAGTTATTACACGCATCATCACATTGAGCAGCTACGAGCGCAATTCATAGGAACTCCAGTATTCCTTCAGACTCAAATACCTTCCTTGATGAATTCAGTAAAACACAGTGGCCGCCTCCTTGTTCTGAACGGTAGGCATGAACTTCGACAATTTAAATTATTACAGGTGGACATAAACACGAAGAAGATGGCCCCCATTTCCACCTCAGCAGAGAAATTTATTTTGGTCGAGCTAGTCGGGAGAGAGGCTTTTGTCATCAAAATAATGCCGTCAGTAGGTTTGAAAAGAATGATGCCTGGCAGCGGGTTGCCGATTAGTATAATTCGTCCATGTGTGATTGTATAGAAACAACCAAGGAATGCAGGTTGCACAATTCTATTTTAGGAAAAATCATTATTCATTTTAAATTAACATTTTGAACTTATTTGCCCGACGGGAACTCAAGGCGAGTGTCAATCTATTCGAGCTCTTGGACGGCCGTGGGCTTTTTTTTCGGCAGGCAGGTGAGAAAATCTTTAAGATCCATGGGTGGAGTTGGATCTCGTAAGATACCTGGAAGGGTCCGCGCCTGTGGGTCGCGCGGTTATGTGGGATTCATACCCACTAAAAAAAAACACCTCCTTTTTATTCCACGTGGGAACTCAGTCCGGAACCGTTTAACACATTACTCCGGGCTGAGTCCTGGAGCGTTTAATCAGTTCTGGGTGAGGAGGCGGACCAGATGCTCCCTCCTCTCTCTTTCTCGTTCTAAGAATATCTTCCTTGTCAGGATGCTTTATGTGTACTCTGCCACAGCAGTCCAGCCCTTACACCTTCCAGCATCTTGCTGACAACAGTCTCTGGTGTTGAACTCTGGGGACCTAACTCCAGGTCTGCCATCAGCTGGTTTCTTTCAGGCGCCCATTTGGTGCATTTGAAGAAGGTGCGAAGCACATCATCATCATCTTTGTTCTAGACAGTTCAACTTTCTCCTGTTTCCTTTTTGTCACAGTCTCCCAGCTAAGATTTTCCCCCTCTGAGTTTCCAGGAGTACTGGATTTCAATTCAGACTCTGATTCCTTATTATTTCTCATATCAATTTGACGGCCGCGGGCTTGGAAAGGCGGAAACTCACTATTGTCCATCACACCGAAGTGTAAAATCCGATCCTGGATTCTACTCAGGACGTCATCGTCATCGTCAGACGAGTCAAAAGTAATTCAAATTCGAAAATAATTTACAATGCCAAATTAATTTCGAAAATAATAACAAATCAATGTGTGGCCATATTGAATTTGTAGTTAACGGAGATTATTTAGTTTATTTGGCTGACTTTCGACCGTTTAAACTCGAACCCCCCCCCCCCCCCCCCCGAGATGGAGTTTAAACTCGTTAAGCGCTCTGGTGAAAGACGTTAATTGCGTTTAATCAAGTCGGCTACTTCTCGCCTCTTTTGGTTCAACCTCGTTTTGAATTTTTAAGACATTCAATTACTCATTTCAACGATTGTTATCAAGGCCAGGTTAAATAATTATTAACCTTGGTAGCTAGTTGACCGCGAGGTAATAATCGATTTTCCAGTACACTGAGGTTTTAGAATTGAGCGTTAAAAAAATTGGGTTTTTCCTTTCAGTTGGGATAAGCAAGAGGTTATTTTCCTTATTTTGCGACCAGCCGAGGGAGAAAGTGAAAATTAGAGGTTGCTATTCGTTGTTTTGACTACCGAACTGAATTATTCCCTTTGAGGTCGCTAATTCTTTGATCGCGCTCTCGCGAGCACCAATTCAAATATGAGGTCTCAAAACGCGGATATTTGGTTCGCTGCTTCGCGTGGGTTTTCTCTATTGTACGCCGCACGGTGGTTCAAAAATTATGTTTTTCATATTTATGAAGAATTTAGCGCTGATTCAGGATGTTCCCCGTTTTGGTTTATTATTTTCAATAATGAACGTTTGGAATCGACCAAGACAATTTTTTTTAACCTCCCCTCAAAATTTGTTGGTTTACGACTCAAGGTACGTAGAATCCAAAAATCTAGTAAAAAAATTTCAGGCCGCGATCGCGCTCTCGCGAGCACCAATTCAAATATGAGGTCTCAAAACGCGGATATTTGGTTCGCTGCTTCGCGTGGGTTTTCTCTATTGTACGCCGCACGGTGGTTCAAAAATTATGTTTTTCATATTTATGAAGAATTTAGCGCTGATTCAGGATGTTCCCCGTTTTGGTTTATTATTTTCAATAATGAACGTTTGGAATCGACCAAGACAATTTTTTTTAACCTCCCCTCAAAATTTGTTGGTTTACGACTCAAGGTACGTAGAATCCAAAAATCTAGTAAAAAAATTTCAGGCCGTCCGCCGTACGCTTTTTCTAGCAACGCTTGAAATTTTCAAGAGTGCCCTAGCTCAAAAACTCTCGAAATAAAGGTATTGTTTTTTCACCAATTTTAAATAGTATTGAATTTTTAAACATTTTTGAGACCACCCGGAGATCTGCAGGACAAACCGTTCGCTCCGTACGAGTACTTGAGTGTTTTCCTTCGATAAAACAGAATCACGAGTGTGAATCACTAAAGAGGTCTAATCTCCGTTCAAATTTTATCTGACTAAAATGCGATAGCAATTCAGTTTTGCTTTCTGAGCGACCAGTAATCAAATTTCCGTATGAAGCCTCTTATTTTTCGCATCGAATGTGAAGCATTTAGTTCTTTCTTAATAAACTTGATTGTGAAGGTGAAGGCAGTATGATGTGGTAGGTAGTACCTACCAATAGTTGGTAGGTAAAAAAATAGGTAAAAAAACGCTGCAAATCTTTGCCCAAAGGTTTATTATTTTCAGTATAGATCACCCTTCTGTATAGATCCCTCCCTACCAACCGAAGGTACCAACTACTTTTTGGGGATTTTTCAAAATTTCAACCCTTTATTTCCATTTGGTTGGTGGTTGGATTTGAAATTCTCAAAAATGCCCTAGTATGTAGTAGGCACCTATAGTTGGTAGGGAGGGATCTATACAGAAGGGTGATCTATACAGAAAATGATAAATCTTTGGGCAAAGAATTGCAGCGTTTTTGCCTCAACTTTGCATCGCTCTGTTTTTATAATTTGGCTAGGATTCGGAATCAAAATTAGTCTGTGCTCTCAAAGGAAACTAGAAAACGTTATTACTTGTTTTTTGGTTTATTATTTTCAATAATGAACCTTTGGAATCGACCAAGAAAAAAAAATTTTAACACCCCCTCAAAATTTGATGGTTTACGTTTCAAGGTACGTAGAATCCAAAAATCGAATAAAAATTTGGCCGTCCGTCCGCCGTCCGCCGTCCGCCGTACGCGGCACTTTTGCCACTTAGCGTTGACCGATTTTGATGAAATTTGGTATGTAGGCTCCATTTGGGGTCTAGTTGTGCCCCGAAGCTTTTGGTTGATGTAGGTCACTTCTAAGGGTTCCAAAATCAATTTTGAAATTTTGAAAACGCTTAACTCAAAAAATTTCGATATAAAGGTATTGTTTTTCCTTCAATTTAAGATTCTATAGAATTTTTAGAATTTTTTGAGACCACGCGGAGCTCTGTAGGACAAACCGTTCGCTCCCTACGAAAATTTAAGGGTTTATATTGAAATATATATATATATATAAATCAAAACTAGTGTTAATCGCAAAAGAGGCCTAATCTCCGTTCAAATTAGAGCTGACCAAAATGCGATCGATGGTTGGTGATTTTGATTTTTTTTTTTCTTCTCTTCATATTGGATGGTTGGTGATTTTGTAGACGAGTGATCTATATAGAAAAATAATAAACCATTGTGTAATAATTTGCAGCGTTTAATGAGTAGGTACTTATACTACCCTGCATGAATATGACTGTAAAGTAGAATGAGAAAATTGGTGGTCCCGTTGAGTCTGATACCTCGTCCTTCGCTTGCGGGAGTTGAATCATTCAAACTGAGACCTCATTAGTCGTATCCAATCGCTGAAAGCAGTGAAAACAACTCAAAATTCCCATTCGGTGTAAATTAATACATCACGAGACTGCACGAACAACGTTGCTCTACGTCTTCCGAAATTCTCTCATCTCCTCCCCTTTTCTCGGGTAAATCCGTTCAGTGTTACAATATCATCAAGCGTGTCGCAAAAAGCTTTGATAGTCCGATAGAAGAAACTCAGTTCAAATCGAATCATTAGAAGAGGCAGAAGCAGAGGATTGAGGGCCCTACAAATTAGTTCTTGGCTTCTCTTTCCTTCATCCAACCTCATTTCGGCGCTATTGAAAACTCATGAAAAACCAGCGATTTCATTAAGACGTTGTATCGACGAGCGACCCTTTTCATTGAGGGTCGGATCAGTTATAATAGCTGGCAAATCCGTTGCAGATTTCTTTTTTTTTTTTTTTTGAGCGAGAGATACCAATATTTAGGTATGTTTTTTATTAAATAATACTGTGCGCTCTATTTTCGTGGCTTTGACACAATTTTTACTTTCCTCAGTCCACCTAGAAAGTGAAAAAGAAAGTTCTTAATGGAATCGAGCGAGAAACTCTTTTGCTTCAGAGACTACCAAGGTAGTGGAAGATATTTTCAAAGATGAAAAAATATTTTCAAAACATCAATTTTTATCTATTTAGATCAATTTTGGTTTCGTGGCTGTTTGTGTTCGCAAGGTTTTGTAAAGGGCAAAATTATACGAAATTTATGACGGATTTCGATGAGATTTTCAGAGATTGTGCCGGTTGGGGTATAGATGGTTTACAATCATGCATTGCCTCCGGACTGATAATAGCCTCTGCGCATGCACTACCGTAAAACCCTAGTAACAGCCATAACTTCTACATTTTTCATCCGAATTGGATGACATTTTGTAGGATTGTCTGTTTGGGACACTGGATGGTCCCCTACGAATTTCATCGTGGTGGGATAATTGGTAGCCACATAACAAGCGCATCATGTAATCATAACTTCTACAGTTTCATTCGATTTCAATGGGCTTATCAAGGGTTGTATGATTGTGATCTGTTGATGGTAGCCTATAAATATCTTGCGATCATCAAATTTGGAGGGTAGAGGTAGATACTCGGAGATTGAAGAGATTGATCGTCTGTACAATCGGGTTATGGATACGAAGAAGCCACACCCATTAAGCATGTTTTCTGTACACGATGAATCTTATATTTATTATGTATGTTCGTTACAAGTAGTAGGTACCTACTTGTGCTGAACGAGTTTCTCAGATAGGGAAACAAACATCTATATGAAGCGCTGCTACTTCTGGATTAACCAAAAAATATTCTTTGAGCAATATTCTTTGAGCTGTTTAGGAGTGTTAGCACGTTCCAAATTTTAGTAGTAAATGACGGAGACTCACTGATGAGGCGTCGTTTTCCCAGGCGGAAGACGTCGTGGCGAAGCTCTAGATAAGTAATTTGGATCGTACGGTGTCTTTACTAGTGTTATTGAAATTTATATATCATTTCCAAGCCAAATGAAACTTTTTCCAAGTCAAATGAAACTTTTTCCAAATCAAATGAAAATTTTTCCAAATCAAATGAAAATTTTTCCAAACATAGCGTATTTCTGTAAAGTAAACAATCGTAGATGAATGATATATTAAAAAATTTCAGAAATTCAGTCTTAAAGGTTCAATCAGTCAATGTAAGTATTGGTGACTCCCCTTAATTATCGGTTTCTCCGTGTGGGCGTGGCGAGTAGGTAGGTACCCACTCACATTCAACAGTCAGAAATTTCTCAAACTTACTTGTTTCCTATTCTACTGCGGTGAGATCTACTTCGATAATCCTATGTCTAAAATTCATTGAATTTTCATTTTGGCAACTTCTTTGTACGATAGGTACAATTGCATCGATCTGAAATTTGCAGAGTATCTACCTATCTAGGTACCTCATTTCACTCATTTTCTCAAAAGGTTTCATTTGATATGGAAAAAGTTTCATTTGGTTTGGAAAAGGTTTCATTTGGTTTGAAAAAGGTTTCATTTGACTTGGAAAAGGTTTCATTTGATTTGGAAAAGGTTTCATTTGGCTTGGAAAAGGTTTCATTTGGCTTGGAAAAGGTTTCATTTGATTTGGAAAAGGTTTCATTTGGCTCGAAAATGCTATATTAATGAAAAAACGCCGGAAAACCAGATCGTTTTGAAAGAAGATGCGAGACGCAAGGGATGGTAATTCTCGGCTGAGAAGCATGAGCGAACTGAAAAAGGTGACAGTGAGATTGGTAGGACCCACAAATAACGCTCCAGACAGGAAGGTGGATGTTTATTTGGTAGGTAGGCCCGTACAATGTATATGAGTAAACTACACTGCCCACCCAACCTGGCAGACGATTTTTATTCATTCTACACAGTCAGATTTCTCCTTCCAGGTACCCGCTTTGCCTCTGCCTACTCTCCTGACCCTCAAACTGTCCAACAACGGCATCGCGTACATTCCTCCGGATCTGCAAACCAACTTGACGAATCTGAAGATGCTGGACGTCTCTTCCAACATCCTGCAGGAGCTGACGCCCTTCTCGCAGCTAGTGCATCTCAACGCCGCTTTCAACCCCATCAACACCATTTCCAATTCCACTTTCAACAACTTCTTCAACTTGGCGGAGCTGGACATCCGCCAACTCCCTTTGACGACGTTCGATGTGAGTTCTAATCAAAATTTATAGTCTAAACTTAATAACGTCGGTTTTCTGGGAAAAGTTATCAAGTCCACTTTTTTGCAAAATTGAGTTTTCGGCATCAATGGACTCGTCTCGCACTCACCAGTATCACACTCACAGTATCTCACTCGTCTCGCACTCACTGTATGACAGTACAGTCAACTCTTAAGAGCTCTTGTTCCATTGGGAACACGAGAAAAACCAACCCTTTTCCCCCCATTTTCTTCAGCTGTCCAGTAAAAGTAATCAAGTAACCACTCCAGAAAATCGTACTTACCAGAAAACCAATCTGTGTAGAAAGAGCTCCAGAACCGGTTCTCCAAGGAGGATTCTTCCACTTCTAAAAAAGAAGAAAAATTGATGTAATTTTTGTTTTTCGGTTTTTTTTATTAGACTTTTTTTCTACATTTCAACAATATCAATTTTTCACTCCTAAAATGTTCAATAAATGTTTTTCTCTCTCAATTTTCAATAATAATGTAACTCTTGATAGGTTCAATTCCACATTAAGTTGTCATTTTGATTCAAATTCCAATAAAATTACTTAATTGCTCTTTTATTTTATATGACTCAATATAATTTTTGACTTCAAGAAGGGGTCTTAAAAATAAGTATAGTAGTAACTTATTTTTAAGACCCCTTCTTAAAGAATATCTTTTTATAACTTTATTAAATATTGGAAGAAGAAAGAGGAGACATATCTTACAAATCTAGAGTTGTGGTTGAGCCCCCGAAGTGTTACCACCTCACATTTGTGATTATTTATCATATCTAAGATTTGGAAGTGACTTTTGTTATAGATCTGTCTCTGTCGATAGGTCTCCTCTTTCTTCTATCTCGACAAATCAACAGATGCAGTATAATACTGTAATTTCAAAATACAAGGCAAATTAAAAAAAAGAAAAGAATAATACTCATACGTATATAAAAGTAGTTACATAATGGCTCACCTGAATCTTTGACAAAAGTCACTTCCAAGTCTTATGTATAATAAATAATCACAAACGTGAGGTGGTAACACTTCGGTGGCTCAACCACAACTGAACTCTTCACAAATAGGTGGGTACATAAATGTTTACAAATAATCATCTCATCTCAATTAAGATTAAATAAGATTGAGAGTAAACTCAATGTTACATATATACATTTCATTTTATTGACATTTTATGTGTTTACTATGGCACATAAATGAAAAATCGTCACGCGGGCATTTTAACGAGGGGAGCGTCACGAGGGGAGCGTCACGCGGAAATTTTCTGATGATTTTCACGTACAACCAATCGTTCCTAGGGAAAACTAACTTCCTCATTTTCCACCCCACTAAAATCGTTCACCACTCATTGGAAAGCTCTCAATTTATTAATCATGGTACACGGTCCCTAATATGAATGCACCTGTACGGAAAGCTGAATTATGCGCATGTTTACTAACATACGAGTATGATGTGAGCAACAAATGAGATGTCAACATGACCGTGAGAGGAAAATAGGTATCTTCATCCAACAGATCCCTTTAAAGCGTTACGGAGGCAGGGTCAATGGAAAATGCTGAAGGCGCCTGAGTGGTCACTGATCAGCTGAGTGAGCTCCAAGGCCATTTCCTCTCCTGTTGAACGCAGGAAGCTGACATTTGAGAGGCAGGGTCAATGGAGAATGCTGAAGGCGCCTGAGTGGTCACTGATCAGCTGAGTGAGTTCCAAGGCCATTTCCTCTCCTGTTGAACGCAGGGAGCTGACATTTGAGAGGCAGGGTCAATGGAGAATGCTGAAGGCGCCTGAGTGGTCACTGATCAGCTGAGTGAGCTCCAAGGCCATTTCCTCTCCTGTTGAACATAGGAAGCTGACATTTGAGAGGCAGGGTCAATGGAGAATGCTGAAGGCGCCTGAGTGGTCACTGATCAGCTGAGTGAGCTCCAAGGCCATTTCCTCTCCTGTTGAACGTAGGAAGCTGACATTTGAGAGGCAGGGTCAATGGAGAATGCTGAAGGCGCCTGATTGTGCACTGATCACCTGAGTGAGCTCCAAAGCCTTTTTCTCTCCTGTTGAACGCAGGAAGCTACATTCGATTCATTTAAATTGCCCAATCGTATTACGTAAAACACTCCGTTGTGCGTGGCCAACAAGCTGCGGTATGAGCGTGATTGTTTAAATGAATGTTTACGTACATTACATCGCAACCATCAACGAGCACAATCAAATTTTCACAAACAAAAGTACAATACGAGGTTTTATATGAAGGGGAAAGGGGGCGCAAAGACATAAAATGTCTCTCGTGGTTGCGTACTTGTACGAAAGCTGTATCCACCGTTTGTGTTTAATTAGATTGTTAATGTGAATTGGTTAGGTTTTTGACATTTTCATGTCAATCGTTGAACTAGTTGTCGAATTAACAGGGTAGACTTCAATCCACTTACTGTAAGCATCTACTACAACCAAAAAATATCTATTTTTGAAAGGTCCGGCATAATCAATGTGGACACGTTGCATTGGGCCTTTAGGGTATTCCCAAGAATGAAGGGTAGCTTGTGGAGGGTTGTTCCGAAATTGCTGGCAAGATCCACAGTTCGCAATCATGATTTCTATGTCATTATCAATTTTGGGCCACCAAATTTGACTTCTAGCAAGTGATTTAGTCTTCACAACTCCCTGATGTCCCTCGTGGAGTTCTTCCATTACACGAGGTCTCAACATTTTCGGAATGTACACCCTGTGGCTCCAAAATAAGCAACCATTCGCCATGCTATATTCAGAAATATCATGTCCAAAAAGTCTTTTAGCATCAGGAGTTTTTCCATTTATTAATGCATTTACTATTGGTATGACTTCTTGGTCTTTAATGAGTTCTGCTCTCATATCTCTACTTGTGACTGGTAAAATTGATAGTTGATGTGCGTAATAAATGTCAGCTCCGGTACAGTTTTCTGGATCTTTACATTCCAATGGAAGACGAGACAGGGCATCCACATTGCTATGATCCTCAGATTTTCTGTACTGAATGTCGTAATCAAAAGCTTGAAGATAAACTGCGTAATGCTGCATCCTAATGGCTGATAATTTTGGAAGTTCTTTCTTTGGATGAAATATTGAAACTAGCGGTCTATGGTCCGTAATAAGTGTAAATTTTCGCCCGAAAAGATATGAATAAAATTTCTTGACGCCATAAATGATACTAAGGGCTTCTTTGTCGATTTGACTATAATTCATTTCTGATGTGGTGAGTGTACGACTTGAAAAACAAATGGGGCGTTCTGAACCATCATCCATTTTGTGAGACAGAATTGCTCCAATCCCTACAGGACTTGCGTCGGTCGCAAGAACGAGTTTTCTGTTGGGATCAAAATGAATAAGGACATCATCAGATGCTATGGCTTTTTTTATATTCAGTACCGCTTTTCTGCAACTCTCATTTAAATCAAAGGGAACTCCTTTTTTCAGAAGTTCATAAAGTGGATGGGCTATAGTACTCAGGTTATTAATAAACTTCCCATAAAAATTCACTAAACCAAGAAATGACTTGAGTTCTGAAACATTCTCTGGTTCTTTAGCCTTCACTATAGCATCTACTTTCCCATGGCACTTTTTCAAACCTTCTCTGGTCAAAACATAACCACAATATTGGATGGATGTTTGAAAAAAAAACGCATTTTTCCATATTTAATCGAATGTCATAACTACCCAAGCGTTTGAATACCTCATTCAGCCTACTGATGTGTTCTGTTTCATCTTTTGAAGCTATACAAATATCATCGAAAAATATGGCTATACCATCAATACCATCTAAAATTTGTTCAATCGTTCTTTGCCAAATAGCTGGTGCACTCGAAATTCCTTGAGGAAGACGGTTATAGGAGTAGAGTCCTTTATGACTGTTTATAGTTATGAAATGTCTATCATCAGGATGTACTTCAAGATGAGTATAAGCTTGTCTGATGTCCAGCTTCGAAAAATATTGGCTACCGCTCAAATTAGCAAATAGATATTCAATATTCGGGATTGGATGTTCATCCACAACTAATTGAGGGTTCAAAGTAATTTTAAAATTTGCACATAAACGAACAGAGCCATCATTCTTAATTACTGGGACGATTGGTGTAGCATAATCAGAAGATTCAATTTTGGTGATCACGCCATCCTTCTCCAATCGTTCTAGTTCTCTAGTGATTTTTGGTATGAGACTGTAAGGAAGTGGACGCGCTCTTCTGTAAACTGGTGTCGATCCTGGTTTAACATGAATCCTGGCCATGTGATTCCTTATTTTCCCAATTCCTTCCTGGAATACAGTTGGATGGGCCTTGAATAATTCGTCCAACTTCTTCTGACAGCTTGGAGCTCCAGAAATACACATCAAATTATTGTTAGTTGCAGATGAATTTGAAAGGGCTGCATGCCAATCAATTTTGAATGTACGAAGCCATTCAAGTCCCAATAAACTATCATGGTCTCCATCCACAACATATAAGTTCACTTCCTTACACGTACCGTAAATTCTTATTTCAAGTTTGGCTACCCCTATGACTTTGACAGTCTCATTGGTGTACGTTTTCAGTCTAATGTCGGAGGGGTTTAATTTCACTCTAGGAACTAAATTTTGAAGTTTCTTGGAACTAATAAGAGAAACTGCTGCTCCAGTATCTACTTGAAATTGTTCAATTTTGTTGGTATGGAATCGGACTGGAACTAATATTTTCCTCCTTAATGAGCTAGGGGAGGTTAATTGCCATACATGTTCTTCCTTAACTCCCAGATCAATGGAATGAGTTTCTTCGTCTGTAAGCGTATCAACGTCATCAATTTTCTTGATATTTGTGCTGTAATTTTTGCACCCAGGAGCTATATGGCCCTTTTTGGAACATTTGTGACATGTAGCCTCACGTAACCTACATTTTTCTTGATTGTGACCTCTTCTATCGCATCTCTTACAATATAATGGAGTTCTATTGTATGATTGACGATTCCCATGAAGATTGGGCTGGATAACAGAAATACCTTCTTCTTTTTTTAAATCCGACCTACCTATGATATTTTCATTTGTTTTCTCGTTACTTTCAAAATTGGTGGCGTATATAAGTGCCTTTTGGATCTATGTTCAAAAGTTCTCTTCTCAATTTGGAATTTTCAATTCCGATTATGAACTGAGTACATATTGCCTCATCCAACCAATTAGCTGGAAAAGAACAATGTTTAGTAAGATTCCGCAAAGCAGCATAGAATTGCTGGGCTGACTCCCCAGTGCCCTGTACTCGAGCCTGAAACTTGACTCTTTCTGCATATTTGCAGGGCCTAGGAGTGAAAAAATTTGATAATATCTCAAATAACTCTTCTAGGGTTTTATCTTCGGGAAGATCCGGTGAACATAGGTCACAAATTCTAACATAAGTTTGTTCCCCTACTGCATCTAACAATGCTAGAACATGTTTATCCACTGGTACATCATATAACTTAAAACTATTTTTCACACGGCGGCTGTATATCTCCCAAGATGTACTAGAACAATCAAAAGTAGGTAGGTTTAATTTTACCGGTTTCCATTTTGCTGCTAGTGAAGCTTCTTCATCGTTCAATTCATCCTCGGATTCTTCCCATTTCTTCTTTTTTGATTTTTCCTTCTTCCCTATTACCATTTTGAGGGTTCGAATAAAATCCTCGTCGCCACTATTATATTTCTATGATTGATAAATCAAATAATGATATAAGAAACGTCTATATTGAACCATCACAAAAGAATGAGAATCATTAGAATAAATACAAGTCAGGTTTCCAATGTCAACCCAGATGGTGAATATTGTTTGGGGTCACCTTGGCTACTGGAGTGTTGTAGGTACACTACACATATGGCACATAAAAAAAACGTCTGCCAAGTTGGGTGGGCAGTATAGCTTCCTCACTCATTGTAACATGGACGTATAGAATCAGTTGGCGAAAACTCGGCGCTGCGCGCCTCGGCTGGGGCTTCGCCCCCTGCACCCCCGGATGATTTCCGCTTAGAGCCTAATGGCTAAAATGTGACATACCTTGAAAAGGTTTTTGCTCCCTCTCCCTCTTTATCTTTCTTCCACTGTAATATTTAAGCTCACTCAGCTGATCAGTGACCACTCAGGCACCTTCAGCATTCTCCATTGACCCGCCCTCTCAAATTTCAGGTTCCTGCGTTCAACAGGAGAGGAAATGGCCTTGGAGCTCACTCAGCTGATCAGTGACCACTCAGGCACCTTCAGCATTCTCCATTGACCCTGCCTCTCAAATTTCAGCTTCCTGCGTTCAACAGGAGAGAAAATGGCCTTGGAGCTCACTCAGCTGATCCGAAGGTGCTGAAATTTATAGGGGACCGTCTAGGACCTAATCCGCACAATCCCTGAAAATTTCATCAAAATCGGACCACAGGTTAGTATAGTTTTGCCCGGGACAAGGATTGACCACAGACAGACCGACAGACCGACAGACCGACAGACAGACAGACAGACAGACACGGAACCAAAATTGTTCGGGAAGCTCTAAAACGCAAAAAGCAAGTGGAAATTTTGATTTTGGAGGACATTTTTTTTTTTCACTTCTTTCACGAATACAAAGCTTCCCTACCTTCGGTAGTGAGGAAGCAAAAATCGTCACGAAATTTGATGCGACGAAATTTGTTGCAACGAAATTTGCTAACGAAATTTGTCCCAAGTCGCCACAATGATGATTATGACCATCAGAAGTGAAGTTGTTAGGTAGGTAGGTACTTTAAAGTTTGATATTACCAGATCAGCTGAGTCGAAAATTGAGCTCCCAGATCAGCTGAGTCGAAAATCGAGCTCCCAGATCAGCTGAGTCGAAAATTGAGCTCCCAGATCAGCTGAGTCGAAAATCGAGCTCCCAGATCAGCTGAGTCGAAAATCGAGCTCCCAGATCAGCTGAGTCGAAAATCGAGCTCCCAGATCAGCTGAGTCGAAAATCGAGCTCCCAGATCAGCTGAGTCGAAAATCGAGCTCCCAGATCAGCTGAGTCGAAAATCGAGCTCCCAGATCAGCTGAGTCGAAAATCGAGCTCCCAGATCAGCTGAGTCGAAAATCGAGCTCCCAGATCAGCATGAAAATGTTTCAATGTGTTGCAGACTCGTATGCAAGCGTCATGTCTTTGCTATGGCACACAACCAATTTCTTAGCAACACTGGACCGATTTGGTTCAAATTTGGTATATGGGCTCCATTTGGGGTCTAGTTGTGCCGCGAAGCTTTTTTTTTGTTCAATTTTTGGATTTTAAGTACTTACTTTGAAACAAAAACCATAAAAAATTGAAGGGGGTAAAAATTTCTTGTCTTGCTTGATTTTAAAGGTTTTTTCTTCAACTTTTACTTACATAATTTTTCATTCATTTGCGTCAGCAGGCTCGTTATTCTTACTTGGACCTATTTGACCCAAATGGTGGTTTTCCATCTAATTCATTTCAGTTCTAATAATAGAGGAGCCTTCATAGCTTAAAATTTCGAGCAAAAAAACTTTTTTGAGAGGAATATTTTTCTGATTGTATTCTTCATGTTTGGTAGGGGTGGTAATATCTATACTGTGTTATAAATTGAAACTTGAACAACCATTGGTTTCTTTCTTGTTGTGTGTACAATAATCACTCTTCGTGGATGTGTTACTGAAACTCAGCTTGTTTGCAGTGTCTCGCTACATGGTTGTTTTTCATTACAGGAAGATGCTCTCGGTCAACTCCCGCTGATGACTTTGGCGGTTAGCAATTACAAACAGGTGGAACGAATGAACGTGCCTCTGTTGATCGTGGAAAACCAAGGCTTGCGACATTTGATATACGAGGTCTGATCAACGTTAATTGGATTATGAGTATTTTTAATTCATGTACCTACAGCGATGATTTAATAACGTTCTTTGATCTTCGAAAATCATAAGCGCGTCATCATTTATGAAAGCTAATATGGAAGTTGATATCCAGATTATTCCAGAAAGAGCGACTCCGGATGTTTCATATAAATATGGATATAATTGAAAGACTCAGTGAGAACTTTGCGAAAAGGAGCTGTACGAGAGGTATTCGTTGATTGGGAAGAAGCGAAAACGAGTTTCGCAGTATAGCAACTCATGACGTCACACCCTGTCTGAGGAGCACCCTTCTATGCTTACAGTTATGACGTCACGCAAAATCTTGCCCCTTTCTGGTCAAATATAAACGTGGTTTTGAGCTAAAAGTTTATAATTGTGGGTTTCAAGGGTGCTGAATTGATGACACAGCGGATTTGACTTTTGTCTGCAAGAAATACTCACTTAATTTTCAATTTGTTAAAAATAATTATATTTTTAAAACTTCGATGAAGGTATTTTTAAAGACCAAATGGCTTATAAAAGCTGGTTTTCATCGAGATATATGAGAATTTTCTTAACTCAACGAACTGGACGGTATCTTTTTGGAAACTTCAGGAAAGGTATGTATGTAGTGAGGTTTTAAAAAGATTCTTCAAGAAGAGAGGTGGCTATCGTTACTTTCCAAAAAGATACTATGATAAAATGATGAAAAAATCATGGAAAATAAGGGATAATCCGGCGCTCTATAAAATCCAGCTTATTTAGCTATTTTATTGTATTTTTTTTAAATTTTATTTTATTTATTTATTATTATTATTTAGCTTGCTATCCTGTGGTGTGATATTTGAATGTACGTTAGACTGATACCAGGACACGCAAGTGAGGTAATTGAAGAATCAGGTTGTTTTCTGTACAACTGTTTGTTCGTGGGTGAAGGTTCGTGCCTCCTTACATACAGGGTAGGAGCTAATAGGATGGCTTGTTATTATAGCCAATGAGAGAAGAGTATATTTTCATACATCTCTGAAAAAATCAGTTCACAAACCATGACAGTCGCTCATTGAGGTGATTTTCTTGAACAGCTAAAACCAAAATTTTCGCTCTCATTCAATCTTTTGGACATTCCCAAACAATATTGGGTCCGTGTCCATCCGCAAAACCTCGGAAACTGACGAATTTATAGGGATAATGCGGGTTAGTGTGTAATGCATTAAATGCATTTTTTTTTTTTAATTAATTTTTTTTAATTTATAGGGATAATGCGGGTTTTTAAATTAATTTTATTTTTAAATTTATAGGGATAATGCGGGTTAGTGTGTAATGCATTAAATGCATTTTTGTATTTTTTTTAAATTAAGTAATTTTTTTTAAATTAATTTTTTGCAAAATTAAGTGAAAATTTTGCATGTGCACATACCAAAAACCCTTGCCAAAGTGATAACTTTCAACTGTTAGGGATAATTGGGGTTGGGCCGTTCATTTTATACTGAATAATTGATTCATCAAAAACTTGAATACCTACCTCTAAACATAATTTTTTCATTACCGAATGGGGGATAGTCATTTGGAAAAATAAGCTATCTTCTATTCTAAACAGCTAAGATATTATATTTATGTACCGAATCATACCAATTTTGAGCAAAAATACCATCTATTCTCGCCAATAATGGTGAAAACGGAGGCATTTCTGGCGACATGATGGCATTGCTGTGGATGCTGGACCCCATAACCTTTGCCAAATCGGGGAATCTACGAGGTTCATGGATACTTGAAGGGTTTCACCCACTGCTGCGGCATCGATATTTTAGATGCTATTAGAACTTCGAATGCCTGTCTGTTTGTTTAAGTCGTGTTGGTGGACCACCAGCTGCTACTTCTATTAAAAAAAGGGATGTCACATTGTGATCAGATAGTTCTAGGAGTGGTTTTAGATTTCAAGTCAGCTTGTTCTTAGGTTTCAGATATTATTAGAGAAAGCGGTGAAAATAAACAATATTATGTACTGATTGAAAACGATCAGAGGGTCTGATGTACTTTTTGTTTCATGTAAGGTTGCTGGAGCTCCGTCAATTGGAAATGAATTGCAAGGGTTGCTGCCAGAGAAATTACAACATATCACCCTTAAAGGTCGTGATTTGAAATCTATTCCTGCTACATTACTCAACGTAAGTGGTCATACGTAGGTTACTAATCAATAACATTAGCAGGTAGAATCAGATGGAGTAGTGGTGAATACTTTTATTTCTACAAACAATATTATTGAATATTACAGCACGAGCTGTACATTTAGGTAAGTACGAATGGACTGTATGCGAAAACTTCAGAATCAATTGATTTCATTGTCGGAAATTTGGACTTTTTATAATCACATGAGAGATTGAATAACCTATTTTTGGAGATTTGGTTGTCAGAATATAGAACCCCTATGAATTGGAGAATGGTTCCTCTGTGAATTGGAAGGATGGTCCCTGATGAATTAGGAGGGTGATGGGCGAGGGGGTGGATTTTCTACGGAGGTTACATCCTAGCTGTGACACCACAGAGCACAACTGACGAGATGCCTAATAACTGCCCCAGAATGCCCATTTTTACCTGATAGGACTCGATGACTTGAAAGGATCGTCCCCTAAGAATTGTAGGGTGGTCCCCTATGGATTGTGGGGTGATTGGCGCGGGGATGGAGTTGCCACGGAGGTTACATCCTAGCTGTGACACCACAGTGCACAACTGACGAGATGCCTATTAACTGCGCCAGAATGCCCATTTTCACCCTACTGAGGTGAGTAAAGATGTCCAAAATACAAATTGGCGGAACAATCATCAATCGGTTGGTGCATTTTCGGCGCAGGTTTTTTCGAAACAAAAACCTTGTCTTCACGTTCCTTTTGATTTATATAGGATTATGAGACTAGAATCGAATTTTGTTAAAGTTTTAGAATACAAATAATTTTAGAATACCACTGAATGCTGCTGAAACAAACTGAAGCTTGAAATTACGCTATCAATAAACTGAAGGTGAATGGAGAGATGATTCAAATGCTCCAACTCGCGATGGAATCAAAATAATGAGGTTAGTTTCCATTCTGTGGACAAACAGTTTACAGTGTGTAAACTACGAGTATGATTGATCGCCTCATTATGCCGTTCACATAATTCGAAAATTAATAATAGCCAGGATTCCACCGTGTAAGGACGTCCACATATTGAAAACCAACAGATTTGACCGACCACAGCGTAAACACTGAAATAAACTTTTGAACCGAAAAAATCTTGATTTCTGAAGGAAAAATATCTGAGGAACAAAAAGAAAGAAGGAAATACAGAGTAAATCGATAGTAAAATTGTAAAACCTAGTAAGTCGAGTTAGGTTTGAATCAAAAATCGTGTCATAAATACCGAAATAAATACGAAATTTTTACACAGAAGTCTTGCAATTTGGATTCACGTTCCACCAGCTTCCTAATCAATCCATCCGTAAGAGATACAAAAACGCTGCAAATCATTGCTCAAAGGTTTATTATTTTCTGTATAGATCACCCTTCTGTTTTGATCACTGGTTCTCCATCAATAGCACCTACTACCATCTGTATTATCCCTTGACCTTCCCTCTCAAATTTCATCTTCCTGCGTTCAATAGGATTGAAAATGACTTCGGAGCTCACTCAGCTGATCTGTGATCTGAGGAGTGAAGAAGATCTCCTCGAATGCTGGAGACGCCTGGAAGAGCACTTCCATTCAATAGGATTGAAAATGGCTTTGGAGCTCACTCAGCTGAACAGTGATCTGAGGAGTGAAGAAGATCTCCTCGAATGCTGGAGATGCCTGGAAGAGCACTTCCATTCAATAGGATTGAAAATGGCTTTGGAGCTCACTCAGCTGAACAGTGATCTGAGGAGTGAAGAAGATCTCCTCGAATGCTGGAGATGCCTGGAAGAGCACTTCCATTCAATAGGATTGAAAATGGTCTCGGAGCTCACTCAGCTGATCAGTGATCTGAAGAGTGAAGAAGCCTTTGAGCAATGATTTGCAGCGTTTTTTACCCACCAACATTTTTTTTACCTACCAACTTTTTTTTACCTACCAGCTAGGTACTGGCTTCACACCTTCACAATCAAGTTTATTAGAAAGAACTAAACGCTTCACACTTGATTGGAAAAATAGAAAGCTTCATATGGAAATTTGATTACTGGTTACGCAGAAGGCAAAACTGTATACAAATCGAAGAAATGAACAGCGATCGCATTTTAGTCCGATAAAATTTGAATGGAGATTAGACCTCTTTTGCGATTCACACTCATGATTCTGTTTTATCGAAGGAAAACCTTCAAGTACTCGTAGGGACCGAACGGTTTGTCCTACAGAGCTCCGGGTGGTCTCAAAAATTTTAAAAAATTCATTACTATTTAAAATTGGTGAAAAAACGATACCTTTATTTCGAGAGTTTTTGAGCTAGGGCACTCTTGAAAATTTCAACCCTTAATTTTCACCCCTTAGAAGTGACCTACATCAACCAAAAGCTTCGCGGCACAACTAGACCCCAAATGGAGCCCATATACCAAATTTGAACCAAATCGGTCCAGTGTTGCTAAGAAAAGTCCCGCGTACGGCGTACGGCGGACGGACGGAAATTTTTTTATTCGATTTTCGGATTCTACGTACTTACCTTGAAACGTAAAACATCAAATTTTGAGGGGGGGTTAAATTTTTTTTTTTTTTTTCTTGCTCGATTCCAAAGGCTTATTATTGAAAATAATAAACCAAAAGGTGCAGCCCCTGAAACTCGCTCCTTTTTTTTTGTCCACTGAAAAAATTTACCTATATTTTCGGACTTACTTACAGATTTACACTTTTACTATAGAAATGTACGTATAAAAAGCAATCCCCCTGTCAGTTTCCTACTCATACCTCGTATTCACTCCGATGGAGCAAGGTTAACCCTAGAGTGATAGACTACGTAAAAATTACGTAATGATTGGGGAAATGAGACCCCTACAATCCCCCCTCTCGGCATTCTTAACTGAGCCTTCTCCAGTGCTATCGGTACCTAGCAGTGAAATGACCTTTGAGGTGTCAAGACCTCATCTCGACTTCTTCCCGTCAGGATCTTGGTTTTCCACAACGCCTACACGTCAAAGATACGTAGTCTACTGTTTGTTGAAAATTATTTGGAGTCCCTCCCTGCCAACCGTAGGTACCTGCTAAGGCATTTTTGAAAACGTCAACCCTTCGTTTCCCTTTGGTTGGTAGTTGGGGTTGAAATTTTCAAAAATACCCTGGTATGTAGAAGGTACCTATGGTTGGCATGGGAGATCCCTCCCAACAGAAGGGTGATCTATACAGGATAAAAATAAACCTTTGTGAAATAATTTGCAGCGTTTTTCTATAACATTTATATTATGAAAAATTCGAGAATGAAGCACACCTTTTCTCCACATCTCAAAATAGCAAGAGATTTCTCTTTTTTCTCAAATTTTCATTCATTTTCTCTTTCAAAATATTTCCGCATACTATATTCATTTCAAAACATTTATTTTATCGAGTATAATATATCGTCGGCTTACAAGAGAAACTCACTAAGCCAAATGTTATAGTTTTGAGAAAATCAAATTTGAAAAATTCAGTTTGTGGTGAGAGCCGTTTTGCTAGGGAGAAATTGAATTAGAGGGTTGAACTTTGGTGTGCAGCTGCTTCATGATGTCTACTTACTTCCATGTGAACCCCATTTGGTTATCGCATTCACATCTAACTTAAAAAGGTTCTTTTCGTACGAAGGGACCTGACTTAGTGAATTTCACCTGACTGTAGTGACTTGATGATTTTCACTCTTGAGATGTGATGACTTAAGGATTCTTTTATTAATTTCTCCCTGAATTTTGATCGCATTAATTTGGGAGGAGAAAGATTTTAATAAGGAGTGTGGTTAAAAATTATTTATTTAAAATTTAATTTTCGACTGCCTTTACAAATACATTTGGATCAGAAATGAATCCATTCAAGTGACTTAGTGAATTTGTGAGTCTTGATATAATCATCACAGCAAGGACTTAATGATTTTCTACTGAATATTGTTTTTTTTAATTCTGACTTAGTGAAAAGCCATTTTGCATTTTTCCTAGGAAACGGTTGCTCGGATCCCAAAACTAACGTCACCAATCGATCGGGCGTTAAAAAATACATAAACATATGATAATAAAACATATGATAATAAACATATGATATTATACATATTGTAGCCAATAAACCGAAAATCCAAAAAATTGACTTAGTGAAAAGTAAAAAAGTAAGCAACCATTTCAGGTTGAATTTTCGTCCGACTGCCATTCTTGGCGTCGCGGACGTCATCAGCTGTCTCCCTAAGGGGAGATCAGAATTTGTTCTAATGATTTCGCTCATGGCTTCCCAAACATCACCGCCCTGGGTTGGAACGAGAGATTGCCGATCGTCTAATAGACAGAAAACTTTCTGCTGGCGACCAGACTCGAACGCGCGTCCCCGCAAGACGGTTCTTATCCTATCACCGCAGTCGGGTAAACTGTCCACTAAACCACCGACGCCCCCTTGACTTAGTGAATTTCACTTGTAAGCCGACGATATTATCCAGAGTAAAAATCGAGTTTTGGATGTGATATAAGAACATTTATGTGATATAATTCATATATTCATAGCTTCTCTTTAGAAAACATTATTTTATATACGCAACTTATAAAGATAAATACTAAGAAGAATGAGTTTATGTTCGTTTTTTGTTGAATGAATGATTCAATGAATGAATGATGAATGATGATGAATTTTTTCAGTTTCACACGTCAATTTTACGTAGTCTACTAATAACCGTGTGTCAGGGAAGTCTACCACTCTAGGGTTAATAGAGAATAAAAATTATAAGTTAGTTGTAATTTTAATTGGATATTCGTTATGTATTTCAACTAGGGATGGGTATTAACCATCGACTAATCGATTAATAGCATCGACGATTATTCCATCCAAACTAATTGGTTTGCTAATTAATCGGAGACTCAAAAACCGATGCAATTCAAAAAAAATGCATGCACAAGAAGTAGGTAAGCAAAAATAAACGAAGAAATGAATTAATAATTAATTCCAATACTTATCATCAA